>JABTTQ020001719.1:600000-1024407 GCA_016081115.2 Rehmannia glutinosa | reverse complement strand
TTAGCGGGCCAACACGACTAATTAAAAATAATAATAAGCCGGCAAGATAACAATAATGTATCAGCTAATAAACTAATATTAATATGTCGGCAAGACAACAATAATGTATTAACTCACGAACTAATATCAATATGTCGGCAAGGCAATAATATATCATAAACCAAAAATCACCAAAGCATATCATATTATTCATATGTTTTAAAACAATAAATAAGTAACTCATAAGTGCAGTTCACCATAGCAGCGACACAGAATGCAACATTTCCTCACAAATATGAACCAAGACCAAATTCTTGATATCTATCAAAATAAAAATCACCAACTTTTAGGATATTATAAAACAAAGAACATGAAAATTTAGTCCAAAATAGGGAAAATTTTCTTACTTTCACCATCTAAATACAATACGCCTTGCAGTTTTAGAGGCAAAAATATTTATCAAGTTTGTGTAGTCTAATTGATCAACCAAATTTCTTTTAATTGATAACATAGCCACCATTCAATCTATCCTGCGACATAGTTGATCGTAGATAAGTCTTAATCAGCTTCAACTTGGAGAAAGATCTTTCTGTTGATGCAACTGTAACCGGTATGGTTAGTAAAATCTTGTAGAAATATAAGCATTTGGGGAACAATCTACCCTATTCAAAAATTGTACAACATCCGTTGCTCTCATTATTTCACTTGACAAATAGCTCTGCAAACATAATAGTTCTATACATAAATCATCTCCAATAATGTCTGTTTGCCCATTGTGCTTCAAATGTTGCTCAAGATTCATACAAGACTTCAACAAATTGTCATATGGCATAGTCTTTAACTTCTTCAGATTGAACAAAAATCCAAAAAAAACTTTCATATTCCTTAAATTTCTCAAACCGCTCTTGGAGTAAAGATCGTGCTTGATCAACTACGTAAAGAAAGTAATCAACTCTAAAAGATTCTTCAGGTGAAAGCCGGACCTCGTTACTACCACTTTCGTCATGTTGTTTCTTTCTATGAATGATGCATTTTTCTAGAACTGTAGCTTCAATACCCAATTCACTTGCCATTACTTTAGCTTCATCCATCGCACGATGAAATTTACACTCTCTAATGTCATCAAAAAATGCTACGAGTCCTTGTAAAAGTGTAATAGCAATTTCAACCCCATGTCTTTAGCTTAAAGAAATTTACTCACTTTGTTGATTGCTTGTAGCATCCTATACCACATGACAATTCCAAGCAAAAACTCAAAATTGTTAAGCTCATGTGTTGCTAAGGTCTCTGTTTGATAAATGGTTTTATCTTGATTTTGATGATTTTGTTTTTACACCAAAATAATATTTTTAAATGTTGTCCAAATACTCCTAAATGATTTAAATTGTTTTTTTTACTAATTTTCCGGGGTATTTCTTCAAGTTTATTTTAGACAAAAATATTGGACAACACTTTTGATGATTTTATGTTAATAAGTTTTTACATCAAAACTATGTTTCTAAATGTTGTCCTAATACTCCCGATCGGTCTAAAATATTTTTACTATTATTCGGAGTATTACTTTAAGTTTATTTTTTATATAAAATTGGACAACACTTTTGTTTTGAGGCCAACCGGTCGCACTATAGGGCATCCCTTACCTGAAAGTTGTGAAAAACAGTGAATAAGTTATTTGTTGAAAAAATGCTAGTGGACCGGCCAACTAGGTGGTCGGCCGGTCAACCAGGTGGTCGACCGGTCGACCAGGGCGTCGACCGGTGTCTGGGAGCAATTTTGAAACAGAACCTCCTCGACTCATTTTTTGGTTTTGCTCGACCGGTTGGACACAGGGTCGATCGGTCGGACCTCCCATCGACCGGTCGCCCTGTGTAAATGTGTATTCTTATTTTCAAACGTCTACTTATGCGCGACCGGTCGCCCTATGGTTTGACAGCAAAATTCTAACCGTTGTACAGCAGACAACTTTTTCCTAATTTGTGGGATTGATTTCTAACAGCTATATTATTCATTTGTCTTGCAATTTTTTTACAAATTTCAATCTCCTAGGAGGAGCCTATCATGTCCAAGACATATTCTATAAATAGATGAAAAATTGAAGCAACACAATAAGAGAGAATACTACAACACAACAAGATACACTCAAGCAAACATATTTGTTCTTCATTGTTATTATTCTTGTTGTAATAGCCTAAGGTATTTCACTTTCACATCTTGAGGTCTAGGCTTATTTCTTGATTACACTTGCACTCATAATTGTAATATTCAGTATCGAGTTGTAATCTTGATTTAGGGTTATCATTCAACACAAGATATCCTTGTAAGTGTTCTTGTGGTAAGTACACACTTGGATGATCTAGGTGATAGGTGCAAGAAGATTGTGGTGATCTTCTTATTGAAGAGTGTGGTGCTCTTCAAGGTGTTGAAGAATTTGGTATTCTTCAAGGTTGAAGATTGTGGTAATCTTCACAAGGTGCCGTTGAAGGAAGATGGTGGTAATCCTCAAGGGAGATTGTGGTAATCTCCAAGGTGGTGTTGAAGAAGAGTGTGGTGCTCTTCAAGGTGTTGTTGTAAGTTGAATTTGTATTAATTGTGGTAATTAATAAAATTATTTTTCTTTTTCGAAACCCATCCCGGATATACTGGGGTGGTAGAGCACGTAGTCCCTAGGTGGGGTGAAGCTCTATAAATCGACGTGTGTTGTTTACTTTCCGCACCTTTATTCTTGTCTTGGCATATTTGATTCGAAAAAAGAGGGCATAATCGAAAAAATGGAGATAATCTATTCACCCCCCTCTAGATTATTGTAGCTGATTGGACTTACAAGTGGTATCAGAGCCAAACTCTTTGTCAGGCTCGTTCCATATTGCGAGTAAAGAGGAACGATCAATGGCTACGAATGAAGTCTACCTTACCGGCGCCTCCACCACCAAGCCACCACTATTTGATTCCAAAAATTTTACATTTTGGAAAGAAAGAATGGAATGTTATCTACAAGGTTGCGGGTTCGATATTTGGAACACGGTCGTCAATGGAGAATCTATCCCGATAAAAGATACACTACACAGCTCCAAATTTCTCAATGAGCTCAATGATGAAGAGAAGAAAATCATCTCCTCAAATGGTAAAGCTCTTAATATTTTGTATTGTTCACTTACCATTTTGGAATATGATCATATTATAGGAATTAAATCGGCACATGAAGTATGGAGAAAATTAGAAGACGTATATGCAAATGAAAGGAGCGACTCAAAAGCATCTACTTCTCAAAGGGATACAACAACTTGGGACGAGCTTCCTACAACTTCCGACGACGATGAAAATGAACGTTGTCTTATGGGCTTCGAAAAAAACGAGATAAGAAAACCTTCTACTTCCTATGATAATGAATTACATAATGATTATAGTACTTTGCAAAATGATTATGATGATCTTCAAAATGAATTCCAAAGCTTACTTGTTAAATACAAAAATTTGAAAAAGGAATTCAATGTCTTGAAAAATGATAATGATAGTTTATTAACGTCCTATGAATCACTATCATGTGCTCACACCACCACACTTGATAAGGTTAGAAACCTTGAAAAAGAAAATAGTACTCTTGTTGAGGATATTAATTGCATGAAAAAGGATCTATCAAAATCCAACTTGAGTACCGATAAAATGACCGATATTATTGATGTTCATAGTTGTGATAAATTGAAATAAGGACTTGATCATAAGCCTAGTGCTGTTAATTATGTGAAAAGAAATCAAGTCCCTATGCATGTTGGTCATTATGCTCAAAAAATTATTACTTGTTTCCATTGTGGTCAAAAGGGTCATAAGGTAAATACTTGTCGGGCTAGAAATATCTCTAATTATTGTTGGAGACCTAAAAGTCTCAAATCTAATCCTAAAGGACCCAAACACTTGAGGGTACCACCAAACAATGTCTTGTTAGGTACCCGACGGAATAATAATCAAGGAAAATTCATGACGCCAAGAAGGCATCAAATGACCTTCTCATTTGATCAAAGGAGAAGACATAACCACAATGAATTTCCAAGAGAAAGACATTATCAACAATGGTAAGGACATAATCCTTGGAAATGGAGCAATCGGAGAAGTTATCATCAACAAGACGATTTTCAAAGGGGAAGATATCATCAACAACGGGAAAAACATAACCCATGAAAATGGCGTAATTGGTAAACCGTATCTCATCATTTATATGTGTATTTTATTTTGTTAATATGCATGTTCTTATTTATGCCTTAATTGTCAAAATGATTTTTCAAAATTTTTTTAAAGAGGTCTTCTACATATTTGTGTTTTAAAACTTTTTGAAAAGGAGACCTTGCATGATGTTTTAATCTTGTGCATTTACTAAGGCTAAAAAGTTTTATTTTCTATGGATTTTTATGGCATAAGCATACTTGTGATATATCTTATTATTTTTTTGCCTACACTTGTACCATATTCGTTTTGTGCTAGACTTGTTTAAGATATGTGTAGGATATATATCTCCTCATCTTCTTCAAGAGAGATATAAACTATCGAGGTACGCTTACCACTGTTATTCATCTCTTAGACTCGATATATTCTTGTCATATGCCTATGTGCTTGCTTTTTCAAAGTATCTCATACAAGTGCCATTAAGAAGATTTTTCGATTTTTTTTTAAAAAAGGCACTATTCGTAAAAGCTTGTTTTATCCGAGACTTGTAAAGGGTTATATTTTATTTTGATAAAACATTTGATTTTCATCCTTCTCTCAAAATTATGCATTTGATTGCTCATATTCATTCTTGTCAAAACTCTTGTTCAAATGCTTCTTTTAAATAAAGTCTCAACTATATGCTCTTGAATCTTTCAAATTTCAAATGAGACCTTATATAGCTTTCCATAAGCTTATTTGAACTTACACGTTTTATGAAACTCTTGTTGATTTGGTTGAAAACATAGCATGTGTTACTTGTTATTATATCTCTATTATTCGATATTACTATGCTCGTGTGCAAGATATCTTGTTAAGATTTTGCAGAAATTTTTGATATCTTGGAACAAGTTTGATGACCAAAGGAAGGTTAATAGCTCAAAGGTAATGTCAAGAAGAAGGTAATGGATTTTAATGAAACATTTGCATCCGTAGCATGTTTTTGAAGCTATTCGCATTTTACTTGCCTATTCTTGCTTTAAGAAAATTTCAAGCTTTACCAAATGGATGTTAAATCCACTTTTCTAAATGGTTTTATTCTAAGAGAAGTCTATGAAAAACAACCGGGGTTTAAAAATTTTTCTAGGCCAAGTAATTTTTATAAATGGCCTTGTTTGGTTTAAAATATGCACCCCGTGTATGGTATAATAGACTTAGCTATTTTTTTTTTTTTTGCAAAATGATTTTACAAGAGGTAAAGTTGACACTACTCCCTTTGTTTTTTTTTGAAAAAGGGCAAGATTGCTTATTAGTGAAAATTTGAGTTGATTTGGTGCTACTAATGAATGTGTTGTGCAAGATGTTTTCTAAGTTGATGTTAGGTGAATTTGAGAGGAGCATGGTGGGGGAGCTTAATTTCTTCCTTGGAGTTCAAGATAAAAAATGCCAAGAATGTGGTTATATTTCACACTCAAAGTATACACAAGAACCTTTGAAGAAGTTAGGCATTGACGAAGGAGGAACAATTTCTATCCCTATGGCAACAAATATCAATATTAACAAAGGTTGAGGAAGGCATATCGGGTGACAAACAAATTCGATGTATGTTTATCTTCGCTTATTATTCCTTTTAGACTCGACATTTTCTATGCCTTATGTCTATATGTTCGACTGCAAAACTATCCCAGCGAATCTCATTAAAGTGCCGTTAAAAGAAAATTTCAAATACTGGAAAGGCACTTCCTCTTAGGGCTTGTATATCCAATATTTTAAAACGTTCATATTTTTTCTGGATAACAAGTCCGGTGATTACAAGTGGTAATTTCTCAAAATATGGTTCGTCATAATCGAACTAAACATATTGAGATTCGAAAATCTTTTTCTAAGGGATTGCGTTTTTAAACGAAAAATTGAGATGTGTTTAATTCCGTCTCAAAAATAACTCGCGGACGTTTGTTTCAACCATTTACCGCCGAGTCTTTTACCTCATTTCGAGCTTAATTATGACATAATGTATATTGAATGAAGTCTATGTTTGCATTTTGCATGTCTTTAAAACTTAGGGGTGAAAAATCAGATTTTTGGTTCAAATTTCGAATTTTTGCAAAACAGAAAGAACCACTGGGCGGTCTGGGCTGAGGCCGACCGGTCGCCCATGAGTAGTTTTTGGTTAAATTCGTCTCTGTTCTTATACTTAGCCATTTTGGCTCATATCACTCATTTTCCGTCCCCTTTGGCATTTTCACACACAATTCACTTCAAATATGTTTTGTTGCATAAATTACATATTTTGGGGATTATGTTGCTCGGTTATCATCATTGTTACTCACCATCACCGATTAAATGGTAAGAATTCTGCTTTTTTATCTCAATTGGGTTGAACCCTTGAGAAAATGCTTCTACTTGATATATTGATGGAATTATTATATAATTGTGTTGTTAATGATGATTGATGTTGGATTATATTTGTAAAATTGCTTTTGGTGGTGAAAAACTTGGTTTGATTACATTTACAAGGGCTTTATATATCTTCTTCAATTTTTTACGCCCGCCAAATGTTTGATAAAACGTTTCAATGAAAAATTCATTACCTACATGATTCTCTCGATTTCAAAAGTCTTATATATTTATAGAGATCATGTTTTGCAAATCAAATGAGTTTTCATAAGCTTCTACAAGTCGTATGATCGACTTTTCCCTCCTATTTGGTTTATAAGCTTCAATGTTCATATAGCTCGATACATCGGTTTAGTTGCGCACTTTGATATGAATATATGATGTTTTTATCGTGCTAACATTATTTTTGATGATTCCAAATGGAAGAAACAGGTTATAAGCTCATTAGCTCATAGAAGTTAATATAAGCTCGAGAAAGAAGCTATAAGTTGTGGCTATTAAAAGCCATAAGTTATGGATTATACTTAGTCCATTTGTTGTAGTATGGACTCATATTCATGTCTAATGATGTTTTGTTGACAGAGGGAGCTTATAAGCTCTTGATACTTAAGCTCAAGTTGTAAAAGCTGAGCTTTTAGCTTTTGGTTGATTGTTTCTACATTATTCTTGTTGTGCATGTTGATAGGGGGAGCTTTTGCAAAAATATTTTTGAAAATCTATACTGCCATCCTTATGATTATGTTGCGTGGAATGATGTCACTCAAAACGGATAGTTCATTTTTAACCAGTAAAATTGTTTTGTTTTTAAAATCGACTTTGGTAAATTGTTTTGGTTTGTAATCATCAACAAGGGAGAGATTGTTTGATAAATGATTTTATCTTGATTTTGATGATTTTGTTTTTACACCAAAACAATATTTTTAAATGTTGTCCAAATACTCCTAAATGATTTAAATTGTTTTTTACTAATTTTCCGGAGTATTTCTTCAAGTTTATTTTAGACAAAAATATTGGACAACAATTTTGATGATTTTGTGTTAATAAGTTTTTACATCAAAACTATGTTTCTAAATGTTGTCCTAATACTCCCGATCGGTCAAAAATATTTTTGCTATTTTTTGGAGTATTTCTTGAAGTTCATTTTTGATATAAAATTGGACAACACTTTTGTTTTGAGGCCAACCGGTCGCCCTATAGGGCATCCCGTACCTGAAAGTTGTGAAAAACAGTGAATAAGCTATTTGCTGAAAAAAGGCTGGTGGACCGGTCAACCAGGGCTCGATCGGTGTCTGGGAGCAATTTTGAAACAGAACCTCCTAGACTCGTTTTTTGGTTTTGCTCGACCAGCTGGACACAGGGTCGATCGGTCGGACCCCCTGTCGACCGGTCGCCCTGTGTAAATGTGTATTCTTATTTTCAAACATCTATTTTGTGCGCGACCCGTCGCCCTATGGTTTGACAGCAAAATTCTAACCGTTGTGCATCAGACAACTTTTCCCTAATTTGTGGGATTGATTTCTAACAGCTATATTATTCATTTGTCTTGCAATTTTTTTTACATATTTCAATCTCCTAGGAGGAGCCTATCATGTCCAAGACATCTTCTATAAATAGATGAAGAATTGAAGCAACACAATAAGAGAGAATACTACAACACAACAAGATACACTCAAGCAAACATATTTGTTCTTCATTGTTATTATTCTTGTTGTAATAGCCTAAGGTCTTTCACTTTCACATCTTGAGGTCTAGGCTTATTTCTTGATTACACTTGCACTCATAATTGTAATATTCAGTATCGAGTTGTAATCTTGATTTAGGGTTATCATTCAACACAAGATATCCTTGTGAGTGTTCTTGTGGTAAGTACACACTTGGATGATCTAGGTGATAGGTGCAAGAAGATTGTGGTGATCTTCTTATTGAAGAGTGTGGTGATCTTCAAGGTGTTGAAGAATTTGGTATTCTTCAAGGTTGAAGATTGTGGTAATCTTCACAAGGTGCCGTTGAAGGAAGATTGTGGTAATCTTCAAGGGAGATTGTGGTAAATCCAAGGTGGTGTTAAAGAAGAGTGTGGTGCTCTTTAAGGTGTTGTTGTAAGTTGAATTTGTATTAATTGTGGTAATTAATAAAATTCTTTTTCTTTTTTGAAACCCATCTCGGATATACTGGGGTGGTAGAGCACGTAGTCCCTAGGTGGGGTGAAGCTCTATAAATCGACGTGTGTTGTTTACTTTCCGCGCCTTTATTCTTGTCTTGGCATATTTGATTCGAAAAAAGAGGACATAATCGAAAAAATGGTGATAATCTATTCACCCCCCTCTAGATTATCATAGCCGATTAGACTTACAAGTGGTATTAGAGCCAAACTCTTTGTCAAGCTCGTTCCACATTGCGAGTAAAGAGGAACGATCAACGGCTACGAATGAAGTCTACCTTACTGGCGCCTCCACCACCAAGCCACCACTATTTGATTCCAAAAATTTTACATTTTGGAAAGAAAGAATGGAATGCTATCTACAAGGTTGCGGGTTCGATATTTGGAACACGGTCGTCAATGGAGAATTTATCCCGATAAAAGATACACTACACAACTCCAAATTCCTCAATGAGCTCAATGATGAAGAGAAAAAAATCATCTCCTTAAATGGTAAAGTTCTTAATATTTTGTATTGTTCACTTACCATTTTGGAATATGATCATATTATAGGAATTAAATCGGCACATGAAGTATGGAGAAAATTATAAGAAGTATATGCAAATGAAAGGATCGACTCAAAAGCATCTACTTCTCAAAGGGATACAACAACTTGGGACGAGCTTCGTACAACTTCCGACGACGATGAAAATGAACGTTGTCTTATGGGTTTCGAAGAAAATGAGATAAGTAAACCTTCTACTTCCTATGATAATGAATTACATAATGATTATAGTTATTTGCAAAATGATTATGATGATCTTCAAAATGAATTCCAAAGCTTACTTGTTAAATACAAAAATTTGAAAAAGGAATTCAATGTCTTGAAAAATGATAAGGATAGTTTATTTACGTCCTATGAATCACTATCATGTGCTCACACCACCACACTTGATAAGGTTGGAAACCTTGAAAAAGAAAATAGTACTCTTGTTGAGGATATTAATTGCATGAAAAAGGATCTATCAAAATCCAACTTGAGTACCGATAAAATGACCGATATTATTGATGTTCATAGTTGTGATAAATTGAAATAAGGACTTGATCATAAGCCTAGTGCTGTTAATTATGTGAAAAGAAATCAAGTCCCTATGCATGTTGGTCATTATGCTCAAAAAATTATTACTTGCTTCCATTGTGGTCAAAAGGGTCATACGGTAAATACTTGTCGGGCTAGAAATAGCTCTAATTATTGTTGGAGTACAATTACACTTGCACTCATAATTGTAATATTCAGTATCGAGTTGTAATCTTGATTTAGGGTTATCATTCAACACAAGATATCCTTGTAAGTGTTCTTGTGGTAAGTGCACACTTGGATGATCTAGGTGATAGGTGCAAGAAGATTGTGGTGATCTTCTTATTGAAGAGTGTGGTGCTCTTCTAGGTGTTGAAGAATTTGGTATTCTTCAAGGTTGAAGATTGTGGTAATCTTCACAAGGTGCCGTTGAAGGAAGATGGTGGTAATCCTCAAGGGAGATTGTGGTAATCTCCAAGGTGGTGTTGAAGAAGAGTGTGGTGCTCTTCAAGATGTTGTTGTAAGTTGAATTTTTATTAATTGTGGTAATTAATAAATTATTTTTCTTTTTCGAAACCCATCCCGGATATACTGGGGTGGTAGAGCACGTAGTCCCTAGGTAGGGTGAAGCTCTATAAATCGACGTGTGTTGTTGTTTACTTTCCGCACCTTTATTCTTGTCTTGACATATTTGATTCGAAAAAAGAGGGCATAATCAAAAAATGGAGATAATCTATTCACCCCCCTCTAGATTATCGTAGCCGCTTGGACTTACAGTCTCTCCATCACTTTGTGTTTTGGGATCTTCACTATTCTCAGCTAGAAAGAGTAAAACATACCGAATTTGTACGATTTGCTCTTTTATAGCCCTAACACTCTCAACATGACTTTCCCATTGAGTTTGTGATAATGGCTTAATTGTCAATCCACTTACATGGTCTTTGAAAAGTTTCCACCGCTTTGTAGAAGAAGAGAACAATGTGTAGACACGTTGTACCACTCCAAAGAAGCTTCTATCCTTTCTACAACTATTTTCCATATCACATAATGCCAAATTAAGACTATGACAACCACATGGCATATAAAAAGCTCTAGGGTTCAATTCCAATAATATTTTTTGTACTCATTTATGTCTTCCACTCATGTTTGATCCATTGTCATATTCTTGCTCTCTTATATCATCAATATCAAGATCAAATTTTTTGAGTATATTTATAAGTTGTGTTGAAAGTCTAAGTCCTGAAGTATCATCTACCTTCAAAAATTCGAGCCAAAATTCTTCTATAGTTGGTGAGTTTGTCGAATCATATACACACCGTATAACTAAATACATTTGCTCCTCATGGCTTGCATCTGGAGTACAATCAAGTATAACTGAAAAATACTTTGCATGTTTTACATTTTTATAATTGTATTTCAAACTTCACCTGCCAAAAGTTGGATAAATTCATTTTGAATTTTGGGACTAAGGTATGAATATTGTATTTCACGTGTTTTAGCACGTCGAACATGCTCATCTAGTACAAGATCAACCTCAACCATCATTTCTATCATCTGCAAAAAGAGGCCATTATTCCCAACAAAATGTTTTTCATTATCTCCTCGAAAAGGCAAGCTGTTTTTAGCAAGTCTCTTCACAATTATAATAATTCTTTTTAATACTTTTTTTCAGTGCTCATTTTCCTTGTCAATTTGGAATTGCACACTATCATCTATTGTTTTTCTCTGTCCAAGTCGATCTTCCAATTCCTTCTAACTAGCCATACAATGAATATGTTCCTTACTCCCTTCATGACTCTTGAGACGAGTGTGCATATTACTCCAATCACAAAATCCATCAGTAGCTAGAACTCCAATTTTATTCAATACCTATTGGGTTACGAACAATTTACAACAAAAACAAAAGATCCGGTCCAAAGAACTTGAATAAACTAGCCATCTTCTGTCATTTTTTTGTCCGTTTGGCAATATTCTTATATATTGTGATGAATCAAAATGTCTACCCTTTTTATTGGTAGGATACACAATACCATCAACTCTTTTTGGACCCATTTCAACTATATAATCTCTCATTTTTTGATCAATATTTTTCCAGTTCCTAGGATCTTCCAAATCTATAGATAACAGAGTTTCGTCCTCAACTTGTTCTTTCACTTCCTCGTCTCAAATTGGTTGTTATTCAAGATGTTCAACCACTTCCTCTTGTTGAGCTTCAGTGGCAATTCATTTTCATTAACATTTTCATCATTAGTTTGACGTTCCTTCTCAATTTGATTTTCCACCTCTACACTCGTTTCTTCTTCACGCGGTCTTTTAAAATATTTATTTATATCTCCTGTTTGACGTCGAATTAACTCGATTTCCGTTTGTTTTTTTTCCTCTTTTGAGCACCCAACATACATTTGGAAGACATCTTGTACTTTTTATTCACAAACAATATAATATATCAGTAATTGAATGCAAAGCATAATTGCACAAACAATTTATGAAAATTGTAATTTAAAAATGAAGTTAAAAATTCATTCTTTTAAAACGAAGTTTAAAAACAATATAATGAATTGCTAGAATAGGGAATGGCTTTCATAATATTCCTAATTCAAAATTTTCATTTAAACGTCTTAAATATATGTGCTAGACTGCTAGAATAATTTAACAAAAACCATAAACACATTTAAGATGCAATTAATTAAAGATAATTCAACACATAACTATATAAGATACAAACTATCTTAGAACAATTTAAAATGATTATTTAAAATATAAATAAAAGAATAACCCACAATTTTTTTTCTTTATAATATATTAATAATAAATTAAAATCTAAATAAAACTAACCGTTGACGTCGGCACACCTTTGCGGTATTGCTTGTTGATTATTGCGCCTCCGGCCGAATTTAGAACTGGAAGTCAGAATTTGGAAGTTGAAATTTCAAATTTGGGGGAAAAAGAGTAGTCACGAATTCACGATTCATGCAGAGATTTGTTGAACCTTTTGTTTCTTGGAAAATTTGTCTGCAATCTGCCCACTGAAAACTAAACCTAAGAGTGTTGTTGTGTTGGGCTTTTTTTAAAATTTTGTGTTGGGCTTTTTAACATTATTGATTGTCAACTTATTATATAATTAACAAAAAATTGGGCCCTAGGCGATTGCTTGTTGTGCCTAGGGTCAAATACGGGTCTGTCATCATGGTGCTCCATGTTCGTGCCTCGCCCGAGTAGGGCTACTCGTAAGTCCTTGGCCTATGTGAAGTACCATCATCTCATATTGTCACGTCCAATGCATAGGACGTTGCTTCAAATAAGTTGACAACTTGCCCATTATGAGGTGTCGTCCTACAACCGCATATCTTGACCAACAAACCCCGTAGCATGGCCTTAACCCATGGCCTATGCATATGAGTTAGCTCACAAGGCTTCTGAGTATTTGCCTCGCCAACAGCTCCAGTCCCTCATCGTTGCACCAATATAAACCGTGTCTTTGGCCATAGTCATGTCCTCCTAGGTAACAATTCGCATAATGCCTTGGGGACATTTTGATGGAGTGTGGGTTAGAACCCACAACCTCCACTCTACAGACTACAATATACTAAAGTCCTTATGGTGGCTAGTGTCAACTTATTCATTTTAATCACTGAGCCGCCGGAGATTGATGGAAAAGAATCCTGAATTTGATTTCAATTGGCTACACTAAGATCCATACTGATTGATCACTAGAATATAAGATTAATTACTTTTTAGAAATAAAATTGGATGCAATCTGAATGTAGAGTATATTATTTTATATATATACAGGATCAAATTAATTAACAATTGTATACCTAATTAGGTTATTAATTTCTTCCATATATATATATATATATATATTTGATAACCTGTTGAAAACAAGATCATCACTAGCATCAATATCGTCACTATCATTAATATAGATATCATCAATAAGAAAACCTTTGAGCTTGTTATCCAGGAACTTATTTCGAACTACCATAATGGTAATGAAAGGAACATAGGAGTTTGTCGCTAGGTATTTGATCAAATAGGAACATCTGTTTCCTAAAGAACCCATCACTAAAATCCCCTTAGAGGGGGATAAGGCTAGGCAGAGCAAAAAGGATTTTCCATGAGATGGGAAATACAAATATTAGCCCCACAAGAAGTTTGTGAATAAGTGATTATCTAATAATGAGCAAGGAATACCCGTCTTTCTGCTAAACATGATGTATTAAACTCATCATTCAATAGATATTTTTTATGAATATCAACTAAGTATCGTAAGTAAAATTCTCCCGGTTGTTCAATCATTTGATAACTAGAGTCATTCTTCGATAAATGATCACTATGAGTCAGACTCAGTAGAATTTGATCAATCTTTTTTTATGTCATTAAGGCATCGAACTGAACCAAGAATTCTCTTTCTTCATCATCAATCGAATCACTGTTCGTGACCCAGGATTCTATTTTATCATCGATTCAATACCATTCACGTTTTTTTTCTTTTTGTTATCAATGAAGAGATCTCTTTACTTGTATGACTTAGATATCTCGTATTTCTTGAAAAAGTGATTCGATTGATGGGAATTGGTATGAGATTGATGATATTGGTAAGATTGAAATATTTTTTCTTAGAACGTATTGATTTGACCCCATAAGTGGGACCAAACATGTTGCCGCCAGAAACCCATATTTCTTCTAGAGAATCTCCTAATTGTTCCAGAGCAATTAGAATGAGATTTTTAACCAGAACAAATTCGGTGCAGATGTAGGATACCTATCCAAAGGTTTTCGCAACTCAATTAGATAATGGAATCATCAAAAATTTGACCCTTTCGAACTCTGTCTATAACTCACAAGAGGCCCGGGAAACAAAGAAAAGATGTGTACAACAAGATATCTAGCAACAAGAAGAAGGAAAAGGATTGAATAGAGGAACTCCCAAACGTTTGGCGATTTCAGATGTGTCAATATAAGTGGTGACTCATTATTCGGTGAATCATTTCTTCGGATAGAAGAAGATTATGTAAACACTTACTCGAAATCTCACTTATCAAATTCCATTATGGAAGACACCATTTTTTCTGAAGAATTCGCCATGATATACCTTATCCATTCATAATATCATGAAAATGGATACAAATTTTTGACTGCTACTTAGTATCGGCAATAGATCTAAAAAAGTATCTAAAAATATCAAATTTAGATATTTATAACATGTCGAAGTAAGTAACCATGACATATATGTTTGGAATAGATTCCATTTTGAGAGAGTTGAAAAAGCACTATCTCATTGAATAGTTTTATACATCTACCCTTTCTCAACACATTTCTTTAGACAAAGACTCTGTTTGTTCCTCTTTTCGGATGGTAAATTTTCTCAAAACATGGAGTGTGAATCAAACCCATGTTTGAATTGAGATACTCATGCAAGTTCTTCCCCTCTGAATCAGATAGATTCATATCTGAAAGAGGTTGACAATAAATTCTTTCAAAATTGACTATTTGTCCCATGTTAGATGTGTTTCAGAAATTTATGGGATTGAGCAAATAGTTCTACGAACCAATAGATTGTATCGATTTGGAAAATGGAAAGATTTATGCAAGTTATATGTTTCGTCACACTTTGTGGAAAATCATTAGGTATGAATATGTTAGATATAAGTTACATGTGACTCGATTGGTAAAATAGTATCTCTCCCCCCAAAAGCATGTTTTTTTACCGACGCACAAAGAAAATATTTTGTTGCGAATGAACAATATATTGAGGAATTGTCCATACGTAGAATCATAATTGCAATGGATTCCAATGCAAGAGATATTGTATCACTTACTAATGAGGCCCTATCGATTAGTGTTACACAAAAGAAATCAATTATAGACACTAATATAATTAGAGCCGCTCTTCATAGATACACTTGGGATTTGCGATCCCAAGTAAGATCAGTTCAGGATCATGGGATCCTTTCCTATCAAATAGGAAGTGTTGTAGCACAAAATGCTCTTCTAAATAATTATCCCGTAGATCCTATACCTATCTATATGAAGAAGAAATCATGTAATGAAGGGGATTCTTGTTTGTATAAATGGTACTTCGAACTTGGAACGAGCATGAAAAAATTAACGATACTTCTTTATATTCTGAGTTGTTTTGTCGGATCGGTCGCTCAAGATTGGTCTATACCCAAACCCGATAAAAACAATGGGATCACTTCTGATGGACTCATTGAGAATGATTGGATCTTGTTCATGGCATATCAGAAGTAGAAGGCGCTCTGGTGGGATCTTCATGCAAAGAGAAAAAGATTGCAGTTCGTTGAAGAATGATCGAATTACATTGGTTCTTCAGCCCGAACCGAGGAATCCCTTAGATATGAGGCAAAATGGATCTTGTTCTATCTTTGATAAGAGATTTCTTTATGAAAAATTCGAATCGAGTTTGAAGAATGGGAGAGGGGATGAGCCCTTGACCCGCAACATATAGAGGATAATTTATTTAATCACATAGTTTGGGCTCTTAGAATATGACATCATTGGGGCTTTCTATTTGATTGTATCGCCAATTAATTGGGATTTCCCTATGGGTCCAGGTCATTTCCGGGCAAGCAGATTATTTATGATGAAGAAGATGATTTGGAGTTCTGGCAGAGTGGAACCAGAGGAATAAATAATAGTTGAAAAATTAAAAAACTTAATTACAATATTATCCTCAAATGCTATGTTTAAAAGATTTGGAGAAAAAAAAATCCATTCATCAGTATATTTAATGATCTGTACTCCACATTCTACAACCTTCACAACACAATGGTTGAGGTATTTTGCAACACACTGCTCTCATTCGTAGTTTTTTTCTCTACACTTGCGCTATTGAGATAATTTTTAAAATCTAAGAATGAAATTCAATGAAAATTGTCAAACGTTATAAGAGTAAAATGAAATAGGTAATGTATGGAATTGTTTTCAAATCCAATTTTCCAATTCCAACTATTCCAGAAAATAAATTTATGTTTGTTTAAAAATTCTCAATAGAAATAAGTCATTTTCAGTTTTTATTTTTTATGGAAAGATTCTTTTAAAAATACAACCAAACAAGTTTTCACCACAATCACGCAAATCTATGTGAAAATACACTACAATCACGCAAAACGATATAAAAAAATACACTACAATCACGTAAATCTATGTCAAAAATACTATAACCAAACATATTTTCATTTCTAAACAGAAATTCAGACAACAAACCAAACATATTCTCAATTCTCACACGAAAACCAATAAAGTTTGAAAATTAATTTTCCAACAGTAGAAACTGGAAATTGGGTTTGGAAACACATCTATACATCCCCTTACTGCCTATAATAACATCATTCAACATTAATCTAAATACAATCTCCACAGTAAGTACAAATAATTAGGGGTCTCACACATTATACAGTTCAGTTATCACTAGAACGCACCCACACACACAAACACAAACCAAACAAGCAACATTGCCTTGTCAATGCACTGTGATACGCAATATTCTTCTGTTCGAATCGCAGAAACAACTTTACTTGACAACTAAACATTAATCAGAAAAAAAGAACAAATATATATATTCAGACAATAGGTGGATACTGCTTGGCCTGCTGTCGAACCCTCTTCTTGTACTCGACGGCATCCTACATGTGCAAGAATGATTCAGTACAAGAATGAAGCTACTAGCAATGAATTAACTAGCGTTGTGTCTATAAGTGAGCTCTTCTAATTATCTAGGATAATCAAAATCACCTGATTCTGAAAGAGAGCGGAAGAAAATAAAGTAGAGGGTAAATTACAAAAAGTACCCCTGAAGCTTATAGCTTAATTACAAAAACTAAATTATCTTTCAAATTACGAATACCCCCTTGCCCTTTTTTTTTTTAAACCCTCAATAGGTGCTATTTGTAAAATAGAAACAAATGTCGGTATTTATACTTTAAAAATTATTTGGGTTTTTTGGTAGACTAATCCACAATGATTGTTTTTGTTATTTACCATTAAGTATATATAAATGCAGTCAAAAATTCTGAGTGTGTCTTTATCACTCCATGCTCCCGAAGAAGGGAGGCAATCATTATAAACACGAAAACACAGAAACATAAGAAACATATTTCATTCATTATATTTCGAAGAATGTTGCATTCTGGAAAGAAACTCTATCCAGACCATATAATTTTGCCTAGGGGTGACAATCCCTGACACAACAAGATAACACAATACGAAACCAACCCGAAGTTACTGAGAGCAGGGGCGTAGACAAGAGGGGGGCCGCACCCCAAAATTTTTATTCCCGATTTTTCTTTAGAAAAAAATGAAAAGAAAAATTATATATATAATTTTTAAGGAGAAAAAATAGTTGAGCTAGGGGGAAAAATTTTTGTGCTAGGGGTACTAAGCCGGGCTGGCTACGCCCCTGACTGAGAGAAACCCGAACTCAAACACGGGAAACCCGAACCCCAACACTACAAATACGAATCTGACACGATGTCACCGTTTGTCTTAAAACATATTATCTTACATTTTACTTAATTTTGGTGTATTTTGGACATAACCCGAAATTGACCCAGGTTGAACACGAACACGGCCCGATAACCCAAATTGACACCCCTAATTTTGCCCACACAGATGAACACTAAAAAGTTACAAAACTATGTAATATAAGAAATGACAATAACAAAGCTGCTCTCTATAATATCTCCAGGATAATGAAAAACCACGTAATTGATCCACACACATTAAGACCAACAAGGCACAAAATATGTACCATGCAATGATGTCCTAATTCCTCGAAAATATAAACTTATAAATATCAGCTTCAGGAAAAGATCTATTACCTGGATGAACATATGGTACCCCTCAGTTTGGGCTGGATCGGCAGGGTTAGGCTGATCCAACAAATCTTGGATGCCAACCAAAATTTGCTTCACTGTAATGGCTGGCCGCCACCCCTAGCAATGTTTGAAAAACAGAATCAAAATAACAATTCATAGGACAAACATAAGATGAGCAGTAAACCAAGGATTTCTGGTCAGTATGCAAAAAGCAACAGTAATGCACTTACACTATCTTCATTGAGGATTGAGAGGCAAACAGTTCCAGATGGGTACACATTAGGATGGAAAAAGCCTTGGGGGAATTTACACTTTGGCGGCTTGCTTGGATAATCTTCACTAAAGTGCATTGTGAGGGGATAATAACCGCCCTCCCAATCAGTCTGCAAGACCATCAATGATTAAGTAAGTGTGCTGAACAATACACAATAGTAATGGTGAGAAATAACAGTAAACACCACAGCCATATTTTTACTTCTATGGATCTGTTTGAATCTAAGACCAATACTTAAGGAAGAGTGCAAGCATTGTCTTGCACACCATGCCATGTGTCAATCAAATGGGGTGCAAAAATTATGGTTATCAGAGTGGGCACAGCTTTCGACAGAGAAAGAATGGGCTAGCTTGCAGACATAAAAGAAAAAGAAACAAGAGAAAATAAGTTGGACAAATGCCCTCTTTCGTTTCTTCAATCGAATATCCAGACATGAAATCTGGAAAGAGATTGCGAAGGCCAATTCAACATTTTATTTGTTTTATACCGATGATCATATGGTGTGGACCAATGAAATTGTTAGAAACCGGAAAATCTTTCTGCCTCAAAAACTTTCAATTGGGCCTTACTCTACTAACTATTCATAGACTTCACACATTATTTGCATTATTTTGTCATCAATTATAAACTTTAATCACTTTACAATTTATAATACTATTTTTATATATATTTACCCACTCACTCATCCACACCCACACCGGCTCCATGTTACTTTAGGTCGGAAAATCTATAATCTCACCTATGCATATATCTCTTTAGAAATCTCTGCTCACTTGAAAATTTATATTCTGGAAATCCAGATGTCCTTTTTGAACAAAATAAGGCTAATCTTTTAACTGCTCGTTTAGTCAAAACAGCATACAAATAAAATAATAAATACAACTATCTTTCAAAATTGCAAATACCCCCTTGACATTTGTTTCTATTTTACAAAATGCACCCTCAATAGGGGGTATTTGTTAAGTAAATAGAAACCTCAAGAAGGTGTTCGTAATACCATAAGGGGCATCTGTAATTTTGAAAGATATTTTTTTGTAATTGAGCAAAACCTCAGGAGTAGTTTATAGTTTACCCTATCTAAAATTAGCTATGGTATCATAAAAACCGAGGATGGGCAATATCATCATAGTGGAAAGCAGGCATATCACTAGTGCCAACAAAATATCAAGATGTGGAAGTACAACAAGAGCAATATCTAATGATAGTGTGGTTCTTCTCCTATTTTTGTTATTTTTTCTTCTTTTTCTATGACTGGAGAAAAGAATAATGATGTCAGACGGGGCTGACTGTAATTTCTCCCTCCCTCTCCAAATTTGACCTGTTGATCACTACGAATGCCATCTTAAACTTCATAGCTACAGAGAAAGAACTTTAGACAGAGAAAGAACTTTAGGTAGCGAAACCTCACTTGGGAACATCGTTTTCTCACAAAATGTGAAAATCTCAACTCAAAAGGCAATAAGTCTCGGAGGCAGCATCTCCAACAAATGATGTTGAATGGAGTTTGCCTCACAAAATCAAGCCTCAGTTAGAAGTGACACCAAGTTTTGCAAAGATCAATGATCCCAGTTTAGTGGTTATGACTTATGAACATACCACCATTAAGGAGAGCAGATTACAAGGTACCTCAATCTAAATTAGCAGCCAGAAGAACACAAGCTACTTAAACAAATACAGAAACTAAGCATTTCATGACTGCTAATCCATAATCTATTGAAACTTCAGAAACATAACCATATAAGTGGCATACTAAAGTTAATGCTGGGAAACACTCTAAATTAGTTGTATTAAACAATTAAGTTAATACAGGTCAGGGCAAAACCAAGATCTTACAATTTTGCTGCATGCAAAATACATTTTCCACCACTCTCTGAGGTAATATTTGATACTGAATCTACTGAAAATATCTAAAGCACACGAAAAGCAATTGCTCTGATTAAATCAAAAGTCACTAACAATTAGAAAGTGCAACCGCCATATAAACAACTAAACCAGTGATATATCAGGCTCAAACAATTTAGACATAGCAACACTTTTGAACCTAAAATTCAAGGGAAAGCTCAACTCTAACGCCATCGCATTACAAATAAGCACATAATAAAAAACACAGATCATCTGATCAAAATAAAATTGAAGAATAATTAATAAAGTAAAATACTTACCCCGGCCTTACCAGGGATCGTGCACTGCCACACCATTAAATTAACTGTACCATCAGGAAGGGACTCTGGCTTCGCCACAAAACCCTTAAATACACAAAAAACCACCAATAAATTTTCACTCAAATCCATTTAACAATACCCACAGAACAAGAATCACAAATACTATAAAACGATACAAAACACAAAAGAAATTGCAAAGAAAACGTGATCGAACATGGGGATGGTTCTTCCGCCAGGATTTGCGTTCTTCAGCGAGGCGTCCGCGAGCAATTCCTCCAGACATTCTTCTCCAAAAATTCTCTCTCTAGCCACAATTTCCTTTTTCTTCTTAGAAAAGCAAAGAAAATAGCAGCTTTTTTTGGACTTCACAGAGGAGTTCGAGTACTGCGCTCGGCTTTTAAATAAGAGCAGAGACAGAGAGAGTGAATTGGGAGAAGACGTTTTTTTCCTCTTTTTCTCAATTTTTTCCTTTTTATTGATGAATCCGCCGCACAAAATAAATAAAATAAATGGACGGTGCAGATTAGATGTTGCAGAATGGTGGGCTGAAGTGGGAAAATTCGGAAAAAAATAAAGACAATATCCATGTAGAGTTGGGTCATTTTTTATTGGCTTTTGAGAAAAATGTCAAAGCAAAAAAACTTTCTTTATTTATGATTCCAGCGTGAAAACCACGCTATTAGGTGCCGTCACGTGGAAAACTCGTGGCCCCTGGTGGTTCTTGCTTATGATGGGACGGGCCGCGGGCGTGTCTGACATGGATTTTAGGCTTTAGCAAATTTTAGACTCGCCAGTAAAAGAAAAGTTGATTCAGTATTTATTATTATTATTTTTTTTCTTTTGAATGCAGGTTTCCTCGGGGAAACAATCTCGGCCCATCGGGATTTGCCCCATATAAACCGTGAGAAATATATAGTGGCTCATAAGCGCGAGTTGTCCCCCAAGTGATTGTTTCATAGTGAACTCTCATCTATCCTCTATCCACCCGCACGTTCCCACAGAGTCACCTAAACTACCGGTCACAATGAGTCGTCACCTAAGTGATTGCTCCATAATTGACTCCCCTCTTTCCTCACCCAAGTGATTACTCCACAGTTGACTCCCCTCTATCCAAATCAGCGCGAGTTCCCACCGAGTTTCCAAATTTCCTCCAAATCACACTCGGAAGCCCTCAATATTAATTGTTCCACCTGTTAGAAAATATGGGTCGAAACATAAATCACATATTTGCACATAAAGGTGGATCGAGTATACCTATTTGCAGCGAAATCGTCGATCCACATAGCCAGGATTGAGCCCGTCTACAAGCCTCCTTTTGATCCATGATTAAGCCATCTGCAAGCCTTTCTCGATTGAACCACGAACAACGAACGAATCCCGTAGATTGATTGAATCACGAACAAGATCACGAACCGCCTTTCTCGTTGGTGTAAATAATTACTAGAATTATTTACTTGTATGTGCACACCTTAAACCCTTGGAGACTTTGGTGATACTCCAAGAAGAAAACAGTAGAGAGAAATTTTAGGAGAGAGAGAGAGAATTCTTTCTATGTGTAGGAGACGTTCTAATTACTTAGTCTGATTGTAGGGAGAGATATCAATATATATCTCAATCCCCTTTATCAGTTAGAGTCCTGATGGGAAGAGGTTTCTAGATAAACATCATCTAAATAGGACTCCCTATTATCTCAAATATGGATGCAACCTAATTGCACCCAATATCTCCCACTCATACATATTTGACTCGACTCATACGAATCACATCCTCATAGTTCTCATCTCACATCTCTTCTTTTATACAGGGAATAAGGTGTGCGACCAGAGGCGTAGATAGGGGGGCCAGGGGGGCCCCCGGCACACCCCAAATTTTTTTTTGTCCCATTTTTTTAGTGGAAAAAAAATTAAAAAAAAATTTATATGTGTTTTTTTAAAGAGAAAAAATAATTGAGCTAGGGGGAAAATGAGGGGAAAAAAATTTGGGCTAGGGGTAGCCAAATGTGGCCAAGCTGGCTACGCCCCTGTGTGCGACCAAGCGAGAAAGCAAAGGTGAGGAGAGTTATATTAAGTTATCACCAAACTAACATAACCCTACAACTCAATAACTCGCTATGTACCCCAAACCAAGTGGTCGCACCCAGTCAAGCATCTCTAGATCCCTCAATGAAATAAATAGAGCATGCTCAACTCACTCAAATATGTTTCTAGATTCATGACTAGTCAAACACATTTCGGCATAGTCGCCCGGGCTATGAATCTAAAACATAAGTGTGTTACCAACTTAATTCTTCCTCGGCCCCACATGCCAATTATCTTGGTCTTGACAACTTTCCTAGACATGCTCCGACAGACCGAATCACACATGGCCATTGGATACATGCTAAAGTAGCGTCATTAAGCTTACACCTCATGACATGGTCCAAAGTCCCAAAGGGTACAAAAAAATAATACGGGCTCACACAGTGACGAAGCAGGGACTCATTCAGTCACTTTCCCATAGACGGTCGACTCAAAGGACATGTAGTATGAATACATGTTATGAGCTCCCACTCAATTTAGGACATCATACAAATCTTAGTCCAGTCACTATTCAAGCGCTCGACCTGCGTACTACTCGTAGTCACTCCCAAAGTGCATACGATAGTTCACACATTCGGCTACAAATAGGCTTTTATGAAGTTTGGACATACTTCATAATCGATCAACTCGGATATCATCTTAACCTCTAGTTAAGGCGACTGTTAATTATACTTATTAACCTTCCTCACTACTATAGCGCGAAGGCGATCATTCGCAAACCTCCTTATGCGACATAATCTTTTAAGTCTCATCCTGCTCGCTCTCTTAGCGCCAGGGCGATTGCCCGTGTGAGAGGGCCAATCAAAGCCTGGTGACAACTCACAAATTCAGTACCAAACACATAATGAGAATCCAACATATCTCATTAATCATAATATGTTCTCATAGGCCGCATGATCAATTCTACTTAATCCTTAATGACTCACATGCCTTTGGAGCATTTCTCCAAACAAAGGCTCTTAAAAGGGATGAGCGCCCACACCGCTCGTAGAAGTATGCCTGTGAACAATATTAATAATGCGCAAAAACTCTTAAGTGAAGTAAAGCCTCGAGCAAATATGTTTGGTCTATCATCCATGTTTGGCGCCCAAACCATACACCAAAGTGGTTTTACTATTACAAAGACAACAAAATACATCATGGATGTGCGGGAAATGCACATCATTTCAAGATGCCAAATTTGCCTCTAGCAAATCATAGACCAATATGTTAAGATATCTAAATATCCACATTTCGGCGTCACAATACTCGCATGGATCACTTCGATATCCACTCACCAATCACACTACTGAGTACAAGACTTACTGAGTACGCATATAGCGCACATCAACATTCAACAATGTTTACTTAATTAGCTAGCATTTCTCTTCATCTTCCGAAGATATCGTTTCTTGACTAAGAATATAATCTTTGACCATGGAGTGTAAAGACAACCAACACTAAGTGGCGATAACTCCATGTTCTTTCCAGACATCACATTTTTGCCATGTACAGTGAGATACAACTCTTGACATATGTTCAATGAATTAATTGACCATCGTAGGTCTATCAACAAGCAATGTACTCCACTTCTTGAATTCATCGGGTGATCCACATAGATCTCCTGATTCAGTTTTTCACTGAACTATGTCAACGTCAATCATCCAGGACAAACCTAGACGAAAGTGGCAATAATAGATAACATATCAGGCGAATTGAGGCAATGCACCACTTAGGGAGAACATCTCAAAAAATTTACGCTCTTCTAACAGGCGTAAACATCTCGTCCTTAGTCGAGCTACAAACATGTTAGTCAACCCATCTATATTTCACTTGACCTTCTGAAACCACATGTTTCATGAAAGATCAACAAGCTCTTAGACTTTATTTTTAGTCATTCAGTTCATCTTTTCCTTCGCAACAACTATCCACTTAGGGCATCAAGTAAAGTCACATATTCTATTGACTCGTCAACATCCACAAAAGTAATTGTGAAGGATACCCACTCAATCTCATATAGATGATGGGGAATATTTCATATTCACTCATTTTTACTCGTGGAATTTAAGAATCCTTTGCGTGTGAGACACTAGCTCCCACTGACTTAGTGTCACTCCCACTATCCCAGCGATTACTAGATGAGTACAAAATACAACATCGTCGCTAGAAAAACAAGCGCCTCCAAAGGATCTTGCAACTCGCATAGTTTCAAGATTTCTTGTGACTTCACATGTGCTCAAGAAATCCCTTTGAAGGGAAACCTAAATCGTGCGACTTGATTCTCCACTTGAGAACACATATTCTCGAACTTACATAGGCACAAACCCACTAATTTGGGCTTGTTACCAAACTAAAGCTCATACCGGGTTGAAGAATCATTTGGAGACACATATTTTATGATGTAGGCAGCAACAAAACACACAAATTAATTTGCGCCATCATAAATCTAACCATTTTGAAGTGATTGTCCCTTCTTCGCGAGCTCATATATCTGCAAAGTATTTAGACCATCATTCAACTTGCAACTTTATTTCCTTCAACTGTGTGTCCAAACTAATTAGACACACTATTTTTGCTCCCTATTAGCACATCTCCATCTGTTAAGAATCGCTCAAAGCAATTTGGCGCTTCTAACTGATGAGAGTGAGAATGTACTAACTTATAACGTAAATAGCAATGAAAGAAAATATAATGCGTTAATTTGTGCCTCCCACTCATAGTCTGCACTCAATTTAGTGGACTTAGCTTTATAGGAAAAGTCATCTTACATTTTTATAGCAAGCTTATCCCGCTGGAAAAATAATTATGCAGAGGGAGATTGACCTTAGCGAGTTAGACAATAAAGCCTCATCGAGCTAATACAGTCGTCCTCCTAACCTCACATTCCACAATATCTTTAGAAGAGCTAAAAGAAATACTATCTAAAGCCAAGCATCACAGAAAAAAGTAGACAAGTCTTCTCACTTAACAAATATCTTACAAGTGCATTTATCCGAGTAAGACTATATCGACACATCAAGTTGCTCACACCAACTGTTGAGCTTGAGATGACTCTTTTTAGCCTCCTCTTGTGCGCTCTATAGCTGCACAACCCGATAATAATCATGCACATTTGCTCAATCTCAAAACCACATGATAAGTCAACCAATATCTACATGTAGGTCCTAAGGGGTGTAAGTGTAAGGTTTAGAAGAGGGGGTTGAATAAACCTTACCAAATTTTCGATTTAGTCCTTTTAAATATTCAGAGTTGATACTTCACAAATTTGTGTCCTTGATGAACAGTCAATTTAGTCACTCAAGAGAGTTAATCTCTCAACGACTCAATCGAGCCGTTGATGGAATAACTCACCGTTGGCTCTAAATTAACTCAACTGTGGTTTTGTTTTTCATTGGAAGACTTAACACCCTTAAGTTTGATTAAGCAAGAATTTAGTGCTTGGTTAGTACTTGTATTATCAAATGGATAGCAAATTTATCGTGAGATATAAGCAGCGATTAAAAATGCGGGAATTGAAATCTTTGAAATGTAAATGACACGTGAAATTTTTATAGAGGTTCAAGATGGGGTAATTCTTCTACTCCTCTCTTCTCCAACTCCCGGAGGAATCCACTAGGTAATGATCGGTTTACAAAGTGGTAAGTCCCCGGATACAAGTCTTGATCACACAAATGACTTGATCCTTTGGGACTCGATCAGAGACGCCTTGATCACTCACCGGTGGCTTCTCGTGCGACTCGAACTTCTTCACAGGGCATCCGCCTTGCTACTACAACTCACTTGCTTAAGCTCTTTGGATTTGATCACGAAGCCCTCCAAAAGCTTAAAACTTGGTTCGACCTTGAACCTTCCTACAATCCTTCGTGGAATGTAGACCCCTTTTCTTCAAAAGTTTCCTCTTCAACTGATTGAAGTTTCTCTTTCCTTCACAGTGAGTGTTGGATTGATGTACTTCGTAATGTAGGCTTGAGGATTAATCTTGAATGATTTGAGAGTATTTACGGTTTACACTTAGATTGATTTCTTGAATGTTCGTGGTTCGGGTAACCTATTTCGGTTACACTTAGATTGATTTCTTGAATGTTCGTGGTTCGTAACCTTCTCTCGTCATTCCTCGGCCTTTATAGCGATCTTTAAAAACATTTGCCCGTTGAAGAGATAGACTTATTTTTGAAAGTCACTTGCGATCGTTGGCTTGTCTGTTGCGATCCTTGGAATTGCCATTTCCTCGTATGAATTGTTCTTTCACCTTTTCGAGTTCGACACGGTGTAGTGCTTCCCATTGGTTCATTCCTTTTGCACGCTTAAACCGAGCACACTCCGAGAAAGGTGGTATGGAGATATTACTTGTTTAAGTAAATCTCTTGATTTACGTACAACGGATCTTTTCTGATTATCTCGACTTGACCGCATTTCCTTGCTTTCCCCAGGGTGACTTAGAGTCGACTTCCAATCATTAGATGACTCTTCTCACTTCAACTTAAGACTTGGCTTTTCTTGAGTTGACTTGACTGATCTTCACTCACTTTCAGCATCTCACCGCTTCTTCATAGAGTTCCCGTCTACTCTTCTTTGCCATACTCAATTGTCTCACAACAGAGTCTTCCTTCCAGATCTTTAGTTGTTTTCTTGCATGCAAGGGCGTGGCGACTTAACTCACCTTGCCACTCTAATTGTTACAATGAATTTTACAACAAGAATTGGGGTGCCAACTTTCTATTCTAAGTTTTACATGGCATTCATCAAAATCTAAACAATAAAATTCCTAACAATTTCCCCCTTTTTGATGATGCCAAAACTTAAACCATTCAAAAATGCAAACAAAGAAAAGATACATACGAGATAGTGTATTGACATAGAATGTATGCGCAGAATCAATTCTTTTATTGATCATATCATTCTTGTTCTTTTACACGATTTTTACAAGGTGTATCGAGCACATATTTGTCTACACGAGAAAATAAAGAATTTATAGCTTTATTACGAGAAGACTTACATTGTATGTATTTACATAATAAAATACACGAAGGGTTGGGCAAAGAACACTTCATCTCCTTCATTGTCTCCTTCTTTTCATCTTGTTCAAAGATCTTCTTCTCTTCTTCTTTTTTTCTCGTCGTCACCGCCTTCTTTTTCTTTTCATATGCCTTCCTGGCGACTTCATCTCTTCTTATTCTTTTTCTCGTCTCTCCTCCCATAGCCGAGTTTGTCTCTTGTTTTCTTCTTCTAGTCTTTTTACGTACTCGGCGTTAGTTTTAGCCACTTGCAAATTTGCTACTTGGTCAAGCCCACCCGTGATAGATCCCTCCTTTCTTTCCCGGATCCACGTATTCAATGTTTTTGGGCGGGCCTGGGTCCGGCTTCTTCCTCCACTCTTTGCTTCTTCCTCTACATCCGGGCGTATCTTTGTCTAGAGTCTTCTTCTTTTCGGTGAGTGACCGGCGGAGTGACCAGAGTGATCGCTTAGGTCTGTCTTGCTGTCGAACTTCTTCACATAACGTGAGACCCTTTTCCCAAGTCAAGTCCCAAGCTTGAGCCATAGACATATTTGCAAAGTATCCCTCGATTCGAGCATTTTAAATTCATCAACTGATCGTGGCTCTGTTCCGGACATCCGAGATGGCATAAGTGTCTTTGTCTCTTTGGAATGCCTCCGTGTTCTTTCAAGATGTTCATAATTCGGGCATCCATTCTTCCTTCCACTTCCTTCATCCCTGCTTCAATTGTTTTTCTCTTATCGGCCATGGATATAGCGAGTGTTGGAGTGGCGAGTCACGAGGAGTTTGATGCTTATAATGTCACCGTTGACCCTTGTTGGGGTTTGTGCAATCATCAAGGTCACATCTGTCGATCCTTCCCCCTCAACAAGCTTTCCTTTCTTTTGTTTCAAAACTTCCTCACCGTGATTTTCCCTTCTCTCCGCTCCTTTCTTTTCGACTTGTTTTAGTGCTTTAAGGTATTCCTCTTCCCCCTTTTTGGCATCATCAAAGGATAGAGGAACCCCAGGAACATCTTTGGCAAGCGGGAAGTCGAGCCTGGCGATAGTCGAGTTACGCTTCAAAGTCTGCGTTGTAAGCGACACGAATTCGGATCGAGTAGCGTTGGACTCTGAAATCGACTTCATCTCGGCCGTGAGGAGGCGAATTTTCTAGTCATGTGTTCTTCCAACTGTTGTAGATCATTCGTATTTTGCTCACGCAGCTGACTTTATCTCGGCAATGTGAGCTTCATGCATGTGCTCAATATGTTCTCTCAACTTCGTTTTGCATCGGCATTTTTAGCTCTCCATACCCGACTTGTTGAACAATGTCCTGAAGAATCTAACTTGTTCCACACGCATTGTTTCTTTGTTGTTGCCACCATTCCCCGATCGATCTGATTGTTATGCCTCTTAAATCACCGTAAGGTTGGCATCTCTGTTGTCCAATCGCATGTCCAAAGAGGCTGATGCCTCTCCATCCGTTCAACCTCGGCAAATAGTGCCTTGAACACTTCTCGAACTTGGTGATTCTTCCGTTGCGGTGATGGCCATACAACATCAAAGTCATAAGCGGTGGAACAATGGTGCACGATGAAAAAAGCGGAGGGAGGCTGATGCGTGATAGCGTGCGCTCATTCTCGACTCTTCATGGAGGTCGGTACCTCCAGGGAAAAAGGAAAAGATTCTATAAAAGATTCATCACCGCCACCGGGATTTGTTCGATGATGAGCGGTGCGCGTGAAGTTCTTTTAGGAATCGACCTGCTGCAGACTTGAGGAGCTGCGCGATGGTCTCTTGTTCAACCGGGTCTTGTTGTGAAGTGGACCCGGCTTGCCGAGCCTCATTGTCTCAACAACTTCGTTGGTCTCGGTGATTTTTCCATTTGAGTAGACTCGGTCCTCGGCCTTGCTCGAGCGTCATCGGACGATGATGAGATTTCCATTGGTGGCTCATCATCAAAGTTAAAGGTTTGACGAGTAGTCTTGGGATCGACTTGCTCGTGCTTGGAACATCCGCACTAAGTCTTTTGGATTTGGCACGGGGGATGACTCGGCTTCTTCATCGCCTTCCCGATCCCGGAAAGGTTACATGAGGATTATCCTAGGAATCATGAAGTGCACTTATCTCCTTCTCGGATGGGTCGATGATAGCGGGAGGGATGTTCTCTACGTCGACCTCTTTACCCCGGGAAGTCTCAACCTCCCGTGGGCCTTGATCCTCCGGCGGTCTCTCTTTGCGGCGAGGCCTTGTCTTCCCTTTCGATAGTGTCACCGCCTTAGGGTCTTCGTGGTGGCATCCATTGGAGTCTCAACCCCATGGATTGCACTTTCATCGCCAGTGTTAACTCCCGAGTACATTCCTTCCTATGCCTCGATTGCATCGGCGATGTCATTAACACTTCGGAGCGGTTGGCACTTGGTGAGACATCTCAATCGCTTGAGCTTCGTTGATGGCAACTTGCTGTTCTTCTTGTGTTTGTGTTTTCTCTCCTTCGCCTCCTTGATTCGTTGTGGAGTCAATCGCAACATCCTCCGACCTTCTGCGGTGGAGGGAGTTTCCCCCTCGGTGGCGCACCACCGAGTGACTTGGAATGGGGTCACTCGTCTCCAAACTCCCGGTGTTTCGATTGAATGTTCAGCCGTTGGGGCGGTGGTAAAACACCTTCAATAGGGGTTGGCTCGACCGGGGTCCCCATTGTCCCGGTTTCATCGCCAGTTCCCTTATTGCCTTCTTCCGAGTGAGTCGGGAAGTGGTGGCAGAATAACAACGATGGCGATTTCTTTGAACCACTCCCATTGGATCAATTTCGGTGTGTTCGGAGGACTCTCCTGGTCCCTCCATCGATCTTTGCTCGTGAAGGATTCTCGATTCATGCAATGCTTGCTTTGCATTTGCAACTCTTACTCAGAAGCGGCGATTCTCCTGGATCCTCATCACTATTAGAGAAGACATCAAGGAGAGGATGTGTGTGTTACGTAGTGCGGGAGATAGGGCGGATGTTGGCCTTCTCACGTGCCTCGGCTTCCTCGACTTGCTTTTCTCTCTCATTTTCCTTGAAAATCTGCAGGATGTCTATGCGATTGTCTTCATCAAGTCTTTGGGAGCACGATGGATAGTCGAGGAAATTTAGCGATTCCTCTTCTTCTTCTATAAACTCGGGCCGTTGGAACTGTTCCCTTGACTTACTCAACTTCCATTTCCTCCACTCACTCAGGACGATTTTGGATGTCGGGTAAGGTGGAGATAGGATCATTACATCACTATCCGCTCTAGCGAGTTCTTTCTTGTGTTTGTTTGTGTGAACTACAATCGTGTGTCTTCGGGTTGCCTCTGCACGATCGCCTTGACAAAGAGACTTGGTTGTTTCATCAACTACATCCGGAGACTCTACTCCTCCAGCCATCTCCGGTATTTGCTCTAGTTGAGTGGGCGACTCGGCCCGGTTTCTCAAGCTCGGACCGCTTGATGATTCTTCTTCGTCTCTAGTTTGTACGGAGGATTTACGGTTCGAGAGACGGTGTCCTCTCGAGTCTTGGGCGGCGGGGGGCGTCTTTGTGTCTTTTTCGAGGAGCGGGCCGTCGTGGCTTCTCGGTTCTCCTCTTTTTTTGACGATCGGAGAAGGTATTTGTGAGTCCTTCTCGATCGGCTTTTGCAGGGCAAGAGACACGGCTGCGGGGCGGGAGAACACGCGAGCTGCGGGGGGGGTGACTCTGCTGCGGGGACGAAGCATGTTTGGTTTTCTTTCTTTGCGGGCGTGATCTTCTTAGTAGTTCTTTGGGCGATTCTCTTTTTAGGTGGAGAGGAAACAATCTGTATCTTCGAGGTCACCGTGATTCCCCACACAGTGTCGGCTCTCTTTGCGTAAGCTCTCTTGTGCGCCCGAGAGGTTTGCTCGAACATCCTCTTGTTAACATGGAATGCCTTCCCATGTCTAAGAGGGACTCCTTTCACCTCCATTAGCCGGCCAATCACTAGGCCATATCCTGAGGGATCCTCCAAATGTGCCATTTTCTTTGAAGGATTTGTTCCCCACGTTAAGCAGAGTGCTGCGTAGACAAACTCGGCCCGGTTTATCTTCTTTTTCGATGATTGCGGCCATTACAATCAGCTTTCCCTTTGTTAGTTGGTCAAAGTTGCCAAATTTGATGTCGATACATTTGGCAACTATGTCCGGCGACTTGTGATAATCCTCCTTGGCATCTCTTGTTTCTTTGTATACACTATTTTATCGGCAAAGTCGGGCTTGGCTATTTCTTTCCAAGCATCAACCAAGTTTACATCGACCGTTAATCTCTCGATGCTCCTTCCTGCTGGTAGTGAGCAATGTTCGACCAAATCCTTGGCGAGAGATAGTCATTTGCTTTCCATGTACGATGACTTGATTCCTTCATCGTGAATCTCGGCATTCACGTAGAATTGTGCGACCTCCTCCACATATGTCATCGGATATTCTAACGTTAGAAACGGTTTTATTGATCGTTTCCAACTTTTCAGCGATTTTCTTCACTAGGGTGTCGTCGGACCCCTGTTTCACCATTAAAATCGAAATCCACCGTAGAACCGGTGTGGATTTGCTTTCCTAACTTGGTAAAGTCATAAGTTGGTGCCATTTTTCAGGATTATATCGAAGAAAAACTCGAAAATTGATTTGAAGATTGATAGGGTTTCGAGAGAAGTTTTTGCCTTTGCTTTTGAGAGAAAGAAATGAACAGGTTTTAGAAGTGTGAGAGAGAAAAGCGGACGAAAATGGTTTAAATATGGTTTATGAAAGGGCGTGCGGGTTGTTTTTGAAATGTGATCGAAATCAACGGCTTAGATTTTGCACGCCTTATTTAGCATTTAATGTCTCGTATTTAATGCGGCAAACATTTATATCCAATCATAAGCTTGGTGTCTTTGCTTTGTATGCAGTACACATCATCATTATCTTTGACGTATTCCTTAAAACATTCCCGCTTAGTCAAAACGATTGTGTTTTTTGTCACTTTGCTCATAAGTTATTCAACTTATCCCTTAGGCGATTTAACTCTACTTCTCACGGTTCTCTTAGTGACTCGGCTATCACCGACTCGGTGCTATGTTCTTTCCGTCTGGTGATTCTTGGTGATTTATTTGTTTTCGACTCCTTTTCACCCTCTTTTTTCTGTTCCATTTCTTTTCTTTGATTCTTCTCAATGTCACTCATTCAATTAACCCCAACTCATGCTTGAGTTCTTCCAATCTTGACTCACATAATGGTTTTGTGAAGATGTCGGCTAGTTGTTTATCGGTTGAGATATATTCCAGGATGATGTCCTTCTTTTCAACATGATCTCTTATGAAGTGATATCGACATCAATATGCTTTGTTCTTGAATGCAACACGAGGATTTTGAGTGATTGCAATTGCACTTATGTTATCACACATGATTGAAATTTCTTTTTCTCAACTTCATAGTCTCTCATTTCTTTGTCTCATCCATAGGACTTGGGCTGAACAAATTTGCCCGCAACTATGTATTCTGTTGCCATTTGTAGAGGTGGCTATGGAGTTTTGCTTCTTGCTAAACCAGAAATCGACTGTTTTCTAGCATTTGACATGTGCCTGAAGTGCTCTTCATGTCTACTCTGCATCCAACATAGTCGAGAATCGAATAGCCAATTAGCTTGAATCCACCTTCCTTTGGATACCATAGGCCTACTTCTTGGCTTCCTTTTAAGTATCTCAATATTCTCTTAGTGCTTTGTCATGTGGATCTCTTTTGGAGCAGATTGAAATCTTGCACATACACCTACTGACAAAGGTGATGTCGGCACTGCTTCTTTGTGAGATAGAGCAATGATCCATAAGTGCTCAGTATCTGGTTTGATCTACGGGCTTGCCATCTGCATCCATATCCATTTTGATGATGTATTCATTGGTATTTTCACGAAGACTTCTCTTCCATACCAAATTTCTTCATTAAATCTCTGTGTATTTTGTTTGACTTATGAAGGTTCCATCCTTCAGTTTCACTTGGAGTCCAAGGAAGAATGTCAACTCTCCCATCATGCTCATTTCAAATTTACTTTGCATGAGGTTTGAAAACTTTTCACACAGCTCTTTGTTTGTGGATCCAAAAATGATGTCATCCACATATATTTGAACAAGCAGTATACTCTTTTTGTCTTGAATTCTGATAAGTGTTATATCTACTTTTCCTTTTGTGAATCCATTTTTGGTTAGGAATTGTGACAAGGTGTCATACCATGCTCTGGGTGCCTGTTTAAATCCATATAGAGCTTTCTTGAGTTTGTATACCTTATCTCCAAGAGTCTTCTGCTCAAATCCTGGAGGTTGTTCAACATACATTTCTTCTTCCAATAAACCATTTAGGAATGCACTTTTTACATCCATCTGATATACAATGAAATTCTTGTGAGCTGCATAGGCAAGAAACATCCTTATAGCTTCCAATCTTGCTACAGGGGTAAATGTTTCATCAAAATCTATCCCTTCTTCTTGGCAATATCCTTTGGCTACTAGTCTTGCTTTGTTTCTTACCACGAACCTTCCTCGTTCATCTTATTTACGAACACCCATTTGGTGCCAATAACATTTTGATGTATGGGTCTTTGCACTAATTCCCACACTTTATTTCTTTCAAACGATTCACTCTTCTTGCATAGCTTGAATCCAATGTGTGTCGTCCAATGCTTGTGACACGTCTTTGGGCTCTATTTGTGAGATGAAGCATGTGAACATGGCTTCTTGTTGAGTTACGGATCTTGTTTTGACACCTTTTCTTATATCTCCAATGACAAGTTAAATGGATGGTCTCTCGGCCATCTTACATCAAGGTTGGAGTAAGTTAGCCGGATTGATCGACTTGCAATTTGTGTTGTTGTGGTCGACTCTCTCGTAATCACTTAGCCGCAAATTTTCCAAATGTCATTGAGATTCAGACTATCTCGTCTTCTTCGAATTGATAATTCCGACTTGACTTGACAAAGATAGGGACTCTTACGTATGGTTGGATGATTGAAACATCACCGACTCTTCAATGTCTTCTCCATTTACATTTGGCTCATCGAATACTACATGAATGGATTCTTCGTAACCATAGTTCTTTTGTTGAGTATCTGTAGGCTTTGCTTTGGTGAGTATCTGAAGATACCTTCATCGACTTTAACATCAAAAGCCTTTAGGTTGTCTTTGCCATTGTTGTGGATGAAGCATTTACATCCAAATATTCTCAAATATGCAACATTTGGTTTTCTTCCATCCGGATCTCATAGGGAGTCTTTGTCACCGTCTATTTATCATACATCTGTTTTGGGTGTAGCAAGTTGTGTTGATTGCTTGACCCAAAATCTTTTTGGTAACCTGCGTGACTAACATGGTCCTTGCTTTGCTTCTTTGAGGGTTACTGTTCTTTTCGCAACTCCATTCTGCTTGTGGAGTCCTTGCTGCGATAGTTCATGACCAATACCATTTTCAATTCAATCGAGTTATTATTCCATTGACAAACTCGGTTCCTCATACGATCTTATTTTGATAATGGTTTGACTCTTCTCGTTTTGAATCCTCTTCATCACCGTGGTGGTAGTTTTTGTAGAGTTTCTTTCTTCTTACACATGAAAATTGTCCATGTATATCTTGAGTAGTCATCTACTACTACCAAGGTGTATTTCTTTCCACTTATCTTTGGCCGGTTCCACTGGGCCAAATAGATCCATATGAAGCGGATGCAATATTCTTGTTGAGGATGGGCATGTCTTTTCTTTGAATGGCGACTTGATTTGTTTTCCCTTCGACATGCGTCACATATACTCTCCTTCTTGTATCTTGAGTCCGGAAGTCCTTCCACAAGATGACTTCTTGCCAACTTGTTAATCGTTTTGAAATTCGGGTGACTCGGCTTTTTGTGCCACAACCAACTTGATTCATTGTGCTCTTTGCTAGTAGACAGTCTTTGGGTGTTGCGATTGACCAATCCACTACATACATATTTTTTCTGTCTACATCCTTGCATCACAACTTCATTTGATTCAATATCTTTGATTTGGCATATACCCATGTTGAATCCAACATTGTAGCCCTTGTCACGCGAGTTGGTGATGCTCGATAAGTTGAAGTTGAGTCCTTCAACATATGCAACATCTGTGATTTCTAACCCATTCCTCTTGATGGATCCAATGCCTCTTATTTCACCAGGAGCTTCATTTCCTCCAAATATGACTTTTGCTCCTTTAACTTCCTTGAATTTTGACAGATTTTTCTTATTTCTGTCATATGTCCGGGAACAGCCACTATCCATGTACCAGGTTCCTTGGCACTCACTATTTCCTTGAACCTGCAATCAAGAAAATTAAGTTTTAGGTACCCATACTTGTGCGGGTCTGAGGGGAGTTAGAATTGTAAGATGATCCAACCAACTTATAGCCAAATGATTTGACTCTAAGGGGTTGCCATCTATCGATGCTATAATCATAATTAATCCTGGCAAATTGCTTGGGGATTCTAGGTTCATACAATTTTGTCTCTTTTTGTCGTATGTCTGTATGTATGTGTTTTAACAATTGCCTTCCTTGGGTAATTGTGGTGTCTTTGAGTGTAGTGCCTAGGTGCATATGTGTCTTTGATGAAAGCTCTTATGCTTTTGGATTGGCCTTTCTTGAGTTCTAGGCCTTTGCCATTTGGGCTTATATTCCATAAGTCTATCTTTGATAGTTCACATTATTCCAATCGGCTTGGCTTGGATATTTTCTACCATTCCCATCATATGTATTTCTTCTATGGACTTTCTGGGATTTTTGGTAGCTCGCTTCTTCTTTACAGTATTTTCTTTTTGGAGTTTGCTTTGAGGACTCGATCAATCTCTTCTCACCGTCCTTTCAAAGACACTCAACTGGTTGTTTTTCCTTTCCTTTATAACCAAGGCCAGTTTGCTTGTTATTGTGCTTTGGAGTGAATGTGTGTGCAACATTTAGAGTTTTGGATTTTTCAGACTCTTCATGGCTTGAAGTTCCTTTTTCCAAAATTACTTTTGAGGTTTGACATAGCACAGAGGAATTAAATCCTAAGCCTGTCTTGTCTCCACATTCTCTTTGACTCATAATAAGATCATCCAATGATTTAGATGCCTTAGTGAATGAGGCAATAACATTCTTGAGGTCATTTTCCCTCTTTTCTATAGCAGCAATTTCTGCTATTAATTTAGCATTTTCAGCCTTTAAACTTTCATTCTCATCAGCTATTTGACTTAGAGTACTCAGCTCCTTAGTCAGCTTTGAGTTTTGACTTTTGAGTAGGCTGTTTTCCTCATTCAATAGTGTGTGTGAGGATTTAATGTGTTCAAAATCTTTCATCATTTTGCCTAATGAATCATAAAGATCAGTGGGTGATGAAGTGTGTGTGTCACAGTCACTATCACTGGTGTCTGAGTTTGATGAGTTAGATTGTACCTCATCTTCTTGGTCAGGTTGATCTTGTTCCTTGGCCATCAAGCAGATCAGGGCTTCTTCTTCAGAGTCACTTGAGTAGTCGGGTTCACTGCTCTCTGAATTAGCTGTCTCTCTTGACTTGGCTGTTTCAGATCTCTGCGACCATCATTGCCTTTTTCTTTTCTTGTCTTCTTTCTCTGAAGACCTTTATTTCTTCTTCATCCCTGTACTTGTTGACTATAGGATATGAGCAGTCAATGGCATAGTGACCTGGTTGTCTACAGTTCCAACATAGATATTCAGCCTTTTGATCAGCTCTTTCCACTCTTGGATTGTCAGCCCTTTGATACTCAACTTTTTGATGATCTGTTCTCTTGGTTGGCCTATCTTCCCTTGATTTGGAGGGAGCTGAGTGTCTTCTGGAAGATTCACCCTTTCCTCTCTTGTAGTTCTTATTAAAGAACTTGTTGAATCTTTTAACCATCAGGGCTATTTCTTCTGGGTCAATGACTTCTTTGACCTCAGCTCTCTTCCCATCTTTAACAATTAGAGCAGCTGTTTTGGGTACAGCTGTCTCTTCCTGGTCTTTTCTTCTCAGCCCTTTAATTTTTAGTACTAAATATTTATTTTTTATTGATTTAGCCCCCCAAAATTTTTCAGCCCCCCAAATATTTCGAGTCTAGCTCCGCCCCTGGCTTTGAGGTCTGAGAATAACTCATGGTTGGATGTCTTTGATAGGTCCATGGAATGTCTCAGTGCCATGACCTTCATTTCCCATTCAGCTGGAAGACTTTTTAGGATTTTCATACACATTTCCTTCTGTGTATATTCCTTTCCAAGTGCAGACAGCTCATTTGTGATTTCTGTGAACCGAGCATCCAGTTGATCCAGGTTTTCTCCTGAGATCATTTTGAAGTTCTCAAATTTCTGTACAGCCACTGATAATTTGTTTTCTTTGATTTGCTCACGAGCCTTCACAAATCAATGTCGACTTGTCCCGATTTCTTTAGCCGTTTTGCATGATTTGACTTTATTGAACATGGCTTTGTCCAAGGTTTTGTAGAGGATGTCCTTGGCTACATTGTCCAGGTTGTATCTTTTTCTGTCATCATTTGTCCACTCGGTTCTTGGTTTTCAACCATGACTGTGCAGGGAGCAACATCTTCTTCTCCTTCACCGCAACCCTTCGTATAACCGTTTCACCTTTAATATTTGCGAGAGGCCCATCTTCTATCACTATCCACATCTCATCATGTAATCTTTGATAGATGAGCAGCCGCATACGTATTTTCCAATCATCAAATTCTTCGATAGAGAACATAGGGATGCGTGTCAAATTTGCTTCCATGATAATAACTTTTAATGATAAAAAGAGTTTTGAAAGTTTAAGTACTAAAGCGGACTTTGAAAAGTTTGGAGATCTAGTTCGAGAACCGGTGCGGAGGGTTCAATGAACCAACCGCTCGATACCACTTGTAGGTCCCAAGGGGTGTAAGTGTAAGGTTTAGAAGGGGGTTGAATAAACCTTACCAAATTTTCGATTTAGTCCTTTTAAATATTCAGAGTTGATACTTCACAGTCGTGTCCTTGATGAACAGTCAATTTAGTCACTCAGTAGAGTTAATCTCTCAACGACTCAACTGAGCTGTTGATGGAATAACTCAGCTGTTGGCTCTAAATTAACTCAACTGTGGTTTTGTTTTCAGCGGAAGACTTAACACCCTTAAGTTTGATTAAGCAAGAATTTAGTGCTTGGTTAGTACTTGTATTATCAAATGGATAGCAAATTTATCAGCAGATATAAGCAGTTAAAAATGCATGAATTGAAATGCTGAAATGTAAATGACACAGTGAAATTTTTATAGAGGTTCGAAGATGGGGTAATTCTTCTACTCCTCTCTTCTCCAACTCCCCGGAGGAATCCACTAGATAATGATCGGTTTACAAAGTGGTAACATCCGGATACAAGTCTTGATCACACAAAATTTGACTTGATCCTTTGGGACTCGATCTGAGACGCTTGATCACTCGGTGGCTTCTCGTGCGACTCGGCTTCTTCACAGGGCAGGCGCACTGCCTTGCTACTATAGCTCACTTGCTTAAGCTCTTTGGATTTGATCACGAAGCCCTCCAAAAGCTTAAAACTTGGTTCAACCTTGAACCTTCCTACAATCCTTCGTGGAATGTAGACCCCTTTTCTTCAAAAGTTTCCTCTTCAACTGATTGAAGTTCTCTTTCCTTCACGGTGAGTGTTGGATTGATGTACTTCGTAATGTAGGCTTGAGGATTAATCTTGAATGATTTGAGAGTATTTACGGTTACACTTAGATTGATTTCTTGAATGTTCGTGTTCGGGTAACCTTCTCTCGTAGTCATTCCTCGGCCTTTTATAGTGATCTTTCAAAAAATTTGCCCGTTGAAGAGATAGGCTTATTTTTGAAAGTCACTTGCGTCGTTGGCTTGTCTGTTGCGATCCTTGGAATTGCCATTTCCTCGTATGAATTGTTCTTTCACCTTTTGAGTTCGACACGGTGTAGTGCTTCCCATTGTTCATTCCTTTTGCACGCTTCGGGATGAGCACTCCGAGAAAGGTGGTATGGAGATATTACTTGTTTAAGTAAATCTCTTGATTTACGTACAACGGATCTTTTCGATTATCTCGACTTGACCATTTCCTTGCTTTCCCCAGGTGACTTAGAGTCGACTTCCAATCATGGATGACTCTTCCGTCACTTCAACTTGAGACTTGGCTTTTCTTGAGTTGACTTGATCTTCACTCACCGCATCTCATTGCTTCTTCATAGAGATCCCGTCTACTCTTCTTTGCCATACTCCATTTGTCTCACGCAGTGAGTCTTCCTTCCGATCTTGATTGTTTTCTTGCATGTAAGGGCGTAGGCGACTTAACTCGGCTTGCCAACTCTAATTGTTACAATGCATTTTACAACAAGAATTGGGGTGCCAACTTTCTATTCTAAGTTTTACATGGCATTCATCAAAATCTAAACAATAAAATTCCTAACACTACAATCCACCCATGGAGAGATTTGGATATATTAGCGAAAAAATAAGTGAACAAATAATTAGTCAAACTTCATCTCAGTACAATTACGAGCGAAGTTACCAATCTCAAAAATGCACTTAATAATTGTTGATACTTAATTGCCTCATTCAATAAGGTGACACAACTTATTGTCACTTTATGGATCAATCTATAGTTCTAGTTTTAGCTTTTGCTCTTGTCAAGCTACATTATACTTGTTCCAATATTCACCCGAGTTGGTTTATACCAGTCAGCACAAGCGACAAGTGCACTCACTTGTGTATTTCTCAACTTTTTATAATCAGCCTCTAGATAAGCGATTTTCATTAATAATAACACAAGTAATTAATATCATTGATTTAACTCAAATAGCGAAGTTGGATAACTAGAGTATTTACTTGGTAGTAAGCTCAAATTCAAAAATAGAGCTTAAACCCTTTTATTAAATTTGCAGCTTAAACAAATTAAAATGCATAGCTAATTCTTGATCCATAAGTATATCATTGGCATCTCAACTGCGATTATTTCGGGCAATTAAGTTCTTACATTTGCGACTTAAACAAATAAAGCGCAAATACTTTCTTTAATCCACAAAAATATTGCCCGCGTCAAAGTCGCGATAATACTGGATACTTTGTCTATTTTCATGCTAAATTGGCTAAACTAAAGTTGGAGTTTGGTCTAAAAATATATTTCAATAATTTGCGCAAACAATTAGGTACTGATCTAAAAAGTTTTATTCTGGATCTAAGTAATATTTATTATTTTCTTCAATTCAATGAGATCGAAAATTTGCCACCAAAGCTAGTAATCATCTCCCACCGAATTGAAGATCATAATAAAAATTACTGATCCATGAATAAAATTATCAAAGTCCATATATACATCATGCATGCATCCATGCGATATAAGTAATTACGAAAAAAGATATAGCCCCAATTGGCGACATTGACATATGGTGCATCATGTTTAGATAATTTAGACCTATGGTGGTAAAATAAAAAATATCCTCGTAAAATTGATCTTACATAGCCTCCAAAAATTGGCTCAATAAATACATGCCTCGAAAAAAATAAAAAAAATTACATATCTTCAAGGCCTTTTACATCAATCTAGAAAAATAAAAAAAAATTAGGATACCAAATCACCACCATTGTCAAAAATTAACTCCCACAAATAATATTATTATAAAATAATAAACACTCAAATATATGAGCACATGTATGTCAATGTCCATTCATCGTAACACATGATAATTCATATCATATTAACAAAAATAATTGCAGCACAAAAAAAAATTGCATACACATAAGCAATTAATAAAGCATGCAACTCAAAATTAAAAATCACATAGAATATTTTGTGCTTGCACCTCAATGCGCAAAAAATATAATTATTTTTTTCGCACGTTATGCGAAAAAATATTTTTCATGCACCAATGTGCAAAAATAATTTTCGCATGCATCACAATGCACCAAAAAATATTAATTTATTGCAAGCATCTTAATGCGCAAAAATAGTTTTTCTTTCATGCACCTAATGCGAAAGAAAAAAAAACTCATTGCTTGATGCATCACATTGCACAATAATAATTTGCAAGCATTCTTCATACGCAAAAATAATTTTTGCAACCCTAAACCCTAAATTTTTGCAAGCACTGAATTGCGCAAAATATTTTTACATGCATTAACACTATAACAAAAAATAATAATGCACAAGAAAATAATTTTGCAAACTTCCCAATGCGCAAAATAAGATTATGCCACCAATAATAACAAAAAAGTATGTGACCTATTGGGAAAAAATAATATAGCAACTAAAAGGTTAAAGGTTCAAACTCATTTTAAACCAACCAACCTACAATTTTATTAAATGAATGGCTGCCCACATGCGCCAGTCATCCACCACGTGGCAGCCAATATGCTGCGTGGCATCTAGATGGTGCCACATCGGCCCTAATCCGACTACATGGCAGCCGCATGCCACATCAGCGATTCAATGCCATGGCAGCCACATGGCGCCAAGTGTCCAAGTTAATATTCACAACCAATCAGCACTTGCCACATGGCAAATCCTTCATTTTTTTAATAATAAAAAGAACACATTGGCTACATCACTGCGCCCCGCTGCAGACGCACGCACAACCCATACATCAAAATTGCGTATATAAAAACAGAAAGCACAGATTCGACTTTTATATACATATTTGAATTTTTCAAAAAAAAAAATCAAATCACATATATTATTAAACTCGAGCATATCAAGTAGGCGAGATCGAGCCCAAATGACTCTGATATCACTGTTAGCAAATATGGGTCGAAACATAAATCACATATTTGCACATAAAGGTGGATTGAGTATACCTATTTGTAGCGGAATCGTCGATCCACATAGCCAGGATTGAGCCCGTCTACAAGCCTCTTTTTTTGATACATGATTAAGCCATCTGCAAGCCTTTCTCGATTGAACCACGAACAACGAACGAATCCCATAGATTGATTGAACCACGAACAAGATCACGAACCGCCTTTCTCGTTGGTGTAAATAATTACTAGAATTATTTACTTGTATGTGCACACCTTAAACCCTTGGAGACTTTGGTGATACTCCAAGAAGAAAACAGTAGAGAGAAATTTTAGGAGAGAGAGAATTCTTTATATGTGTAGTAGACGTTCTAATTACTTAGTCTGATTGTAGGGAGAGATATCAATATATATCTCAATTCCCTGTATCAGTTAGAGTCCTGATGGGAGAGGTTTCTAGATAAACCTCATCTAAATAGGACTCCCTATTATCTCAAATATGGATGCAACATAATTGCACCCAATACCACCATTGTGCTCCGGGGGGCTCGAACCCTTGATCTCTCCAAAGAGAGGCCAAGGATTACCTCACCTTGACCAGTTGGTGTGAATGGAGGGGAAAGATATGATTTGAACTCTTGCTGGTCCGCTAGACCAAAAATTTGAAAATAGATCGGGCGGAATTTCATCGAGCTGCTATTTTGTAGCACAACCCGTCGCATGCATTTAAAATGCACATAAAACGATCAGGCCGACCGAGCTGGCCAAACTTTTCGTACTAAATAGATTTGTCCCTTTAAGATAGTGATGACAGTGGAACATAGAATCCCCATTACCCGTAGAGATTCGCCTCGAATGAGTGAGAATTCTCCAAAATTTGCCACGTAGAGACAGTGATAGGGAATATTTCTCCCTGTTGACAGAGACGGGGTGGGGACAGAGATTGTATTCTCCGCATCATTCCCCGTGGAAACCCGTAATATGCATGCATATATTATAATAGTTTAATTATAAATATGTCCACGTTATATATATTAAATGACAATATTCTTAATTTATTTCATTATTTTGTATGAAAAGTGCTTTATTAAGTTTTTTAAATAATTTACAAGTTTTTAAATATTTAAAACGATTAATTTCAAAAATAATAAATTGTGGGCAGGGAATCATCGTGGGGGCAGGAATGGGGAGCAATTTCTCTTAGTTTGTCTTGTCGGGGGATGGTGATGGGGAGAGATTGCTTCCTCGCTCCCCCGTTGACATTCCTGCTTTTGGGGCTATGAAATTGCAGACCATTCCAGTCATTTCATCGGGCGAGTTGTCTTTGATAGCTTTATTAACATGTGAGGTTGAGTACCATTTCTTCTAGGGAGAAGTGGTTGATTTAGATTTTCTTCAGTACGTGATTTTTTAAGTTTTCCGCTATATTAAGTGTATAAGTATTTTTACAAAAAAAATAATTAAAAAAAACAAAGGAGATCCGTGATGTCAAAACATGGACCTTAAAGTATACTCTCCTCCTATTCAAAATAAGTGACGTTTTGGCACATAAAAAATCTTCAAATAGAATGACGTTTTGATATTTTCAAGGATGGTGAGAAAATATTTTTCCCAAATTACCTTTAAATATATTATTTTCCAACTAATACTAATCCCTAAATTTAACGTGTTCCAAAGCAGTATTTATGATTAATTAAGGGTGTATTGGAAATTTTATCACAATCCTAATATATGTGCTTTTTTTTTTTTGTAAAACGACAGTTATTCTGAATAGAAGGGGTAGTAATTCGTAGAACCGATGTAACTTTTTTGTCAAAATATTTTTGTTCAAAAGGTGAAGAGATGGTTTTGGTGCCTTACAATTTACAAATAACAAATCAGATATTTGTTTAAATAATATTGTGATAGACATAAAAGTCGAAATTGATACCCATTTTATGGGGCCTGTTTGTCCAAAAAGGCCAGTTTTTGGGGCTGTCCAGTGAGTCCAAATTATAACACATTAAATGATGGGGAAATTACACATAATACATTGGTTTTTGTACTATTACCATACAATATGTTCCTATAACTTTTGTGCCTATTTTTTTACTTATGTATCTAATTTTTTTTACGCTCCTTGCTATTTTTTAGTTATATTTATTTTTTTTTCATTTTTTTTTGTTCCTGCATTGTTTTATATGTTATATAAGTTGTTTCGAGGTTGTTCAAATTTGTTTCTTTATTGTTTATATGTTGTTTCTTTGTTGTTTCGATGTTTTAAAATAACTGTAACCTATTTTTTATGCTATTTTTTATTCATATATTATTTTGTACATTATTTCTATTATTTCGGTGTTATTTTATAATATTTTTAATGTTGTTCTAATAATTGTTTTTGTTGTTTTCATGTAGTGTTCAATGTGTAAATACAATTTTTACCTATTTTTAAGCTCTTTTTATTCATGTTGTGTTTTAAATATTTTTTACGTTGTTTCTGGGTTGTTTCCATACCCTTTTAATGTTGTTCTGATATTTCTTTGTTGTTTCAATGAAGTTTTCGATGTTTAAATACAATTTTTTTTACCTATTTTTATTAAAAGAAACATGTTAAAAAATGTTGAAACACAGAAACATGTTTGAAACATGTTTGAAACAATGTTGAAACAAAGCGTAAATTTTTTCGGGAATTTTTGCTGGAGCGTATTGTTGTGTAATAAAAGAGCGGGGAGCGTAAATTTAGGTAAAATTACACCGGGAAGCGTAAATTTAGGTAAATTTGCATTGGGAAGCGTAAAAGGCTGAAATTAACTTTAAAAAGGTGGGTATTTCTGCCATAAGCCCTTAAATGATATTGTGAAGAGTGAAGGCATAATCCAGTGCATTATTGTGTATAATCGGTCCAATGGGATTTACGCAAGCATTGTTATATTTGTATTGTATCTTATCAACACTTAATGTATAAAGTTCAGTTCGAGCTCGAGCTCGACTCGATTAGTAAAAAAGAGTAAAATATATGTAAAAATATCAAGTTACTTAAGCTCAATTCGTGCTTGACTCGACTAAAGTTCGTTCGAGCTCGAGTTGATTAATAATCAAACCAAACTCAAACACAAATTTTAAAGTTCGATTAAAATTCAAACAAACTTGAACAATACTATATTCGGCTCAACTCGACTCGACTCGTTTACACCCCTAGTGATAAGCATGGATTCGAAAGTAATTTGGCACCCTTTAAATTTCATAAATTGGGCATTATTTGGAAAAACCTGAAAATAATTTCACGAACCTCAATTATATAAGCAAATTCTTTTTATAATACTAATTAATTCGCGAATATGTCAATACAAATATCTAATCATTCCAAAGAAAATAATACATTTATATGGGACGATTCTCATTTATGTGTGCACGAATCTAATAAATTATATATTTATAGAAATAGGAATACAAAGTAATATGAATATAGTTCATTGAAATAGAAATAAAAACCGAGAATATATTGCTTTATAACAAAAGACAGTGAGATTTTCATCATAATCTTTATGAATGATATATGAAAAAATTTAATGTTATATTAAAAATATCTTAGTTTATTGAAATAATTTTTCAGAAATTCAAAGATTCTGTTAATGCACTTAACATTTTAATACATTAACACACTCATATAGTATCATGGTCCAAGTATTATGGGATTGTTGGGTAAAATGAAGGTTTACTGTTTCAGAAAATGGCTACGTGTTTGGATATATCAGGTTTAGTCGAGGCCTGCATTAGATACAGTTTCCGCAAGATGAAAACGCCTCTATACAAAGTGCTTACGGTTCCGACGCTCGTCCCTAAAATACAACGACTTTTCTGTTCGAGTTTACAACACTTGCAAACTCGAAACTACAACGAACAACATGAAGTGTATGAAACTTTCAAACTTTGAAGATGAAGTAATGTCAATATGCTCTAATGCAATGACCAATTATTAGGCTGATATCTTGTGTTTTCCGTATATTTTTTCATCTGCAGGGGGTTCTAATTTATAGGCATCAGGTGCCCGTATGGAAAGATCATGTCTTTTGGCTTGAAAATACATGTTTACAGCGAACATATGCATTTGTTCAGACTTTCGCATCGACGCACGACCTGCCGCACGACCCGTGCGTGTGTCCGTGCTTGGATGCGAACGAAAGAGCAATGTTTCGACTTGACGCACGGGCCGTGCGTGCGCCCGTGCTTGGTTGCGAACACTTTTTAGTTGGAAACTTAATTAATTAAAATTAATTAATTAATTTTAAATGTTTTTGGTCCAAAAAGAATAAGGGCTTTGAAACCCAAGCCCAGGCCCGCGACCCACGGTCAGGACCCGGGTCGGGCCGAGCCGCCCGGTGGGTGGCGGCGGGGAGCGCGTGTGCTTTGAACCAAACCCACAAGCATGTAGGTCCTCACCCTTTTAAAATGTTGGGTGCCCCCAAGGGCCCAAACTCATAAGTCCAACTTGGGATTTATGAAGTGAGCAAACTTTGTCTTCTCTTCCTATGTGGGATGGAGCATTTCTCCTTCCCCACATTTTCCATTTTCAATACCATTTTCTAGTTTTAAGTGGCTAACTTCTAGCATTAATTTCTCATTCACCCAGAATTGGTTGTGAAAAATTCAAAATGTTATTCTCATCTACTCTCTTAGTAGAATTTTCACAAATAATAATTCTAATTTTCACTAATGGAAACCACTTAATTATTTGGTCAAAATCGGGTCAACACCCATTTTACCAAACAAATTCCAACAATCCCCCACATGAATGAAATTAATGCATGTGTTATATGCAGATTCGCTTGAAAGTCTCGGCGAACTGTTATTACATCTGGATAGATAGCTTGTGGCTTTGAACTTTCCTTAGTAAAATACTATCGGATTTACTAGGTGCTTATTGACGTGATATCTTGAACTACTCAGCCGTTAGGGTAAACCGAGACAATAGTACTTACACAATAACAATTCTAACACTTGTTGTTCTCATGTTGTGTCCATTTCGGCCCTGGACCATATCTTATATTCATAAGTGTTTCTTTGAGGCGGCCATTACTTCTCACTTATATAGGTGATCTCCTATCGAAGAGTATCCAGCCATACTCCACCTCTCGGTATAAGAATCATTAAAAGTCTTAAACTTAACCTCACCACATTCAACAGGTTTCTATTTCACTTGGAAGTTTCAGGAATGAACTAACACATTTTCCAATTGTTCAGCTCTGAACATTCATAACTTAGTTATCAATTGAACCAAGGTCTTGGGATCTTCAATTCACAAGGTTGGGTTACCGCTATGAACATTCTTTAGTTTGTGGATTTTAATCCCATCCCCCTTAACAATTTATACAGTTGATCTTGATTTATGCCTTTTGTAAGCGGATCCGCAAGGTTTTCCTTTGACTTCTTGTAGTCAACCGAAATAATCCTATTTGAAATCAACTGTCTAATGGTATTATGTCTTCGACGTATATGTCTAGACTTATCATTATACATACTACTTTGTGCCCTTCCAATTGCTAATTAACTATCACAATGTATCCAAACAGCAGGCACTGGTTCATTACAACAAGGAATATCCTCTAAGAAGTTTCTAAGCCATTCTGCTTATTCTTCAGCTTTATCTAAAGCAATGAACTCTGATTCCATAGTGGATCGAGCTATGCACGTCTGCTTATAAGACTTCCACGACACTGCTCTTTCACATATTGTGAAAACATATCCACTTGTGAACTTGGAGTCTTTTGTGTCTGATATCCAATTGGCATCACAGTATCCTTCTAATATTGTTGGATATCTTGTATAAAGTATTCCATAGTTCATGGTATACTTTAAATAACTAAGTACCCTTGTCACGGCTTTCCAGTGATCCGTACTCGGGTTACTTGTGAACCTACTTAGCTTACTCACTGAATATGCAATGTTTGGACGTGGACAATTCGTTAAGTACATCAGACTGCCAATTACCCTTACATATTCCAGCTGAGAAACTAGCTCGCCTCTATTCTTGGTCAAGTGTAGACTTAGATCTACAGGTGTCTTAGCCGGAGGACTATCAAAAGCATTAAACTTTCTAAGTATGCTTTCGACATAATGGGATTGTGACAAGACAATTCCATCTGAAGTTCTAAAGATTTTAATCCCTAATATAACATCAGATACTCTCATATCTTTCATGTCAAAGTTCTTTTTTAACATGTTCTTAGTATTCATGATTAAATCCTGACTACTACCCATAATCAATATATCATCTACATAAAAGCATACTATGACGTAATCATCTGCAGTACATTTAATGAAGACACACTTGTCACATTCGTTGATCTTGAAACCGTTTGATTTCATATTTGAGTCAAACTTTTCATGTCATTGCTTAGGTGCTTGTTTTAGTCTATAAAGTGACTTAACAAGTTTACACTCATTTTGCTCTTGACCGGGTGCAACGTACCCCATGGATTGTTCCATATAGATCTCCTCTTCAAGCTCACCATTCAAGAAGACAGTTTTAACGTCTATTTGATGTATCTCAAGGTTATGCAAAGACTGCAATGGCAATAAGAACACGAATGGACGTGATCTTAGTCACAGGAGAATATGTATCAAAAAAGTCATATCCCTCCTTTTATCTAAAATCTTTAACTACCAAACGGGCTTTGTATTTGTCTATAGATCCAACTGCTTTATACTTCCTTTTAAGGATCCACTTACATGCCAAAGTTTTGCAACCCGGTGGGAGATCGACTAACTCCCAAGTGTGATTTTGCATGATGGAATCTATTTCATTATTGATAGCTTCTTTCCAGAGAGGAGCTTTTGGACTAGACAAAGTTTCTTGAATAGTTCTAGGTTCGTTTTCTAACATATAAGTTAGAAAATCAGGACCAAAAGACTTAATGATAAGGGTAAAATATGGTCTGGACTGACCTGTCTAGATTGGGCCGATCTGCTAAAGCTCTAAGTATTGGGCCGATCTGCTAAGCCCTAAGCATTGGGCCGATCTAATAATGCTCAACGTATTGGGCCGACCCGCTAAGCCTAAGCATTGGGCCGATCTAATAAGGTTCAACGTATTGGGCCGACCTGCTAAGTCCTAAGCATTGGGCCGACCTGCTGAGCCTCAATGATAGGATTGTGGAATTGATCTGAATAGGCCTAGTGTATTGGGCTGACCTGTTGAGGGCTTGGGTTAGGCTAACTCTCATAGGCTGATCTATCACAGTTCGGTACTATGAACAAAGAGGCTCAGACATTAAAAGGACACACCAGTATGATGATCTGAGGTGTCTCAGGTCAGTTCAGAACCAAGGTCTTAAAGACGTAAAATTAGGGTTTTAGAAGATCTGATCCTAACCTAATGATGACTCTGACACCAAATCGTAACAGAATCCCGGATTTTACGGAAACCCTAATCTGGGCTAAGGTATAAAAGCCCAAGTCCAGGTTCATTCTAAACCTAATCACACTTTTTACCCTCATATTATATTTTTCCTTTTGCTTCTCTTTCAAGTCACTGACTTAAGCATCGGAGAAGGTATGCCGGAGCTCCCCTCCGACCCCCCTTTTGCAGGTTTCACGGCGAAGATCGGTCGAAAGTCAAGTTTGGGGAAAGAGAGTATTTTTGGTAGCAACCAAGTGGCGCCGTCTGTGGAAACATTGAGCGGAGACGTGAGCTTCAAGTGATGGTTATGGAAGATATCAGGAGAAATCTAGAGGAAGACCTGAATCGTACGCCGTTGGGAGATACTCCGGGCGGAGTTACGCAAGAAGATGCCAGGCCTCCGCCTCCGCCACCCTTGGTGGAGGGCGGAGGGCAGCGGTTTCCAAGGGCAGGGGTAGAAGGACAAACACCCATGTCTGGTGGGAGTGTTGATTTGGGCCCAATGTTTTTTAAACAGTTGGGTGGTTTCATTACTAGGGCCGTCGAGCAAACGGTGGAAAGGCGGCTGAGGGAGATGCTTCTGCCACCAACTCCGCCTGTGGTCCCTCCTTCGGTGGTCCCTCCTCATGTGGTCCCTCCGCTTGGGGTTCCTCCAAAGGTCGGTGAGAGAGGTCGGCGGCATGTGGTGGCGGAGGAGGTGCATTCATTGAGGACGGCGCTTACATCAACTGAGGATCAGGATTGGTCGGAGCGGATGGATGATCTCCATCGTGAAGTGAGGAATATTAGTAGGAGGGTTGCGGGAGCGCCGGGAGCGGCTTTAGTCTGAGTGCGGAGGGGAACTCCCTTCTCGGATAAAGTGATAATGGATGAGCTCCCATCCTCCTACCGAGCTCTGAGTTTTGAATATGATGGTACCACGGACCCGTGGGATCATCTCTGTCATTTTGAGAATGCTGCTTTGCTACACAGGTTCACGGATAGCGTGATGTGTAGAGTCTTCCCTACCACACTGACAAAGTCAGCTCAGCAATGGTTTAGCCAGCTTGCTCCAGGCTCTATCAAAAAATTTGATGACTTCAGTTCGGCATTTCTCAATCAGTTCACGAGTTGTCATAAGCACCAAAAGGCGCCTCTGACTCTGTTTAGCATTAAGCAGAGGGAAGGGGAAGGACTTCGGATTTATATACAAAAGTTTACTGCGGCTAAGTTGGAGGTGCCTTCGGCTAGTCCGGAGATTTTAGCTAATGCCCTAGCTCAGGGCTTGAAGGATGGGGAGTTTTTCTAATCTTTGGTGATAGAGCCGGCCAAGACTTTTGATGAGCTGTTAGCTCGAGCAGAGAGATACATCAACCTGGAGGAGGCGATGAAAATGAAAAGGGAAGAGGGCGAGAAAAGGAGGGACAGGAAGGAAGATCGGGAGGATAAAAGATCTCAAAAAAAAACCGAGGTCTGAGGCGATGGGTGGACGGCCTAGATATGAGAAATATACGCCATTGGCTTTACCTCATGGCGAAGTGCTCATTGCTATTGAGAGGTATCCCGACCTGAGTTGGCCAAAGGCACATGCGGAGGCACTAGTAAAGGCGAAGTGCAAGGAATTTTGCATGTTCCATAATGAGTATAGATACACAACAGATCGGTGCACACACCTGAGGGATAAAATTGAGAGGCCCATTCAGGCAGGTCATCTCAGGGAATTTGTGTACATTGATAAAAAGGAGAAAAAATGGGAGTATAAGAGAGACAACCGTGGCTATCATCAACCTCGGCGGGAGCCGGAGCGCAGTGGGGAGGAAAGGGAGGAGCTACCTCCACCTCCGCCTCCACCTCGGCGAGAGGTCATCCAAATGATTTTTGGAGGGCCATCGGAAGGGGATTCTAGGAGAGCTCGGAAGAACTATGTGAGAGCAGTGGCACCAGATCGGGTGCAAGAGCAATTGGAAGTGGAACAGGTCAGGGCCAGGGCCGAGCATCCAATTTGGGCCAATGGATAGCAAGGGTATCATGACACCTCATAGCGATGCTCTTGTGATCACGGCGACGATCTCTAATTACGATGTACAACGAGTATTTGTGGATAGAGGGAGTTCGGCGGACATCTTGTTCTATGATCTCTATAGAAGAATGGATCTCCAGGTCGGGCTAGAGACGGTGGACACGGCGTTGGTCGGATTTGCAGGAGGAATGATCCAACCAATAGGTATGATTGCTCTACCTGTATCTTTGGGCAAGGAGCCTAATCGCAAAACTAGAATGATACGATTTTTGTAGGTATGATTACTCTACCTTTTCAAGCGGTGGTGTCGGTGTACCATTGGAAAATGAAATTCCCAGTAGGGGAAGAGGTCGGCGAGGTCGGATGAGATCAGTACATGGCTAGGAAATTTTATGTGGAGAATATTCAAAAGGCGGAGAGAGGAAGTGTCTTTGATGATGATAAAAATAGAGAGAAAATAATTAAGCTAGATGAGCCTGTGGAGCACGTGCAACCTAATGAGGAGATGATGATGGTTGAGCTGGTGTCGGGTGACCCCGATAAGGTCACTAAGATTGGAAAAGGATTATCTGGTGAGCTGAGGGAAGAGCTGGTGGGATTTCTAAGGAGCAATGTAGATGTGTTTGCTTGGACAGCAGAAGACTTGGTGGTAATTGACCCGAGTATAGCTGAGCATAGTCTCAATGTCAATCCATCATATAAGCCTGTGAAAGAAAGGAAAAGAAATTTTGGTCCTAAGAAGGATGCTATAATTCGAGCGGAGGTGCAAAGATTATTGAACACGGGGCATATCAAAGAAATCCAGTTTCCAGAATGGTTATCCAATGCAGTGCCAATACTAAAAACGGAGGAGGAATTGGCGTATGTGCATGGATTTTAGGGACTTGAATCGGGCTTGCCCAAAAGACTACTATCCATTGCCTCGAATCGATCAGCTTGTGGATTCGACTTCGGGGTGTGAATTGCTCAGTATGATGGATGTATCACAGGGCTATCATTATATCAGATTGTCGGAGGAGGACCAAAAGAGGGTGAGCTTCACTACCTCTTTTGGTACCTTTTGTTATGTAGTGATACCATTTGGGTTGAAGAATGCAGGAGCCACATACCAGAGGTTAGTGGATAAAATGTTTGAGGGGTAGCTCGGGAGGAACATGGAAGTGTATGTGGATGACATGTTGGTCAAGAGCATGAAAGTCGTGGATCATGTGCGGATCATGTGCGTGACCTAGCTGAGACGTTTGACACTTTGAGGAAGTATCGAATGAAGCTCAACCCTAAGAAGTGTGATTTTGGTGTGAGATCGGGAAAGTTCTTAGGGTATATGGTGACGGAGAAAGGGATAGAAGCTAATCCGGAGAAGGTCAGGGCTATCAGAGAGATGGCACCACCTTGGGATGCTAAAAGGGTACAATGTCTGACAGTCGGCTGGCGGCTTTGAATCGGTTTATTTCTCGCTTGGCGGAGAGAAGTTTGCCCTTCTTTAAGGTGTTAAGGAAGGCCAAAAAATTAGTATTTGGGATGAGGATTGTCATAGAGCTGTCGAGGATTTGAAAGCCTATCTAGCTGATTTATCATTATTGACTAAGCCGCTACCGGGAGAGCCCTTATACTTATACCTCTCGGTGGGAGAGCAAGGGGTTAGCATGGTCTTGATCAGGGAAGAGAGGTCAGTTTAGAAGCTAGTGTATTATGTCAGCAAGGTATTGAGGAATGCCGAGCTACGGTATGCGGAGATCGAGAAGTCAGGTTTAGCCTTGGTGGTGACTGGAAGGAGACTTCGGCCATATTTCCTCTCTCATAAGGTAATTGTCCAAACTAATCTCTCATTAAGAAATGTGATGAGCAGGCCAGAGGTGGCAGGAAGGTTGGTGAAATGGGCCATTGAATTGAGCGAATATGATATTGAATTTGAGAACAGGTCGGCCATCAAAGCTCAGGCTTTGGCAAATTTTGTTCAAGAATTGACAAGATCTGACAGTGGAGAATGAGTTTGTTTGATTTATGTAGATGATTCGGTAGGGAGCTCAGGTTGTGGTGTTGGTATTGTCTTAATCAGTCCACAAGGAGTGGAGAATGATTTTGCTGTGAGGTTGGAGTTCAAATTGTCAAATAATGAGGCGGAGTATGAGGCATTTATCAGAGGGATCCAAATGGCCATTGAGATGGGGGCTACCAGAATAGTCATTTACATGGATTCCCAGCTCGTCCATAAGCAAGTTACTGGAGAATTTGAAGTTAGGGAGGAAAGGATGAAGAGGTATGTTGAAGCATACCGAACTTTAGAAGGAAAATTGAAAGAGATTAAAATATGTCAGGTCCCGAGAGAAGAAAATGGTAGGGCGGATTTTTTGGCGAAAATGGCCAGCTCGGCCCTGGAAAATCAAGCTAAACAGATTACACTCTTGATGGCAAAGGAAACGGTGCTGGGTTTGGAGATCGACGAGATTGAAGAAAAGGAAGACTGAAGGTCGGCTATCATAGCCTATTTGACAGGGGGAGTTCTACCGGGAGATAGACGTGAGGCAGCTCGATTGAAAATCTGGGCCACGCGTTTTTGCATTATTGGGGACAAGTTATACAAGAGAGGATTCTCTATTCCCTTGCCAAGGTGTTTGAGTGGAGAAGAGGGTACATATGTACTGAGAGAAATGCACGAAGGGTGTTGTGGAAATCATATGGGTGCAAGAATCTTGATGAAAAAGGTGCTGAGGGCAGGGTATTTTTGGCCTTACCTGAAAGAAGAAGCGGAGAAGCTAGTAAGAGTGTGCGAGAAGTGTCAGATTCATGCACCCTTGATACATCGTCCGGCAGAGGAGCTCATGACTATGAGCGCGGCATGTCCTTTCGCCAAGTGGGGTATTGACATAACGGGTCCATTTCCTCCAGCTTCGGGTCAGAGGAAATTCTTGATAGTAGCAATTGATTATTTTAGTAAGTGGGTGGAAGCAGAGCCCCTTGCTAAAATAAATGAGGACGCAATGATGAAGTTTATTTGGCAAAATATTGCATGCCGATATGGAACACCTCGGGTATTGGTATCGGATAATAGAACACAATTTGCGGGAGCAGGGATCCGAGCTTGGTGTGTGGAGTTGAAGATCAAGCAAAATTTTACGTCGGTAGCTCATCCACAATCCAATGGGCAAGTGGAAGTTACCAACAGAATCCTGGTGCAAGGGCTCAAAGCTCGGCTAGAAAAGGCAGGAGGTGCATGGGTTTGAGAGCTCAGCTCGGTCTTGTGGGATTATCGAACCAATCCTAAGGAAGAAACTGGAGAAACGCCTTTCAGCTTGGTGTATGGAATGGGTGTTGTTATACCAGCAGAGATCGGGATGGAGACTCATCGAGTTCAGAATTTTGATGAAAACGCGAATGAGATGATGGTTCGAAAGCCCTGGATACTATTAATGAGAAGAGAGAGATGGCATTTTGGCAGATGGAAAGGACGCGAGGAAGGATCAAAGCAGCGTTGAACAAGAAGGTGATGAGAAGGGCCTTCCAGGTCGGGGACCTGGTTTTGAGGAGGTCGATGCTAGCAAGAATAAGGGGAAGTTGGATGCAAATTGGGAAGGGTCACTCCGGGTGGCGAAGGTGTTGGCAGGAGGTGCATATGAACTAGAGGAGCTCGATGGGCGAAAGCTTCCGAGAGCATGGAACAGTTGCAATTTAAAGAAATATTATTCCTAGAAAAAGAGGAATATCTGATGTAATGAAATTATTCGTTATGAATGAAATGATCTGCTTCCCTGAATTATGAGTTCGGAAAATAAAATTGGCAAAAATTAACAAGTATTTGGAGTTCAGCTCGAGCTAGACTCCAAATACTTGGGCCACGAGGCCATGCAAGGAGCTCGACTCGAGCCAGCTTCCTTTAAAGAAATTGACAAGTATTTGGAGCTCAGCTCGAGCTAGACTCCAAATACTTGGGACCACGAGGCCATGCAAGGAGCTTGGCTCGAGCCAACTTCCTTTAAAGAAATTGACAAGTATTTGGAGCTCAGCTCGAGCTAGACTCTAAATACTTGGGGCCACGAGGCCATACAAGGAGCTCGGCTCGAGCCAGCCTCCTTTAAAGAAATTGACAAGTATTTGGAGCTCAGCTCAAGCTAGACTCCAAATACTTGGGGCCACGAGGCCATGCAAGGAGCTCGGCTCGAGCCAGCTTCCTTCGAAGAAATTGACAAGTATTTGGAGCTCAACTCGAGCTAGACTCCAAATACTTGGGGCCACGAGGAGCATATCATACCAATCGTTTTTGGGTAAAATATATATATATATATATAATAAACACATTTTGTATATCCAAGCTCAGCCTGAGCTGAGTTCTGCATGATGGAACAGATCTAAGCTATTGCGAAAACAAAAATACGAAAAGGGGAGATCGAAAAAGAGACAATCTTTATTACTTAGCAAAATAAGAGTACAAGTACATTAGAATACAAAAGTGAGGAAAATAAATAAAAACTCCTAGGTAGTAGGGGCATCATCATCGGTGGTTAGGTCATCCACTGAGATGGTCACATCGTCCACTAGTGCGATCTCGGGGTCATCATCTTGAATGTCCTGACCAGAAGAAATAGAAGTGCCTTCGGGGAGCTGGGGGGTTGGATGATCTCCAGGAGGGTGAGAGGCTCCCCCTGAGCTGGAAGCAGGGTGAAGGATGAATGGAGCGGACAGAGACTCAATAAAAGCCTCAACAGGAGCTCGGTTAAGTCGATCCGCCTCGGTTGAGAACACAAACCCCCTGGGGTCAGGAAGGATCTTCTTGGGACCCTGACGGTCAAGGGGCTCAGTGATGTCGCGCTCCCTAAGCTGAAGCTCGGCCTGGTCGAAAGCAAAGCCATAATACTCCATGGCACTTGTAGATAAAACTTTGATGAACTCCTTGGAGCTTAGGAAGGCTTGTTTCACCCTGTTTCGAATGGTCTGAACAATCTAAGAGCCTTCAAGAGAGGTCAGGAAGCTTTGATGACCGATTTCAATGCCCTCGGCCCAAGCCTGATCAGCATTGGTGGTGCAGCGGATCTGGAGATCGCCCACTTCGGCCTTGAGATCGAAGTTGTCCTTCTCAAGGGCTTTTAGCTTGCTCTCATAAGAGGCCACGGTAACCTTGTGGACCTCAGATTGCTCCCAGAAACGGCGGACCTCTTCAAGAAGATTGGTCTCTCGAGCCTTCATCCGTATGCATTCCTGCTTGGCAGCATTGAGCTCGGCGATGACAGCGGGGTCAGCAAAACCCACGCGAGCTCGGGAGATCAAAGCAGCAAGCTGGGCCTCGGCCTTCTAATGGTTCATGCAAAATGAACTCACCAGCTTGGCATCACTGAGCTTTTCTAAAGCGGCGCGATCGGGGATTGGGCAATTTCCTTGTACATATTGAATGGCAAAAGTCACATCCGTATTATTCAAAATGGAGTTCCCAGTGAAGAATGTCTGGTTGGGAGTGTGTATGGGGTTGCGAGTGTGAGAGAGAGGAGTAGCTGAGGTGGTAGTAGCCTTAGCCTTCTTGGATGTGCTGGTGCTGGTACCAAGAGCAGATCTCTTGGGGGAGGAGGTCGGATAGCAGGATGGGCCTCAGAACCGGTGAGGTCAGCAATGACAATGGCGGTCGAGTTAGGTAGCCTGAGTTGAGAAGGCTGGCTCCCGTGACCTGTAGCAGTAGCACCCATAGGGGGAGGGAGCTAGAAGCGGCTTGGCGCTCCTCCTCCTCCTGTTCGGCGACCATCTGTGCCATAAACATGTTTGCACAAGAGAAGAAAATGTCAGTCAACAGGTGAGTGAGGAAGGAAACTAAATACGAAAGATAATTACCAATGTCACATGGTAGGGGAGCAATTATGGAGCTTAGCTCGAAGTGGTATATGAGTGAGGGAGTGATAAGACGGGATATATCATACTTTACTAAAGTGAGTTTATTTATTGAATCCTGGAGTTTGGGAGACCGGTCTCGAGGGTTGTTCTTATGCTGGAGGGGAAGGCTCCAAGTCCAAGCAATGGGGAAACCCCAAGCTCAGGGAGAACAAATGAAAATGTACTTGTCCTTCCAAAATTTATTTGAGGAGGGATATTTGCTCAGAAACTGGGCATCACCTCAGGAGGTAATGTAGAATAGACCTTTGGTGGTCGAAGACTTCACCTAAAATAAGGCGAAGAACAGCTCGATCGTGGGCTCTATTTCCAGGTATTTAGTTAATATCAAAAAAACCAGCTAAAATGCGTAAAGAGTTGGGGGCTAACTGGTTGAGGGGTACGCGATAGAGTGCGGACACCTCAGCCATAAAAGCATGAATGGGAAACCTAAGACCCCCCTCTATCTGACCTACAAAGAAGGCTAGGGCGTTAGGGGGAGATCGGTTAGGGCGGTCCGAGCTACTAGGCAAGGAAAGTTTGAAGGAGGAGGGAATTTTTGCGTTCTTTTTTATGTTTTGAAGAGTATGAGCTGTAAGGGTGGTCTTCTTAAAGTCATGGGGGTACACAAGTAAAGGACCCGAGCTCAAAGCTCGGATTTCTATAATGTCTGAATCCGTGCCTGAATAGGAACTGGATTCGGTGGCATCGGGATCCGAGGGACAAACCTCAACAAGGGGAAGAGGTTGCGAACCGGATCCCATTTTGGTAGACCACCGTTCCAACTCGGCGATGTACGGATCCATCGGGGTGGATGGGGAAGAAGAAGAAGCCATGAAGATAAGGAAAAAACAGGAAAAACAAAGGAGAGAAAGGATTACCTATTGATCGAGAGTAAGAGAGTGAAGGAGAAAAGTGAACGGGAGCCTAGAACTTTTGAAGCTTGCCGGAATCTGGAGAATTCCACCGGAGAAATATGGGACTTGCTTTAGAGAGTATTCTGTAATTGAACAGGGAAAGTGAAAATAGAGGAAGTGCAAGGCTTTTATAGGAGGGAGAAAGAGACGAATGGGCGTCTCGATATTCGAGGGGATGTTACGCGGATATCGAGGCATCAGTCAGCTGAAAAGATGTCTTTTCAAGTCATGTCACCGTGTCAGGAATTTGAAAAGCCAAAAGGCGGCGGGAATTTGAAAAGTCGAAAACCCTAAAAGCAGGTCATCTCGACCTACGAGCAACTATGGTTGAAACGGATCTAACCATAGTTGGGGAGAGGAGTTGATAAGGGTAAAATATGGTATGGGTTGACATGTTTAGATTGGGCCGATCTGTTAAAGCTCTAAGCATTGGGCCGACCTGCTAAGCCCTATGTATTGGGCCGATCTTATAAGGCTCAACGTATTGGGCCGACCTGCTAAGCCTAAGCATTGGGCCAATCTGATAAGGCTCAACGTATTGGTATTGGGCCGACCTTCTAAGCCCTAAGCATTGGGTCGGTCTGATAAGGCTCAGCGTATTGGGCCGACCTGCTAAGTCCTAAGCATTGCGCCGACCTGCTGAGCCTCAATGATAGGATTGTTGAATTGATCTGAATAGGCCTAGTGTATTTGGGCTGACCTGTTGAGGGCTTGGGTTAGGCTGACTCTCATAGGCTGATCTATCACAGTTCGATACTATGAACAAAGAGGCTCAGACATTTAAAAGGACACACCAATATGATGATCTGAGGTGTCTTAGGTCAGTTCGGAACTGAGGTCTTAAGGACGTAAAATTAGGGTTTTAGAAGATCGATCCTAACCTAATGATGACTCTGACACCAAATCGTAATAGAATCCTGGATTTTACGGAAACCCTAATCCGGGCTAAGGTATAAAAGCCCAAGTCCAGGTTCATTCTAAACCTAATCACACTTTTTACTCTCATATTATATTTTGCCTCTTGCTTCTCTTCCAAGTCACTGACTTAAGCATCGGAGAGGGTACGCCGGAGCCCCCCTCCGACCCCCCTTTTGCAGGTTTCACGGTGGAGATCGGTCGGAAGTCAAGTTCGGGGAAGGAGAGTATTTTTGGTAGTAACCACTTAGGTACTTTTGTCCTTTTTATTGCGTCTTGGTTCCTCTTCATCATTACTTTGAGGTAACCTTGCAGTTTCATAAGTTTGTTTACTCGAACTTTCTTCTTTCCTTTCTTTGTTCGGAAAGATATTCTCGAAGAATACAACATTTCTTGATTCAATGATCATACCTTCATTTATATCATGAATAGCTGACTTGTGTACTAAAAAACGATATGCACTACTATTGTTAGCATATCCAATGAAAGCACAATTGATCGTCTTCGGACCGATTCTAACTTGTTTCGGCTTAGGTACTTCAATTTTAGCCAAACACCCCCACATTTTAAGGTATTTTTATGAGGGTTTACGTCCCTTCCATAACTTATATGGAGTTTTGTTTTTACCTTTGTGTGAGATCTTATTAAGAATGTAGTTTGCAGAAAGTATGGCTTCGCCTCACAAGGTTTGCATAGGGGTGACAATTTTGACCGACCACGATAGCCGCGACCGCGATACGATCACGAAAATAAGCGGGTTAGTGTATAGCCTTATCGTGTTCGTGTCCTTATCGTGTCAACACGATAAGGACACGAAAATTTCATGGTGTGTTCGTGTTTTTACGTGTTTACACAATAAGGACACGAACACGATAGTGACATGATAATGACATGACACGAACACGATAAGGACACATTTACCTAGTAGTAACACGATACTGACACGACACGAACACGTTTACCTGTTAGTGACACGATAGTGACACAATAACATGATATTTTGTATGTTTGTATCGTGTATTATCGTGTAATACCATGTAATATCGTGTAATTTGTAATCGTGTATTAACATATATATCATTTTCTTTTTGTTTTTGACTTATTGTGTCACTATCGTGTCGTGTTGTGTCGACACAAATTTTCGTGTTTGTGTTCGTGTCAGAGCAGATTCTTATCGTGTTGTGGTCGTGTGTGTCCTAATCGTGTCGTGTCGTTATCGTATCGATATGAAACACGACACGATAATACGATTTGCCACCCCTAGTTTTGGGGTAAGCGGAACTTATCAACATCGCACTCATCATCTCCTTAAGAATAAGATTTTTGCATTCTGCAACTCCATTTGATTGAGGTGAGTAGGGAGCAATCGTTTGATGAATTATGCCCACTTTCGAGCAAAATTCTTCAAACGGATCAACATACTCTCTGCCTCTATCACTTTGAATCATCTTAATTTTCAAATTAAACTAATTTTCAACTTCATTCTTATAAGTCTTAAAAGCTACTAAAGTTTCATCTTTGATTTTCAAAAGATATACATTGCAATATCTTGTGTAATCGTCTATAAACGTTATAGAGTACTTTTTCTCACCTCAAGTTTGCACAAGTTTTAAAACACACATATATGTATGAATTAACTCGAGAGGTTTGGTACTTCTCGTTACCGAATGAAACGGTGCTTTGGTCAATTTTGCTTCAACACATATTTCACATTTGTCTTGTGAATCGGTTTTAAACGTAGGTATTAATTCCAGATTGACTAACCTTTTAATTGTGTTGAAGTTTACATGTCCTAATCTATCATGACATAAATTAGAACAATCCAACAAGTAAACAAAAGTAATATTTTTATTCTTCGCCTCTTGGCAGAAAATAGACATTACAGACATTTTAAAGAGCCCTTTTATCAAGGTAGCTCTTACAGTAAAACTGACCATTCTTGGTCATTACAAACTTGTCGGACTCAAACACTAGTCTAAGCCCCACCTTACTAAACAAAGGACCATAAACCAAATTCTTGTGGATATCCGGGACATGCAGTACATCCATAAGCGTAAGCTCCTTTCCAGAGGTCATCTTGAGCACAACCTTGCTAAGCCCCACGATGCTGGAAGTCGAAGAGTTTCCCATGAAAAGCTCCCTTCCATTTATCGGAGTGTAGGAGGAGAACATATCATTGTCGGCACAAATGTGACGAGTAGCCTCGGTATCTATCCACCACTCCCTTGGGTTATCCACCATATTGGCTTCAAACACAATGGCGGTGAGATCGAGCTCCGACATGTCTATTGGAATAGACTTGTCCTCCGTCACATTGGCTTGTTGGTTGCCACCTTGATTGACCTTTTTCGGGTGTCGACAATCTTTGGCCATGTGGTTCGATTTGCCACAGTTGTAGTAATTCCCCTTGAATTTCTTGGCCTTTCCCTTGTCTTTTCCGGAATGCTTGGGTTTCTTGCTAGTGCTCTATTCAGCAAGATTGGCCTTGGCCTCCATTCCAGACTTACTGGATTTCACTTCTAATTTTCGGTTGTCTTCCTCAATCCGAAGTCAAACGGTTAGATCCTCAAGCCCCATCTCTTTGCGCTTGTGCTTGAGGTAATTCTTGAAATCCTTCCACAATAGCGACAATTTTTTGATTATTGCAGCCACTTGAAAGGACTCGTTCAGAATCATCCCTTCAGATACTAAGTCGTGAAGTATGATCTGAATTACTTGGACTTGGCTGATCACCGTCTTGGTGTCAACCATCTTGCACTCGAGAAATTTGTCGACAATAAATTTTTTTGTGCCGGCATCTTCCATTTTGTATTTCTTCTCCAAAGAGTCCCACAACTCTTTGAATGTTTTGAACGAACTATAGGCATTGTAGAGAGTGTCGTCTAGCCCGTTCAAAACATAATTCTGACACAGAAAGTCGTTGCTATGCTAAGAATCCACAACGATTCTCCGTTGGTTGTCGGATTCTTCTTCGCCAATGGTAGGGGGTCCTCCTTCATAAAATGGGACAAACCCAAAGTAGTAAGGTAGAACAACATCTTCTGTTGCCAGCGTTTGAAGTCAATGCCGGAGAACATGGCCGACTTTTCTCCATGAGCAGGTGCAGCAGCCATCGGTGTGAACGAAACTGAAGCCATCATCTTGAAACAGAAAACGTAATTTTTCGTCTTGCGATTGTTGGGTAAAATGAAGGTTTACTGTTTCAGAAAATGGCTAAGTGTTTGGATATATCTGGTTTTATCGAGGCCTATATTAGATACAGTCCCCGCAAGACGAAAATGCCCCGTATACAAAGTGATTACGGTTCTAGCGCTCGTCCCTAAGATACAACGACTTTTCTGTTCGAGTTTACAGCACTTGCAAACTCGAAACTACAACGAACAACAGGAAGTGTATGAAACTTTCAAGCTTTAAAGGGGAAGTAATGTCAATATGTTCTAATGCAATGACCGATTAGGTGATATCTTGTGTTTTTCGTTTATTTTTTCATCTGCTGCGGGTTCTAATTTATAGGCATCAAGTGCTCGTATAGAAATATCATGTCTTTTGGCTCGAAAAGACATGTTTACAGCGAATAGATGCATCTATTCAGACTTTCGTATCGACGCACGACTTGACGCACGGCCCATGCTTGGTTGCAAATGAAATAGCAAAGTTTCGACTTGACGCACGACCCAACGCACAGGCCGTGTGTGCGCCCGTGCTTGGTTGCGAACACTTTTCAGTTGGAAATTTAATTAATTAATTAAAATTAATTAATTAATTTTAAAGGTTTTTGGTCCAAAAAGAATAAGCGGTCCGCGACCCGGGCTGGGCAGACCGGTATGCGCAAGCGCGTGTGTGTTTTGAACCAAACCCACAAGCATGTAGCTCCTCACCCCTTTAGAAACTTGGGTGCCCCCAAGGGTCCAAACCCATAAGTCAACTTTGGATTTATAAAGTGAGCAAACTTTGTCTCCTCTTCCTATGTGGGATGGAGCATTTTTTTTCCCCATATTTTCCATTTTCCATACCATTTTCTAGTTTTAAGTGGCTAATTTCTAGCATTAATTTCTCATTCACCAGAAATTGGTTTTGAGAAATTCCAAATGATATTCTCATTTACTCTCTTAGTAGAATTTTTATAAATAATTTAATTCCAATTTTCACTAATGGAAACCACTTAATTATTTAGTCAAAATTGGGTCAACACCCATTTTACCAAACAAATTCCAACATGGGTGTCATGAATTCTTTGGATTCGATGATGATGTGGTATCACTTTGTTTTTCAAATCTCCAAGCTGGACTTCTACAAATGATTTAGAACACTCCATGTAATACAATGTTAGGGCGTCGGGGTTATCCCAAAGAAAATTTTCTTAACGCTCAAATCAGATTTAGAGAGCCAAGAGAATAAGAATGGATTTCATACCTTAAAAAAGAGCTGGCAAATAGGTCAAGCCGAGTCAGGCCACTGCTCAAAATCAGGCTAGGCTCGGCCCTAAATTTTTCGGCCACCATTTTTGGGGCCCAGGCCAGCCCCATATACAGTATAACCTCAATAATTCAATACTCGATTAATTAATAACCTCGTTAAAATGATACTCTTGGTCGGTCTCGATTTGGGAACAACAAACAAAATTAATAATTCTCTAATTTAATATCTCGCTAAATTAATAAATATTGGCAGTCCCAAAATTATTAATTTATAGAGGTTTAACTGTAGTGTAATTTGTGTCGGGTCGGACCAAATAGACACGGTCATTTTTGGGCCTCCAAATTTAGGGACCAATCTAGCCTTATCACTTTTTGGGCCTCCAAATTTAGGGCCCAATCTAGCCTTATCACCAAGCCTATTGGGTCGGCCCAAATCGATAACTCTACTTGGAAATGAGGTTTGACGGTGGTATTTATAGCCTTATAAAAATTGTTACGCGTCTAATAATTAAAAATTTTCTAACAGTACAAAAATTTTAACAAGCAGTGCAATAAGCTTAACTAAAAGAACACCATTTTAAAGAGATAGCATATGATTAAAAATTCACATCCGAATAAACAAAAGTACTTTAATTCGAACTCAAACATCAGTCATCCAAAAATAAAATAGAATTAAAAAATTCGTTAACAAAATAAAATATTTCTAAAGTTGTAAAATAAATAAAATTATTGACTTTGCATCCACCGCCTACAATCCTCGCTCGGACTCCTCAACCTGAAAAATGTTAATAAATATTGGGTGAGCTTTCAACTCGCTCAATGAGGACACATTTGTCATAATTAAATACAACAATAGGCATAGTCATAAACATTCAACATGTAATTTAACTTTTATTTTGACTGATTAGTTACTTATAGTACTGCGGGTTCGCCCCGAGTATACTTTTGATACTAACTAGTGTGAAATTTCATTTCAGAGATTGTGCAAAGTTACACTTGACAAGTTTATGTATATAATTTATGATACCTCCTAGCTTGTAGGTTATAATGTAATTACAATTCATATAACTTTAACATTGGTTTTACAGAATATCTCAAAAAAAAAAAAAAATTGGTTTTACAGAAGATTCTTTCATTTCGATAAGCTGAGGTGGCGATTGGATATGAAATGGATTCCATTTTCGTTCCGTTAGATAAATATTTTTGACCCAACATGTGATTGTTTATGGAAATTTTCAAAAAATATAGTATTTTCTCACTTTCACTTTTTCTTATTTTTATATTATCAATCACATCTACACATTTTTTCACAAAAAAACTAATCATTATTACACATTCTCCCACAAATTTCACTATTCATCCACTCACACATTTCTAACTACCAATCATATTTAATCATTATTTTACTATTTTTAAATCAAATTAACTTTCATCATTACTTTTTCATCTCACATCCAATCATACTCTCAAAATTCATCTTTTTTCTTCTAAATATTTTTTTACCACTATTTTCTAGCAGTTCAGTATTATTAAATCATCATGACATAATTATCAAATCAAAATCGCAACAAATCTCAGTCTTCTCAAACTAATCCTCAGCTAACTTTGATTTCTTGAACCCATATTTTATTCATTTCTTCCCAGATGACTAAAAAAAATGAAGCAGTTGATTTGTCTCCTTCATCCCACAAGAACTCATCTGTTTTTAAATGCGCGTGTGTACGTGCCTATAACGTCTATGTTTGTACTTTTTATATATAGAGAGATATTATAAATGAATCTTTAAAATTTTAAATGAACCAGCTGGTTCCACCAGTCCAATTGCAAATTATGGTTTAATATTTATGTGCAAAAAATAAAAAATTAAACTAGTCGCAAATCAGTCATTTTTTTATATTTCTTATTTCGAGAAAGTTGATTTTTTTAATAATAGGAAACTCGCGGCCACTACCCGTACGCAAGGACCTGTAAACCAGGTCACTTAGGCAAGTCTTTACGCAAGGGCCTATAAGCCGACCAATCAAGTAAACTGCATTTGGCAAGTCTCACTATATGATAACCGATATTTAATTAAAGGTTTAATTAGAGGTTAAATTAGGAATTAATTAGAGGTTAATTTTAGGGGTTAAAATTAGCCTATAATACATGAACGCTCAACATAAATCTTTCACAATTTTCTCAAATATCTACAACAGAAAACAAAGGGATCGATGACTAGGACATTTATCGTTCATTTGTCTACATCGAATATTTGCAATTATTAAGGTAGAGATTTTTATATTATTTGTCTTAATTTAATGTTTCATGAATGTATTTCATTGATTGTAATATATGTCAAGAGGAAATAAATTCATATAAGTCAGGGGCCATAAAAAGGGTCCGAGATCAAAAATATCCTTGGGGTGAACCCGTAGCACTATATGTAGTAACTGGCCAGTCAGAGAAAAAAAAGAGAAAATTAATGAATTAATTATTGCAATTATGTCAATAATTTTCATGTTATATTAAATACTGATAGATATATTCCTACCGAGTGAGATGAAGCTCACCCCTATTATTATCATGGCTTTCAGGTTGAGGAATCCGGCTGAAGATATGATGTTGTAGATGGTGGAATAAATCATGCTATATTTATAATTTTAAATAATTATGATCGGATTGAATTTTGGATCTATGACTTTAACTCTTGTGTTTTATGATTTGGATAATTGTTGGATATTTTAATTTGGAAGATGTATTATTATTATTGTATTATTATTATTATTATTATTATTATCACTATTTTTCTATTTATGATTAAAAAATTTAAATAGGTCTTTAGGAAATTATTTGGCGCACTTTAACTTATAAACTCGTACATTTTTAATAAAGAAAATTTCTTAAAAAAAAGTAGTTTATTTTCATGAAATTGGGATGTTACACACTACTCGTACGCAATGGCATGTAATAAACCATGAGAGTCAACTAAACCGCATTGGGCAAGTCCTTACGCAAGGGTTGTAAACCAGGTTAAAACCGCATTGGTCAGTCAAGTAAGCCGCATTGGTCAGTCATTACACAAGTGTCTAAAACGTCTTAAATGAAACCGCGAAATGGCAGATTCGACCAAGTAATATAGAGGCAGAGATATAAACTTTAAACCTTTAGCCTCAATAACTCACTCTACTCCACTAGGCCACCCCACGAGGGGTTAGTTCTATATGAAATGTTGTCAGTTGAGTTTTGGACATCAACATGTTTTTTAGTTGGGTACTTACTAAAATTGAATATACAATAACTAGTTCATTATATTATTATTTCATACAAAGAAAATATAACAAAAAGGTATACTTTTTTGTTTAAAGGATAGGATCGAATATTAAACCTATCTGATTGATGGAGTAGACAATAAATTTAATTTTTTAGATATACATAGAAAAATAAGTCATTGCTTAGAAAAATGAAGATTGAAAAAACAAGGAAAAGCGACATTTGTCCTGTAATTAGTTACTGAGTCGCTGCACCTTTTCGATCACTCCTCTGCCCCAACCACCTCTTTCTCCACCCCACCATAACCATTATGTGTTCTGCTTATTACTATATACTTTCATTTAAATGATTTAATCTTAAGAAATCAATAAAAATTATCTAAATCAATTCAAGAAAACAAAAAACGAAATTATTGAATATTCACAATCAAATTTTTGGTGGGAACGTAACGTCGTCTTCATGTTAGCCGAATATTAGTCCCTAAAGCATCTTTAAAACTCACCTTCTTCTCCATTGGAATTTCTCAGAATTCAAAGAATTATTAATCTTTTTTTTTTGTTTTCTCAGAAAAAAAAAGAAAATGAAGAACAATCTTACCAATGGCACGAAGCTCATTCTCCTCCATCCTTACATCCAGAAGCAAGGAAGCTCAAACCGGCTATGGCTTCTGGCATTTATCTCCTTTCTCACTCTAGCTTTCCTCGTCACGCTAATCTACACACGGGAATCGATCACCACCACCACTTCCACCGTCGCGGCGGCGGTGGCCGCCGCCAGTCCGCCGCTCTCCTCCGCCGTGGCGAGGGCGCTCGTTCACTACGCATCCAACTCCAACAGCACCGATAAAATGTCGCACACCGACATCAAACAGATCGCCGACGCTCTCCGGCAGTGCTCGCACCCCTGCAATTTCCTCGTGTTCGGCCTCACGCACGAGACTCTCCTCTGGAAAGCCCTAAATCACAACGGCCGTACGGTTTTCATCGACGAGAATCGGTACTACGCCGCGTACATAGAGGAGAAGTATCCTGAAATCGAAGCCTACGATGTTCAGTACGCGACGAAATTGAGCGAGATGCCGGATCTTATCGCGGCGGTGAAGGAGCAGGTGCGGAACGAGTGCCGCCCCGTGCAGAATTTGTTGTTCTCCGAGTGTAAATTAGGGCTCAACGATTTGCCTAACCAGCTGTACGAAGTGGATTGGGATGTGATACTGGTGGACGGTCCCAGAGGATACTGGCCGGAGGCGCCGGGGAGGATGGCGGCGATTTTCACGGCGGCGGTGCTCGCGAGGAGCAAAAAAGGGGGAAACTCCAAAACGCATGTTTTCGTGCACGATTTCAATATGAAGGTGGATAGAATAACGAGCGATGAGTTTTTGTGCAGGGAGAATTTGGTAAAATCGAAAGATATGATGGGACATTTTGTGCTGGAGAGAATGGATAGTAACGCCGCACAGTTCTGCCGGAGCAGCCATACGCCGCCGTCGTCGTCGTCGTCTTGAATGGTTGGTGGGTTGGTTATACGTGATTTGTTTCTTCGTCAATAATCATTAGATGAAAGTTGATAATTTAATTAATTTTCCCCGTAAAAATGTTTCTTTTACTTTTTGGCATCTGTATTTTGAGATTTCAATTGTTTGTTTTGCAATTAAAAATGCACCGGTCAATGGTGATTCTTGCAGCAGAGCACGCAATGTGTACTGATATGGCATAAAAAAGCGAAAAATATTCTTTAATCGTGTTTTGATGTGTTGATTTTGTGTGTATTTACACCCATAATAAAATTCAAATCAGAACACCTATACCAAAGGGATGGCCCAGAGGTGTACGACGGGTTCTTGATACTAAAAGAAGTTTTAGGCTCGAATCCCAATATTTGCACTTCTCGGCAATGTTGGAAAATTTAAACACAAAACAGCAGAGATTATTTCTATTAATCCAGGAACAAGCAATAAAAAAATAATAACAAGCCGAAAAGTAAATAAGAGTCAAGTTTAGGATAGTTTGGGTCGAACCACGCCATAGCGCTCTCTTTAGAGAGGAAACGCCCCCACTGCACTGGTAAATTGTTGATAGTACGTCTCTCTCCCAAGATTCGACAACCCGTTGATTCTATCATATGCAGCGAAGAGAAACCCGAACCACTTGTGAACTCAATGCTCAAATCAATGGATGAAAATTAAATATTCGGCTGGAAAAATAATTTTTCTATGATAAGGGAGATGAGTTTTATTTGTAGAAAATGAGAGCTGAATGTTTTGGAAATGTAGAGGAAAACTTTTCGTGAGATGGCGTCTGTGATATGAGCAAAGTAAGAACAGAGTTGTTTTTCTTTGTTTTATAAACCAAGAACAAAATGATATATTGAAGAATTATGGCATGCTTCTATTTATAATAAAGAAAAGGTAATAACCCACTCAACCATGTTGACCACAAAATTAGGGAAGTGGGATTGACTAGTTGTTAATGGCTCAAGTAAAAATAGGGGTTTAGTTTTAAATCAACAATAAAAAATATTATCTAACATTCCCCCACATGATTTAAAACTCAGAAAAAAAAATTTTAGAACATTGAAATGACCATATAATACCGTGTAATAGGTGGATGTACCTTCCAAGTTTGAACTTCACTTAGTGTGAATGTACTATCACCTATAGAACAATAGAGACATGAATGTTTTGATCTAAGTCCTTGTGGCTAGATGAAAATACATCACACACCACAGTATGAGTAAACATGATGGTTCTATCAGTGGTGCGCTTTTCGGTCATGCACATAAATCTTGTATCATGAACGTCATTAGGGAGTAGCCTACACCCCCACAGTGGCGACCCCACCACCACGTTCATTTAGGTGAATCCTCCAAGGGTGACTTATGACCAACCACCCTGCAAAATTATGCATTTGGATTCATTAAGAGATAATCTCAACCTCAAACGTCACATAAAGAGCACTAAATACCATAGGAATGGGACTCGGAAAATTTCCGCAATGATAAGTAATTTATTAAAATATTGTGCTCTTCCAAGCCACCCCTTTACAGTTTCGTTTGTACCCGTTGAACTTCGTTCATGGGATCGCCATACCTCCGAAGATGGGTTTCCACTGTGGTGACTTAATTAATAGGCTCCAATCCCATTCCCCTCGATGATTGTAAAACTTGCTGACGCGCCAGTCCCTTTGTGAGCGGATCCGCAATGTTGTTTTCAGACCTGACAAAATCCAAAGAAACAACACCATGAGAAATTAGATGTCTAATTGATTTATGTCTCACAGTCAAGTGTCTTCTTTTCTCATTATAATTTTTGCTTTTAGCTCTAGCAATTCCCACTTGACTGTCACAATGTAAAGAAATAGGAGGAATAGGCTTAAGCAAAAGAGGAATATCATTTAAAAAACTTTTAAGCTATTCAGCCTCAGTGCACGCGGCATCTAAGGCAATTAATTCAGCCTCCATAGTTGACCGAGATATTACAGTCTGCTTAGCAGACTTCCATGATATTGCTCCACCTGCCAATGTGAATATATATCCACTAGTTGATTTTGTTTTCTCTGAATCAGTGATCCAATTTGCATCACTGTAACCTTCTAGAATATCAGGAAAACCTGTGAAGTTAATAGCATAATCAATAGTCCCTTTCAAATATTTAAACAATCTTTCCAGTGCATCCCAATGGGAAGTATTAGGACTATGAGTGTATCTTGCTAATCTACCAACAACATACGCAATGTCCGATCTAGTATGATTCATCAAATGCAACAATGATCCAATAATTTGAGAATATTTATGTTGTGAAACACTAGCACCTTTATTTTTTCTCAACTTAAAACTTGGATCATAAGGAGTAGATACCGGATTCACGCTAGAATAATTAAATTTATTCAATAATTTTTCAATATAATGAGATTGTGACAAAGAAATAGAATCACCATTTTTAATTATCTTTATCCCTAAAATAACATCAACAGGACCAAGGTCTTTCATATCAAAATGATTAGAATTTTTTGGTATCATTAATAACATGAATGTTGCTACCAAAAATTAAAATATCATCAACATACAAGCACAAAATTACACAAGTATCATTCACAACTTTGATATAAACACACTTATAACCTTTATTAATATAAAAACCATTAGAAATTATAGCACTATCAAATTTCTCATGCCACTGCATAGGAGCTTGTTTTAATCCGTAAAGAGATTTAACAACCTTACATACTTTCTTTTCCTCACCGGCCACAACAAAGCCTTCTGGTTGGTTCATATAAATTTTCTCCTCTAAATCACCATTTAAAAAGGCAGTTTTTACATCCATTTGATAAATATCCAATTTATAAACAGAGGCATTTGCAATCAACATTCTAATGGTAGTAATTTTAGAAACAGACGAGTAAGTGTCAAAAAAGTCAATGCCAGGTTTTTGCTCAAAACCCTTAACAACTAGCCTGGCCTTGTATTTTCTATAGAACTCAATCCTCAACTATTTCTTAAAAATCCATTTACACCCAATTGGTTTACAACCAGGTGGTAAGTCCGTTAAAAACCAAGTTTTATTAATCATAAGAGAGTTCATTCCATCATTAACTGTTTCTTTCCAAAAAGGAGCATCTACGGATAACATAGCATCATTATAGGTTTTAGAGTCATCTTCAAGTAAAAAAGTACAAAAATCATCACCAAAATTTTTAGCTTTTCTACTCCTTTTACTCCTCCTAGGCTCAACAGGCTCCTCATTAAAAACAGTAGGAGAAGGATCATTGACATTAGAACTAGAACATGCACCAACAGGCCTAGACAAATAGGAAAAATATTTTCAAAAAAGACTGCATCTCTAGATTCAATAATAATATTATTGGAAATTTCAGGAACTTCAGAATTAAACACCAAAAACCTATAAGTAGTACTATTTAAAGAATAGCCAACAAAAACATAATCAACAGTTTTGGGGCCTATTTTTCTTTTCTTAACAATAGGAATATTAACCTTGGCTAGGCACCCCCACACTTTTAAAAATTTAAGAGTAGGTTTTTTATGCTTCCATAACTCATAAGGATTCTTGTCAGAATTTTTATAGGGAACTCTATTAAGAATCAAACAAGCAGAATATAAAGCTTCACCCCAATAATTTTTAGGCAAACCAGAACTAAGAAGCATTGCATTCACCATATCAAGTAAAATCCTATTTCTCCTTTCTGCCACACCATTAGACTGGGGAGAATAAGAAGGTGTCACTTCATGCACAATACCATGCAATTTACAAAAATTAGCCATTTCATCAGAAGCATATTCACCTCCCCTATCAGAGCGAATAATTTTTATTTTCTTTTCAAGCTGATTTTCAATTTCAGCTTTATACTCTTTAAACTTACCAAATAAATTACTCTTCGTATTAACTAAATAAGCATAAAAATATTTACAAAAGTCGTCAATAAAAGTAGTGAAATATTGATTACCACCACGGGTTAGGACATGATTACTACCACAAATATCACTATGAATTAATCCAAGTAACATGGTTTCTTTATCTAGTGTTTTATGAGGTTTTCTAGGTTGCTTAGCTTGCACACAAATTTCACATTTTTCTTTCGCATTAATAGAAGACTTGGGAATGAGAACTAAATGAATCATTCTTTTTATTGTTCTAGAATTCACATGACCAAGTCTACCATGCCAAGTATCACAACATTCAAAATTAGCAATAGATAAAGAAGAATTCAAATTTTCATCACTAGAAGAAGGCATTACACTTAAACGAAATAAACCATCCAACATAAAACCTTTACCAATAAACTGACCATGTCTGGAAATTACAAATTTGTTGGATTAAAAAACAACTTTATAACCATTCCTAACTAATAAAGACGCACTAATCAAATTTTTCCTAATATCTGGAATATGACAAACACCATCAAGAGACAAGACTTTTCCAGACGACAAGGTTAACTGGACTTGGCCTTCTCCTAGGACTCGAGCCATGCTCTCATTCCCCATGCTTACAGTTCTTGTGCCTGATACCTGATATGATAAAAAATAATTTTTATTAGCGCACACATGAACATTAGCCCCAGAGTCTATCCACCAATCATTTGAGTTAAAAATAGTATTTAACTCTGGGCTACTAACAAAATACCTGTTAGATGGGGAATCAGAGGCGGCCCCCATAGTCACCACATTAGCTTGTGGTTTAAAAGTCGGCGGGGGTTTCGACTGATTGTTCTGGCCATGGCGGTGAAAACAGTTCTTGGCAATATGATTAGTCCTCCCACAGACCCAACACTGAACTGGACTCCCAATTTTACCTTTTGGCATATTGTTATTGAATTTATTGTTACCAAATCTGCCATTAGCCTTTTTTGGTCCGGTTTTCTTGAAAAAATTAGACTTTGGTTTGTGAGGATTTTCAACAATTAAGGCATTGGCTTGAAAAATAGGTTTTTTGGACTGTTGGGAAGAACGATATATATCCTCAATTCTCAAAGCAATAAATAATTCTTCAAGAGAAAAATTTTCAGGCTTTTGCTTAAGACCTCTAGCAAAATCAGACCAAGATAGTGGCAATTTTTTAATCAAAGAAGAAATATAGACAGAATCACTTTGTTCGACTCCTTTTGCTTTCATATCATAAATAAGGTTCTCAAATTCAATCAATTAGTCAGAAACACTTTTAGTATCAACCATTTGAAAATCTAACCAATCATCAATAGACACACGTTTGAGACCTTTTTCAGCAGTACCATAATGATAATCAAGTGCATTCCACAATTCAAGTGCAGATTTGGTATGTGAATAAAATTGATAAATACTATCAGATAAAGCACTCAAAATTCTACCATGACAAAGAATATCCTTATCAGCAAGGTCATTAATTTTGTCACTAGACTATTTAGTTGTATCTTTGCTAGTAGGGGTCTCAGTAGACTTAGTAGCAGAGCTTTCACCATTTTCTTTAAGACCGTTTAGAATCACAGAAAATAATCCTAATTCAGTCAGCCAAAATCTCATTTGTTGTTGCCAACACAGAAAGTTTTTCCCATCAAATTTTTCAGGTTTGCTAGACAATGACTTAAGAAAATCCATATTCGTCAAGTCGCAAATAATTCTAAATTAATGGAAATAATTTTACTCTCTAAACTTGTTGGAAAATTTAATCACAAAACAGCAGGGATCATTTCTATTAATTCAGGGACAAGCAACAATAAAATAATAATAAGCCGAAAAGTAAATAAGAGTCAAGTTTAAGATAGTTTGGGTCGAAGCACGCCGTAGCGCTCTCTTTAGAGAGGAAACGCCCCCACTGCACTGGTAAATTGTTGATAGTACGTCCCTCTCCCAAGATTCCACAACACGTTGATTCTATCGTGTGCAGTGAAGAGAAGCCCGAACCACTTGTGAACTCAATGCTCAAATCAATGGATGAAAATTAAATATTCGGCTGGAAAAACAATTTTCATGATAAGGGAGATGAGTTTTATTTGTAGAAAATGAGAGCTGAATGTTTTGGAAATGTAGAGGAAAACTTTTCGTGAGATGGCGCATGTGATAGGAGCAAAGTAAGAACATAGTTGTTTTTCTTTATTTTATAAACCAAGAACAAAACGATATATTGAAGAAGTATGGCCAGCCTCTATTTATAATAAAGAGAAGGTAATAACCCACTCAACCATGTTGACCACAAAATTAGGGAAGTGGGATTGACAAGCCGTTAATGGCTCAAGTAAAAATAAGGGTTTAGTTTTAAATCAATAATAAAAATATTATCCAACAGGCAAATCACACAAGAAGAAGAAGTAAATCCCCATATTTTCACTTGTGGGTGGTCTAGTGTGATTTATTAGCTTAGAGCTATCACCGGTAGTAAAAACCACAAACCTGCTTTTTTGTGGATCACACACTACCACATCAAATGTAAAAAACCTCACCCTATTCTCCACAATCAAAAAACCTCTCAGCATATTTTTTATGGACGCTACACTCAAATAACATCTCTTTAAAAAATCTCCAATAACTTTTGAATAGGTCCCGCCATAAATTTACATATTATATATATATATATATATTATTGTATTTAAAAAATATATAAAAACAAAATTAATTATATATATGATTTATGTTTAATATACATTATTATATATAATGAATATTTATAAACACAACATATTATAAAAAGAGAATTTATAAATAGCACTAATAATTATATACAAATAATAAAATACTACGAACAATATCAAGATCAACTAAAAATGAATTTGCTCTAGGCCATGTCATTTTTTAATTTGTTCACAAACAACAAGACACATACGAAGTTGTTCCTCAGTCATCGCACTAGTATCCTTCATAAGGGTTTCATAATCCCATCTTATAGGTTCTCGCTCCCGTTGTGCTATCTCCGCCTTTTGCATTTCAATTTTTTCTCTTTGTAATTCTTCCATTTTTCCAACCTATTGAGAAAGTTCACTTCCACCTCATCAACTTCTTTCTTTTTGGATTTCATTTTTCTCTTTGCAGCCTTCTGTCCAATTGGACGACTGTGAACTTCACAATCATCTATGTTAATGTTCATACTTGGATTGGATGTTGATGTGTACCCCCTCTGATTCAAAGGTCCTTGCCTTCTTGTTAGCACTTTGACTTGCTTCTTGTGGAGCATATTTCTCACATTCCTTGAGAACTCTCCACATATGCTCATAGTTGAAAGACTTGTTATTTTTGTTTGACTTCCACAAGCTATGTGCTTTCACTAGCACATCTTCATCACTCCATCTGTTTCCACGATTGTTATAGAAATTATTGTAGATGCCTGAAAATTCAGTCAATAGTGGATGGATCATATAAAAATGTGATTTCAACTTTGAATGGTGTCTCTCAACAGATCCATTGGGCTGATACTTCTTATAGTATTCTCCGATTCTCTTCCAAAAAGCTTGGTCTTTTTGTTCATTCCCGACGACTGATCTTGACTAATGTTGACCCATGACTTTGCAAGATGTACTTCTTCCTCCATTGTCCACTTTGTTCGTCTAGAGCCACGTACACTTGAACCAACTTCTTTAATCATCTCCTTATTCTTATCGGGGACAATATGTTCGAGCCCAACCTGAGTTGAATATTGTGGAAATTGAAACTCTTGAAATGAAGATGGTGTTGTGGGTTCTTTATAAGTTGTAGATGCATCAATGCCAACCTTTCTAGATTCATCTGATGGAATAACTGACGGTTGTGGAGGAGAAATTCCATAAGAATTGGACGACATCACAAATTAGGTGCTCATGTCTCGCAAGTATTCCAGCGGATACATATAGAAAGGATGTTGAGACACATTTCTCGGATTTACCAGAAAGTTTTGGAAACTCTAGAAATTAGGAGGGAATTGAGGAATATATGGAATATTTGGTAAATTTTGTGGGCACTGCGTCGGAGTTGGAAATTGAGGAAAATGGACATTAGGATGATTGCCGGAATTTTGTGAAGTTGCGTTTTCTTCAACATTTTGAGTATTGAAAAAATTTCTATAAAATGATTGGAAATTGTCATCCATATTGGATAAATATTTCTAATTAATGATAAAAGATAAAAAAAAAATACAATAAAAATATGAGGTAAATTATAAATTTTTAAATTTAGAAGTGGGAGAGAATTGCTATTGTTAGATGAAAATAAATCAAATGTAGAATACATATTTATAGGTAAATTTACGAAAACAAAAAAAAAATTGTCTTTTGCCCGTTAGAAGTATAATAGTTAATTGGTTTTTTTTTTGTTAAATAATATTGTTAAAATGATTTGTTTAAGATAAATAAAAAACAGAAAAAAAAAGACAAAGCTAACGGCTACTACAATAATTAGTAAGAAAAAATAGAAAAAGAGGAAAAGACAAGAACAAAATTACAAAAGCACAAATACTGCATTTGAGAGAAAGTGGAGGGCCCCATTTGTCTGCCATGTTTGACCACTTCAGGCACGCGTGATTGAAACACTCCCTCCTGGTGCTCCGTGCGATCACGCGTTGATGGTCTTTGTTTTATTTTTCATTTAGTAAATCGAAAAAAGTTGGTTCGTGGATACAAACCTCTCATTCCCTAAAAAACCTCAAACCTCTTCCTCACAGTGGGATGAGGTTTTTTCATGAGCTTTTTTATCCAAAAAAGCTCTCCAAAAAAGCTCCACGAGCATCACCAGTGGTTAAAACCATAAACCTGCTTTTTTGTGGATCCCACACTGCCACATCAAATGTAAAAAACCTCACCCTATTCTCCATAATCAAAAAACCTCCCAACAACTTTTTTATGGACCCCGCACTCAAATAATATCTCTTTAAAAAATCTCCAATAACTTTTGAATAGGTCCCACCATAAATTTACATATTATATATATATATATACATATATTGTTGTATTTAAAAAATATATAAAAATCAAATTAACTATATATGATTTATATTTAATATACATTATTTATAAAAATAAAATTATATATAATGAATATTTATAAACACAACATATTATAAAAAGAGAATACAAACAATAAAATGCTACGAACAATATCAAGATCAACTAAAAATGAATTTACTCTAGGCCCTGTATTGTTCCTCAGTGATCGCACTAGTATCCTTCATAAGGGTTTCATAATCTCATCGAACAAGTTCACGCTCCCGTTGTGCTATCTCCGCCTTTTGCATTTCAATTTTTTCTTTTTGTAATTCTTCCATTTTTCCAACCTATTGAGAAAGTTCGCTTCCACCTCATCAACTTCTTTCTTTTTGGATTTCATTTTCCTCTTTGCAGCCTTCTATTCAATTGGACAACTGTGAACTTCACAATCATCTATGTTAATGTTCATATCTGGATTGGATGTTGATGTGTACCCCCCTGATTTAAAGGTCCTTGCCTTCTTGTTAGCACTTTGACTTGCTTCTTGTGGAGCATATTTCTCACATTCCTTGAGAACTCTCCATGTATGCTCATAGTTGAAAGATTTGTTATTTTTATTTGACTTCCACAAGCTATGTGTTTTCACTAGCACATCTTCATCACTCCATCCGCTTCCACGATTGTTATAGAAATTATTGTAGATGCCTGAAAATTCAGTCAATAGTGGATGGATCATATACAAATGTGATTTCAACTTTGAATAGTGTCTCTCAACAGATCCATTGGGCCGATACTTATTATAGTATTCTCCGATCCGCTTTCAAAAAGCTTGGTCTTTTTGTTCATTCCCGACGACTGGATCTTGACTAATGTTGACCCATGACTTTGCAAGATGTATTTCTTCCTCCATTGTCCACTTTATTTATCTAGAGCCACGCACACTTGAACCAACTTCTTTAATCATCTCCTTATCCTTATCGGGGACAATATTTTCGAGCTCAACCTGAGTTGAATATTGTGGAAATTGAAACTCTTGAAATGAAGATGGTGTTATGGATTCTTTATCAGTTGTAGATGCATCAATTGCAGCCTTTCTAGATTCATCTGATGGAATAACTTACGGTTGTGGAGGAGAAATTCCATAAGGATTGGACGACATCACAAATTGGTTGTTCATGCCTCGCAAGTATTCCGGCGGATACATATAGAAAGGATGTTGAGGCACATTTCTCGGATTTACCAGAAAGTTTTGGAAACTCTGGAAATTAGGAGGGAATTGAGAAATATATGGAACATTTGGTAAATTTTGTGGGCACTACGTCGGAGTTGGAAATTGAGGAAACTGGACATTAGGATGATTGCCAGAATTTTGTGAAGTTGCGTTTTCTTCAACATTTTGAGTATTGAAAAAAATTCTATAAAATGATTGGGAATTGTTATCCATATTGGATAAAAAAAATTCTAATTAAATGATAAAGGCTAAAAAAACAGAATAAAAATATGAGGTAAATTATAAATTTTTAAATTTAGAAGTGGGAGAGAATTGGTATTGATAGATGAAAATAAATCAATTGTAAAATACATATTTATAGGCAAATTTACAAAAAGAAAAAAAAATTGTCTTTTGTCAATTAGAAGTATAACGGTTGATTGCATTTTTTTTTTGTTAAATAATATTGTTAAAATGATTTGTTCAAGATAAATAAAAAACAGAAAGAAAAAAAAAGACTAAAGCTAACGGCTAATACAATAATGAGTAAGAAAAATTAGAAAAAGAGGAAAATACAAGAACAAAATTACAAAAGCACAAATACTGCATTTGAGAGAAAGTGGAGGGCCCCATTTGTCTGCCATGTTTTACCACTTTAGGTGCGCGTGATTGAAACACTCCTTCCTGGTGCTCCGTGCGATCACGCGTTGATGGTGTTTGTTTTATTTTTCATTTAATAAATCGAAAAAGTTGGTCCGTGGATACAAACCTCTCACTCCCTAAAAAACGTCAAACCTCTTCCTCACAGTGGGATGAGGTTTTTTCCTCAGCTTTTTTTATCCAAAAAAGCTCCAGTGGAGGTGCTCTTTAGGGCATCACCAGTGGTAACCACAAACCTGTTTTTTTGTGGATCCCACATTGCCACATTACTGCCACATCAAAAGCAAAAAACCTCACTCTATTCTCTACAATCAAAAAACCTCCTACAACGTTTTTATGGACCCCACAATTCCATTACATTTCTTAAAACTCCACTCACAATATTTTTTTTTCCCAAAAAACCTGTTTTGTAGTTACAAACCAGGTTTGCATTTAAAAACCTCAACCCTCGTCACCACAATGGTGTGAGGTTTTTTCCATAGGTTTTTTCCTAAAAACCTCCCCCAAAAACCCCCAATTGGTGATGCTCTTAGTGTGGTTTACTTAACTAGCCTCAAGTCGCAACCACTAGCCATCTATGCTCTGGTTTAATTGACTAGCCTCAGTGAACAACCACTAATCCTTATATGCTCTTGTCTAGTGTGTTTTAATTGGCTAGACTAATTTGCAGACTAGTGCGTTAAGCCCAAAATTTTACCAAATCGTATAACTAATAATTTTACCAAATCATATAACCAACTCACACACACACACACACACAACAAAGAGACATAAAACAAACACCCATTAATATATTTAATAGGTGAAGATAGAACAACTTTCTGCAAGGTATATCCAGACACGCGATTTAATATTGACATAAACCAAGCTTATCTTCTGCATTCCCCATTCAAAATGGCTAAATGAACATGGGCATGTAGAGATTGGCCTTACAGATGCTATACCATATGTACATATACTTGGTGGGTAAATGAATAACAAATATCCAATTAGTAACAAGATTAAACACTTGTCATTTATCATTTACTTTAAATAACTAGTGTCCCATTACTAACAAGATTAAACACTTGTCATTTATCCATATTAAGTAATGGGACATGTCGTTCATCCATCAACTCAAACTAGTTTATTCAATATTTAAAACAAGTCAAGAGTGTTCGCATTTAAAACCGAAAAGGAATAATAAAAAAGTGCGAGAAATTATAATTACGGATATTAATGTTTAGAAAACAAAAGGTGACTATTAGAAGGCGGCAAAACCCCTTCTCTCTAACCCCCCCCAAAAAAACCTAGCATATTTCCCCCTCCCTCTCCCATTCTGATAGCCCCCCCCCTCCCCCCCTTCCCCTTCCTCCTTCTCCTCCCTTCCATGTTTTCTATTGGAGGAATGGCATCCTTTGGGCGTATGAAGGTAACCGAAATTTTTGGTCCATGGCGAAAGCGGATCGGAGCTTCACGGAGGTGTCTCGGAGCGGAAAAGACGATGGGTTGCGGCAGTAGATTTGGGAGAGGGAGAGGTAATTTTTTGTTTTTTCTCTAGTTTGTTAGTAAAGTCATTTGTTGTTTTTTATTTTGTTTGTCTTTTCTTTTCTCGGTTGATTTGTGAAACTCGTAGGCGACGATTTTTTCGTTCGCAAAGATGTAGTGGTTGCTCGTGCCCGATTTTAGTTTTTTTGGTGTGTTCGATCTCCTTTAAGGAGTCTAAAGTCTCGTGGATGGAGTGGGTAGTTTGGGATGGGTAGTTTTTTAGTCCATGTGAATCAATTGGTTTTACCAATTCCCCGCTTCTTAGTTAGTCTTGTTTTCTTGCCCGTTGGCTACGATTGTAGTTGTAATTTTAGTTTTTGAGTTGTTATAATAAAATTCTATCGTTCGACGAAAAAAAAAAGACTATTAGAAGAAGGCGAAACAAGTCGTGTAACTCGAAAATGAGATATAAAAAAAAAAGAAGAAAAAAAGAAAAATCTATACCTGCAAATTGACAGGAAGAGTTTCCAACTTCGTTACCACTTCATACACAACAGAGTATAAAGGTATTTATCAATAATACAATTTGTAAGTCTACAATACAAAAAAATCTCAGCTGCTCATATCATGAGCAAAAAATCCTGGAAACTTCACTAAATATGTTATCACTTAACGCATCTCACCATTTGATAAATTCATGGCAAGACACAGTCTGATCAGGAGCACAAATTCACCCAAAAGTTCCATTTGCAGATAATTCGCACCGACTGCTATCCTTCACAAACAGAGGAATTCTCCCACCAAGCCCTCTAAGTCGATCCACAATCCCATAAAGAAATTCAAACGTAAGTTTGTTTTGCGCATTAAGATCCTCTCTCACATCGGGATGAACCCTAAACCACTCTCCCAACAACTTATGCACATGCGAACGAATCATTCTCCATGGCACCGGATATTTCTCACAGAACTGCAAATATTCGACCAGCAATTCGGCCTGATCCAAATTCCCGTCTTTACATATTTCCTCGTGACCCAAAACCCATTCGGCCGTTCGATATCCAGCAAAGAGAGCAGGGTTTTCGAGAAGAGTCTCGGCCGAAAGAACCCCTTCGACCCCGGTTTCTTCTATACATTGCCATGCATCTTCGACGTGACGTATATTGCCATTAGCAAGGACTGGGATTCTCACTGCGTCTCTAACTGCCTTGATTATTTTCCAGTTGGCCCGGATTTTTTTCCCGTCTTTTTCGTCTCGTGTTCTTCCATGTACAGCTAAAAGAGCACAGCCGGCTTCTTCTAACATTTTGGCATAGTTGATTGTGTCTTGCAAATCAGGGAAGATTCGGATTTTGCACGAGACGGGTACGTTAAGATTTTTCGATAGTTTTTCTACTAGGGACTTGACGAGAGGAAGATTGTCCATGAGGAAAGCTCCATAATACCCCCGTCTCGCTATACGCTGGGGACAACTACACAAGAAATACACATAGAACAAACCAAATGAGTTTTTTCTTTTTCAGATACAAATGCCAAGGAACAGTTCAAGTGCACAGTGGAAATAGAATTATACAAGACAAATGTATAAGCTTGCTGACAATAGGTTGATGAATCAGTAAAATAAACAATAAAAACTCATGTACAAAGAATCCTTCCTTTTCCTCTTCTAAGTATAGCGTTTGCCCCCAGTATCAAAACCAAAACCAAACTGCTATGATGCAGCCAATCAAGAACAAGCAACAGAACATCCAGAAGCAACAAAACTATCATCACCTCCAAACACCTTCAATTTGCAGCAGTGAAATTTGAAGATCTAAGAAATAAAACCAATGTAACTGTCCAACCACCCACCTCCAGAAAACAATGGTTGAGAGCAAAGAAGGGGTTTTGCTGGTCACAAAGGTAATGCTGACATAAATTGGCGTTGTAGGATTAAAAAATGGTGCATAAATCTTCTCGATGGCGGTTGACAAGGTGATGATGGCTGAGAATGTGAAGATGCAGCTTAGGCTGGTAACATGGTGACCGAGACCAGATTGAAGGTGGTTTAGTGGTGACGTTAGGATGTGACATTGGGACAGCAATCACATGCACGTGTTGGACGTTTTGCACGACTTCCTGATTAAATCAAGAAAGAAATTTGCTTTATTTATATAGTAACAACTTGCACCAGATTTCACTCACGGGTACTTCGATGAAAAGAAATCAATCAATGCTCTTTTTGGGCGAGTTGTCGCCAGGAAAAGGGGAGCACTTCAATAGAAAATGGATAAGAGTGGGAAATATAGGAACTAAACAGTAATTTTACCAAAGTTGTCCACAATCACGATTAATTCATAGGCTCAATCCAAAGTAAACTTGCCAAACTGATCCCTTTTTTTTTTCACACTAATGCTTGTAAGAGCAAGAAGCATTAGTAAGCACTAAGCACTTGCGATGCTGTTTAGGCAATACAATCAAATTTGGTCCAGCTGTTTGTTTTGGAGAGTTTGTTGGTCAAAATAGAAGGAAAACTTCAGATTCAAATATTTGAATATGGTGCAATGGGAAGATATTTTTTCACTGAGAGGTTGCAGAGAAACAAGCTGTGCCAAAGCTGATAAAATAACAATTGGCAGTACCCTATAGAGATATCTGCTGGTCGCAAAGATTACTTTAGGAAGGAATTAAATTTATAAAGCAGAGAAACTATAAGAAATACTTGGTGTAGAATTTAAAGGTAAAATTTTAAGCAACATGAAGAAAGGGAAAACTAAGATGAGAAGAGGAAAAGAGAAATTACAAGGATAGTCAAGAAGATAAAAGAGAAATCAAGATCCCTAGGAAGAATGAGCTGCCAGGAAACACAACTCATTCCCCCACACACTTACACACACCCGGAAAAGTAAATAAATAATAAACAAACAACTTACTTTAGTCACTCTACACTGCACTAGAAAAATTTCAAGAGTATCTATGGACTCTGGAGGCAAATCGTTCCAGATAAGAATTAAGAGTGCAATAGTGTCTATACAAATCAGCTAACCAAATTTGCATCAATGAAAAACACAGTCAAATTTTATGGAGGTGTTTTTAGTTCTAATTATTAGGTTCAATTCTCTTCCCCTGAAACCATACAAAGATAAAATCACTAAGGGTATGTTTGTTTAGTGATAGGGAGTGATTGGGAGGAGTTTCTGGGAAGTGATTGGGGGAAGGGGGTTTGATGTGATGTATTGGAAAATGTGTGTATTAGTAGAGAAATGCATTGGGAAACGTAATGTATGTTTGGTTGGTGATTGGGGGAAGTGATTGGGAGAAATGAGTGATTGGGGGATGTAAAACAAACATACCCTAACAACTCGGCGTCAGCTCAATCCCTGTGACCAAGTCTAAACAAAAATTGCATAAAGCGAAATTCTATATGAAGACTTCAGCACTACACTAACAGCAAAATGACTTCCATCTGTTAGACCATTAAATTCGAAATATGGTTGCTCGATAAAAGGATTTGAAGCTAAGAATTTCAAATCAACAATAGCAAATCCCTTGAGCTTGTTTTTCTAATTTTATAATACAGTGAGCCCCTATTTTGAGCTATGTTTTGAGTCATTGTGGTGGATTTAAAATCAATCTTAGATGGAGTCCTTTGAAATCTCAAATCCAAATCCTTCCATCCAAATCAACATTTAGTAAACTAAAAGTTTCCAGACATCTCTACGAATTATATGAATTATAATCAGGTGACTTCTGACATGAAAGATCCGGGATGAAATTATCTATCAAACTACTAAACCATCAGAGCGAGAGGCATTTGCTTGAATTTAAGAGCAACATATAATCATCCAACGATTACCCAAAATTAATGTCAACATAGTCGCAGTAAGGCTCGACTCTTTGTGCTGCCTCCAGCAAAACATCTGGATCATTTGCACAGAATTGCACAAACAGCGGCCTGTCTTCCTGTCATTTCCAGAAAAAAAAATCAGTAAGCCAAAAGCGAGCAATCAAAAATTCAAACACAATTCTAAAAAAGCATGCCAAATTAACTCAGACCTTACAAGTGGTGAATTCCTCGGAACGATATTTTTCACTTTCGGAGAAAATCCTGGCATGGAGCATAGGTGTGTAAGCCGCTTGAGCGCCGTACTTACGGCAGAGCAACCGGAAAGGCAGCTCGGAGTTGTCGACCATGGGGGCGACGACGAGTTTGGGCCGACCCAGCTTGTTCCAGTGGGCCCAAGCCCTCTCGATGCGGGCTTCCCCAGTCAGGTACCCATTTGGATGGCCCAAAGAGGCGGTTTCGGGCTCGGAGAGCGACGTGGTAACTTCAGAAGAGCAGAGAAATTCGTCGTTGTTATCATCGCCATTAGTGGACAGAGTCTGTGAGGAGAGGGGTAGGGTTTGGGTAGCCATGAATGGATTGAAATGGAAAAGCGATGGGCCAGAGTTCTGGTTACTACGATGTGGGTTGAGGTGGTGCTTGGTGAACAGAGAAGTAGAGAGGAGTGGTTTGAATCTCATGGGAAGACGAAGATGGCGGCGATTCGACCCATCGCCGAATAGGTTTTTGTGGTGTCTGAAGAAATTGCCGCTGCTTTTGATTTGGGGATGATGTTGGAAATTTAGGGCTGTTGTTTTCATCTTCAGTAAAAACAAAAATTCACTTTTTACTATTTAGAAAGGGTGGCGCTATTTTTTTTTTCTTTTTCCTAACGATAGCATCTCATTAAATCAAGAAAACTCATCATGAGAGATTACATATACGCTTAGCCAACGGGCTAAAACAACCAAAAGACTAATTCACTAGCCAATTGGGGAGCAATTGGTCAACCCAATTCAAATCCGGAGTACCATCAAACGCAAGCCTAGCAAGCCTATTACAATTGTCATTGCAAATACGATCTTGCATCAAAAAAATTACATGATCAAAAAGAAAACATAAAAGGAAGATGTCTTCGGCTATTTTCGCACAATAACCAACGAAAGGAAGCCGTTTGTTGAGGTTGCTCGCAATATCCTTGTCATCTACCATTACATTAACTTTCAAAAACCAACATTAGAAGCCGCACAAAGAGCAAGTCGAATTCCAATCAAGGTCGCTTCCACTGGATTATCAATGAAATCCCAAGAAGAGGCCCAAGCTTTCACCACCTTACCTTGCTCATTACCAACCCAGCCCCCAAATGCAGTACCCTGGCTTGGAACGCTGACAGCACTGATAACCAATATATGGTATCCTACATTCACCCCAATATTTGCACCCCAATATTTGATTAATATACCACATTTCTACATTCACCTCATTCCTATTTTATAAACCCATCTAATTACTAAATACACCACACCTATATTTCCAATTTTACCCTTCAAACTAAAAAATTCTAACTTAAAAATCAGTTTTTTTTGGGAAAAAAAGAGAAACAGCCTTTTTGGGGGAAAAAAGCTGGGAAAAATCAGTTTTTTTTCGAAAAAAAGCTGGAAAAAATCAGCTTCTTTGGGAAAAAAAAAGTTGATTCCAGCGTTTTTTGGAAAAAAAAAAAAAACTTGCTTTTTTCAGGAAAAAAAGTTGTTTCCAGCGTTTTTTGGAAAAAACATCTTTTTTTTCGGAAAAAAAAGAAAAAATCACTTTTTTTTTTGGGGGGGAGTTGTTTCAAGCTTTTTTGGAAACAATCAGTTTTTTCGAAAAAAGCTGGAAAAAATAAGCTTTTTTCAAAAAAAAGCTAGAAAAAATCAGTTTTTTTGGGGGGAAAAAGAGAAACAGCTTTTTTTGGGGAAAAAAAAGCTGTTTCCAGTGTTTTTTGGAAAAATAAAAGCTTTTTTCGGGAAAAAATCAGCTGGAAAAAATCAGCTTTTCTCGAAAAAAAAAAGCTGGAAAAAAATAGCTTTTTTTGGGAAAAAAGAGAAACAACTTTTTTGGGGAAAAAAAACTGTTTCCAGCGTTTAAAGGGGTGTATTTACACTGTTTTATTTATTAAGGGTATCATAGTCTTTTTAACTTATGGCATTTTGTAAATATTTGGAGTGGGGTATATTAATCAAATCTTGGGGGCAAATAGCGCCACCCATTTAGAAATTTAAAGACATTTATTTTACTAAATTCATCGAGATTATACTTTATAGTTTATATTAATCTTGAAAGTTACTAAGATTTTATATATTATTTATATAATTTTATTTTATTATTTTTTTTTAGAAAATTGCATAGCTTTATTAAGATAACTAGTAATTCACCCCGTGCATTGTACGTATATTTTTATTTTAATTATTATTTTATAATATCTATAAACATAAACTGGTATTTACTACTTTATTTTAATAGTAATATTCATATAAGGTTATTAAAAACAAAAATTTATCTATCAATTTTATATTTTCAACTATAAACTTAAATGTATAGTTCAACTCGTTCAGAATTATCCCTCAATTTATGCATATCTCTAAATTATTGTTTTATATCATTTTCTTTCACACACCTCTCTATAAATAATTATATATAATTTGTGAGACATGTATTTTTATATTGTACTTGTACTGTTGAAAAAGAATGAATATTTCACATTGTTAATCAAAAATGTAAATTGAGATATTATTCAAAATAATGTGGTAGAAAAAATCATGAATAAAATTTAAAATGAACTATTATGTCATTGATATAAACATTAGTAATATTAACATAAATTTTACAGCAATATCATAGTAATCCACTAAAAACCTTATGAACATAAACATGTTATAACTGGAAACAATGTATAGAAATAGTACAATTGATATTCATATTCATTCTTTATTCTCAATAGATGTATGTAAACCCCATGAGTTTTCTCATTTTGATCAACAATGGATTGATGTGAATCGCCCATCAATCAAAACAAATGATACAATACAATGGGAAGTTTGACAATCCAAAAAATTTTAACTGGGAAGTTTATTTTAAAATGTAACATCAATCGATTAATCTTATATAAATGATTATATAATTGATTTTACAACAATTTATTTAATGGCATTGGTTGACAATATAATTATTAATTATCATATATTGACAAAAAATCATTCTATTAACTTACCAAAGCAAAACACCATCAAATTTGGATAACTCCAAAACATACATTGGTCGTTAGATATTGATTATTACATCTTCCAATATTGATTTATTGATTTACCAAAGTAAAGCACCAGCAATTTTATAATTGTTTTCTAGAGTTATAGTTTTTAATAAATACTAATTAATTACATATACCAATTAAGTAATTATATGATTGATTTTGTAGGACAATTGTAGTGTATTGATCATGTCAATTATTTAACGTCAATTTGATTAGTTTTATTAATCTCAGATCGAGATATGAAAGAGATATGTACAATTTTCAAACAATCAAATATTTGTTACCATTTTTAGTTTTGTAAATATTTTAATTAGTTGTTTTTCTTATTTTTTGTTTTGATCGGTAGTTATTTTTCTTAATTAAGGTAATATATTGTTGTCCAATCATAAACTTGTGCAGCCTTGGAAATTAAAAAAAAAAACTCTCATTGACAATTATTGTCTTTTTTTAAAGTTTATATATTTTTTTAAATTGACAAATATTTAATCATAAGGTACGATTTTCTTAATTTTTGTTAAACTTCTTGTCAATTATCCGTTGTGTGTAGCATAGTCAAATTCGATTAAAAAATATGAATAGATACTCTCAATTGTTTTAGCAAAGGCTTAGTTTTAAAATTCTTTCATCAATAGTTGATGGTATCTATAGATTGAATAAATACAATAATAAATAATTATGGTATCTATAGTATTTGTTCACACTTCTGAAAATACCAATATTTCAAAAACAAATATAATAAATAAATATTGCAACAACAATTGAATCAATATGAAATAAAAATCCAGATATTCCTTCAAAAGCATGATATAAAAATCAAACATCTTATTAATAATAAAATATTTTTAAAATCATCCATAAAAAAGTCCATAATCCAAAATTAATTTAAATATAAATGAAATTTGGCAGCAGAAAAAAAATATTTCAATCAATGTATGAAAGAGATATATACAATATTTCCGAGCAATAAATATTTGTTACCATTTTGAGTTTTATAAATCTTTCAATCAATTGTTTTTCTTAAGCTAATACATTGTTGTCCAATAAACTCCCTTGTAAATGGAAAACAAATGCCCCATTGACCAATTATTGTATTTTTTTATTAAAAAGTAATATATTATAAATTTTCTAGATTAATAAATCTTTAATCTTAAAGTGCGATTTTCTCATTTTTGTTTCTTAAATATATTGTCAATTATCCGCTCACATCGTATTGTCAAAATTCGATTAATAAAATATTAATAGATATTGTCTATGAATAAAAGTACAACTAGATATCACCAATTATTTTACCAATGCTCAATTTTAAAAAATTACAATCAATAGTTTATTGTATCTATAAGATTGATTAGAAAAAATAATAAATGATTATTGTATCTATAGGATTAAATATCATCAATTTATTATTTGTATACAACAATTATAATTTTGGCAACCACGTTGTATGAAAATCATGGATTTCTCTTATTTTAATCTGACACAATATTGTCAACAATTATGCCTTATAATTGCATCATTTTGTTCTTGTGTGTACCCTTGAAAAAATCGTTCCAAAACTTCATAGGTATATGTTGTTGATCAAAAGAAATATTAACAAGAAAATCTCACCACTAAATAAACATAAGATATCGCGAACTTACACACACACACACATATGAGTAAATACTTACCAAGCGAGGTTTCTTTGTATGTGACTTTGAAAGAATCAATCAAAAAGTCGGATTCTCAACATCATCCACCTTAATGTCATCATTGTCAGAATCATCAATGCATGTTGCACACGTATTAATTAAATCAATTAATTTATAATTGAACAGAAATATCATATATATATATATATATATATATGATTTAAACTATAATATATTACCTGAACTGATATCAAATACACGTGTAGTCGGGTACACATCGATTCTCTCACATGAATCATCATTAGAAAATATTGACACATCAACAATGTGGTTGGCACGATCAGAGAAAATCAATACTTCACCATCTGAAATTTCGTTATCATGAGCGAATTTGCTCCATCCATCCGTAAAATAGAATGCGTCATAGAGGCTGGCCACTTTGACCGTCCAACTGTGTCCGTTCACCTTATGTATGTCACAATTTAATGATGTAATACCATTAAATTGACTGTTGAATTTGCATGGAAGACGCTGACACCAAAAATTTAATGTAATTACAATTTGTAATGAATTTCTAATTGAACAATATAAGAAGCAATCACAATAAGTAGATAGAAGTTTATTATTGAATCAAAACTATAAAACTCAGTGGCGTAGCCAGGACATAGAAGTAGGGTAGGCCGAAATTAAAAACTAGAAAAAAATCATATAAGCTCTAATTTATTAAAATAGTAAGCAACTCCACTCAAGTGCATTACAAAGTTTACAACTACTCAAAGTCTAGTACATTAAGCTAAAAAGTTAATTGGACCCGGCGATTTTTTGTTTTAGGAAATTCATCAATAACAGAGTCTATATCTAATGTGTTAACTAGTTCCCTTTCAATAAAAATTATCAAACTATCAGCAAGAAAATCATCATCCATCTTGTTGCGAATCGCCGTCTTCACGTGTTTCATTGCCGAGAATGCTCTCTCGATCGTGGGTCAGAGAAACAGTAATGTTAGCACAAGTCGAATTAATCTTGTTATCATTTTGTAGTCCTCCGTTTTTCTTGTTTCCGCCAACTTTTCACACAAATTTGCAAGAGTAGACACTTGAAATTGAGGGTCACGAACTACATGAGCATGATAAAATTGCAATTCACTCATCAACGCATTCATCTCACGTTGCTCAAAATCATCCAGATAAAATTCCACGTACGGCCAACTTATATATTTTATCTACATTGAACGATTCAAATGAATTTTTTGGATCCAATGCGATACTCAACTCTAGCAGTCTAACTGATGTATCATTAAATCTCGAGTTCAACTCCGCCAATTGAAAATCTATGGATTGATTGAAAAATACAAAGTGGTAATAATTCTCAACACTCATTTGTTTTCGCCCACGACCCATATTGTTGTTCATGTCGGGTATAGTGATTTCATGTTTTAAGCAAAAAGCTTCTACTTCCTAAAGCAATTTCTCCCACCCTTTATCTCTCAACTCCTGAAGAAGAGTTTTCGACACATAACCAAGTGCAGATAAAATGTCAACGGATTCTTTTTGAAATGATTGACAAAGAAAAGCAGTGATTCACATAACTACCTTCATTAAGTGCAAACCAAACACAAAACTAAAACTTTTAATACTCGTGCAAGCACCTTCAGCTTCATTTCGAGCCTTGGAATTCGGACCACTACAAGTGATGCACTCAAGTACCTTGCAAGTTGGAGCATACATTTCTATCATACTCATAACATAATCATAATATGAACTCCAATGAGTAGTACCTGAACGGTGTAAAGATGTCATCTGATTCGCTCCCCTACCAGATTCACGCTCTCCACTTGCCAACATATTCTCAATTTCTATTTTATGGGCAACTTGCAACTCAATGTTACACTCAGCAGAAGATTTGGCAATGTTAAAGACATTATATAATATAGAGAAGAACTTCCAAATTGGATCACATTTCTTTGCTGAAGCCACCAATGTTAACTGCAACCTATGAGCAAAACAATGAACATAATATGCATATGGACAATCTTTAAGAAACAATGCATGTAATATATTCCATTGCCCTTGCATATTACTAGCACTGTCATATCCATGACCCGTAATTTATGAACTTGAAGATTATACTGAGAAAGAACATTTGATATCTCATGATTAAGTGTTACGGAAGAAGTGTCAGAAATGCCCCTAATAGCAAAGAAACGTTCTGTCAAGATACCTGCAGCGTTTACAAATCTCAAGATAATGGCCATTTGTTCTCGATCGGATTCATATTTTGCTTCATCAACAAGAAAAGAAAAACAAGCATCTCCGATTTCCTCACGTATCATACGACGGACTTTGTTAGCTTAATTCCCAAAATTTCTTTTTGAATGTCTGGTGAAGTATATTTGGCATTTTTGGGGGCGTTACTCATTACAACATCTCTGACATCTGCACTCCACTTTGCTGTATAATTAATCATCTCGATCACATTTCCACGGTTAAAAGTTTTTTCAGACTCATCATGACCTCTAAAAGCACAACCTTGCAATGCTAGCCATTGAACACTCATGATTGTTGTCTTTAAACGCAATCGATTTTTTACAACTTCTTCTTTGCTAACTCTCTCAATCACTTTATCAATATGTTGAGATGTCCTCATCAAAGAGTCGACACATATTACACACTTATTGTGAGGAGATGAAGACGATGAACCAATATGGCCAAGAAATACACACTCTTTGCCCTGATGAACTCTCTTCCAATTATCGAACCCATCATTCACTAACGCCAAAGATGAAGAGGTGTGTATATTCTCTCCAAAAAGAAAGCACGGAAAACAATATGCCTTGTGTGTATAAGAAGAATACTCCAACCAATTAAATTCATTAAACCAATTATATTGAAAATGGTGAGTTTTATCTTTATATACACGACCTACATATGATTGAAGTCTCGGCTGGAAAGGCCCAGCTATCATGTATGCCCGTTTAATTTCATCTCTTTTTTCAAGAGGCCAATCACATAGTCTCCTCCTTTTTTCTGGATCCCGCTCAATTTCGAAAGGTGAATTTGGAATAGATTGTTGATTTCCAACTAAATGAGAAGATTGTTGATTTTCAGTTGGAGGAGTATCTTGGTGGCTATTTAATTCATCATCCTGTGTATTTCTTACGGGCCTAAAGAAAGAATGTAATGTAGTTTTTCCTTTCTTGCGAGGAGGTTGTGTAGCCATAACTTCTTCTATAAAATCAAAGTATTTAATAAAATCTATTAGAAAATTTATTTTAACAAAACTTCAACATATCATTGTCTTACTAAATTTTAATTCTAATTCTAATTCAATGCTCAACATAATTTATCTAATTTTCAACATCTAATATATCTGCTCAACATATCATTGTCTTACAAAATTCTAATTCAATGCCTACAGGCAAGCTACATAAACATAATGAAGCACAGTCTGCACTCAACTTTGTCTTCCAAAATTTTCAAATTGTACAAACTATTAAAAATTTATACAAAAGTACACACACATTTTACAATTACACAAACTATTACAATTTTAAGAACAAGTATATAATAAAGCTAATTAAAAACAAATTTAGTGTACACTAAGAAATAATACAAATCAGAATAAAAACATAAATCGAGATAATTTAATGATTAAAGCATACCTGATTTGGTGAATTAATATTTCTCTTTAGTCTACAGTCACCGGAGTACGCAGAGCAGTCCGCACAGTCGCACACTCGCAATGAAAAAGTGATTAAGTGAAGAAGACTTCTAGGGCTCTGTTCTTGTTCTCGTTTCTTTTGCTTTCTTTTACTTTTATTTGCTTTTTGTTTCTTTAATTAATCACATAAAGTTAAAGCCTTAAAGGAATGGGCTGGGCCAAACTATTGTTCCCTAGGCCTCTTTTAAAAACTGATGGCTATAAACAATTTTTTTTAATGCCTATAATGGCGCTAAAATAAAAATGGGGTGGGCTAGGGCCCAGACTGCCCCCCCCAACTCCGCCAATGATAAAACTAATAACCAAAAAAAATGTTGCCGAATCAAAACACAACAATAATTGCCGAATCAAAACTATAAAACTAATAACAAAAAAAATGTTGGCGGGGATAGAGGTTTATATATATGAACAGAAAATATATGTTGACACAAAAAATATTGACAGAAAATATGTTACTATGAGGAATAATAAAAAAATAAACAAATCATACAAAAATCAACTTCAAAAAATACAACAAAACTATCAAGAATAATCAAAAAAAGAAAGTCACCAAATATTGTCCGTACATATCTACAATATAGTTTATATAACAACGTTTGTTTATTGCAGAATTCGAGTTCAATATTGTCGATGTTAGCGAGACACTTGATGAAAACGGAAATAGAGGGGAACGTGAAGATGAAACCATATTCTGTGGTTATGCTTCAAATTTAGGATCAACAATATCAAAGTGTTTCTCTAATGCAATTTAAGTAGTATAAATATAAGAGGATTTAACATAAATAATAAGCTGCCAAAAAAATCTCTGAACACAAAATCAATTATTAATTCAATGGTGAAAGATACATAAAATCATAATTCGTCTATTTTAATAATTATTAAACAATTTAGGAAAGTTTGAATAGTAATCAGTATTTAAAACTTGATTAATTAATATTATATTGTACAAAAACTGCATCGACGCCATTAAAATAAATAAACAATATATTTACTGAAGATATGATTTATATAATCAGCATGTAATATATATTTAAGAAGAACTAACATATACTAATATCAATTATGGTGAAATACTATTTATAATTTTTAAAATCTATATATTATACTCCATGTAGATAGAATTGATATTGAAGACTCACTTTTGGTATAAAGTAGGAATACCAGTAAATAAAATTTTCCTAATTTTTATACATATAAAATATGAATACCATTTATGATATTTTTCTAATTTATATACATATAAAGTAGGAATACCATTTACAATCTTTTCTTATAATATTTTCCTAATTTATATAACTACAACGATTTTCTTATAATATTCTTCTAATATACGAATTTATAATAATTACCATTTATAATGTTTACAATTGTTTCCTAATATAATAAGCAAAAAGAGCGCGAAAATAAAAATTCCGGACTTCTGCTATTATATATATATATATAGATGAAATGTCCGCTAATACAATTTCTTCAACCTAAGGAGGGATATCTTCACTCGTCCAACAAAATGACGATGAAAAAGAAGCTAGTCTATGAGCAACGTTATTAGTCGTGCGCTGAGCATGAGAATTGTGGTTACTCTTAGAGAAGCCAAACAATGTTGAATATCCTGAACCAAAAAACCGTTGTAACTGAGGTCCTCATTTATAACCGTGATTGCTTGCACCACCATCAATGAATCTGACGAAACTATAATCGGCCTAATACCCTGATTACTAGTCTGTATTAATCCTTCCTTAATAGCAATGAGCTCTCCCTCTAGTACACTCTCTATCGTGACCAAGCTCTTACCAACAGCCAAAATGGTTTTTCTCTTCTCATTCTTTATAATGCCCTCTGTACCAAAGCGATTTTCTTTATTGTTGAAACAAACATCCACATCCACTCGAAACTGTCCCGGGAAGGGGGGTCTAAACCACTTATCAACTAAATTTCTTTCCCCCACATCTGAACTAGATCTGACCTTTATTTGTGCCGCCTGATATGCAGCTAAAAAATCATCAACCCAATTCACTGATGAGGAAATCTTATTATGCCCGCTATCATGAATATACCGTTGTCTTTCCTTCCAAATAGCCCAAGCATTGCAAATGAAGGATTCAAATTGCCTTTTATTCAGTTTGTGCTTCATCCAAAAACCCAAATCCAAGACATCAGCACTCTTTGCATGCTTTAAAAATTCCCAGAAACCCGCTCTCTTCCATAGATGTCGAATAGCCGAACAAAAGAATAATGAGTTTGTGGTAGTATCATTATTGAAATGACAAATAGTGGAATCCCGATTCACAGGCACATGTTGTCTCAATAAATTTGCATTAGTTGTTATGATATTATGCGATACCTTTCACCAAAAATTACGTACCTTAGCCAGGATGGATAATGCCCAAACAAACTTCCACCATTTTTTCATTTCTAACGTAGAGCTATGTTCATGTGTCCGATAAAATCCCATTGCGGTATACCCCGTTTTGACTGTGTAATTGTCTTTGGATGAAATCTCCAATATCTGCTATCAGTTCGTGAAGGATTCGGCGAAGGCATTTTCAATATCCTATCGGCGATGTGAATGGGGAATGCTCCCCGAATTAGCCCCTCGTCCCATGAAGCACCTCTTAGAAGCATATCCACTGAATCTTTCTCCATTAGCACAGATTTATCAATTGAAATCTTACTGTGCAGTGCAGGTATCCAAAGATCCTTGAAAATTCGAGCTATTTTTCCATCGCCTATCCTCCAAATCAATCCAGAATCCATCAATCCCCTGCTCCACAATAATGACCTCCAAATATAAGAAGGTTTCGAGCCCAGGTTTGCCTCTATAATATCTCCATGTCGAAAATACATAGCCTTAAGAACTCGAGCCACTAAACTTTTTATTTTTCAATCTACTAACAATAGGGATTTCATAATAAGTAATTATTTGTTAATATGTTAACCCTTAAAATTCATTTTTCAAGTATTATTTTGGATAATTTGGGACTAACTCGATAAAATCTCGGTCATACGAAAAAATTTGTACTAATAATACGCAATTAATTCGAGAATACTTCGTTAAAAATACCGTAATTATTATATAAAAAATAATACATATTATCGGAATATTCTCAATACATTTTACCGATACGAATATCTCAGAATTTTGTTATTATGCCCATACGAATAAATAAGTGAAAATACTTTTGTTTTTCGTACACATTTTGAACGACATTTCCGAAAATATTTTGAAATGACATTAAATACCCTGTAATTTTGAATTAAAACGTTTAGCACTCGACTACTCATATGTATTAAATGTTTTATAACTATATAATACCCGACATACTAAATATTTACTCTAAAAGTACGGAGTATTTAATAACACTTTAAATCTGTTCGGAAAAACAAAATTATTTTTCAATTATTCTGTACGGATGTAACAAATATATTTTACTTTGAACGTACGAATTATTTTTGAATTCACAATTTAACACATATATTTATGTAAAAAATAATAAACCATTTTTATTTTGAAATAGAAAAATAAAATCAAAATAAACAAGAAACAACTTTCTTTAAAACTCGGCCACCTCAATGCTGACTTTAATCAAAAAAATTTGGATAACTAGAATGTGATATATTACTGAATATATTACAAATAAGAATAAAAAGGGGACTAGGTCGGCAAATTTTCCAATTATACCCTTTATACCGGTACGCGAACAATCGGAACTTATCCAACTCAAATACCCACAAATGTAATTTTGTATGGATATTTAGTCAAATTAGCCAAAAACGAGTTCCACTTATCTGAAATGATAGTATGCATTTTGTAATTTATAAAAAAAAGTCTGAAATTAAATTAAAATAAATAATAATTAGTGTAATTGGGCTTCATAAATACCCCAGAAATCTAATTTAGTGTAGTCGTACTTTTGTTTTAATGACATGTCGTATCTTATTCCAGTATTTTAATGTGTAATTTCTTCTTATTTTTTTAATTATGTGTTGTAGACTTTATTATGTAATCACATTTTCATTCAGTAATATATCACATTCTAGTTATCCAAAAAATTGTGTATTTATTTAATGTTTAAAATTAATTTTCAAAATTAAAAAAGAAAAAGAAAAATAGTACGCCTACTCTGTCACAACCTTGTAGGCGCCAATTGTGATGCCACCTACACATAATATATCAAAATCTCCTCAACCCACCCCAGTTTTGCAAAAGTTTGTGGCATTTGCCACAAACTGTCAAGGATGTCCGGGTATGGGGAGCCCCTCTTAAATCCACCCGTGCTAACCATACAGATTTTATAAATAAGAAAGCTGTAAAATTGTGTTTGTTTTAAAGTCTATTAATTAATATGTCAGTACAACTAAGATCTATTTTTTTATTTTTTATAAAACAAACTAATAAAATTAGTTTTCAACCTTAAAATGTTCAAACATTTTAAGGTTTTTGGCAGTAAAGGTCTTCCTTGTGAGATTAGAAATATGATTTTTGGCAATTCTTTTTTTGTTCTTTTTTCCTTTTTGTCTTGTTTTTAATTTTTTTCATTTGGGTAAAATTTTTAATAAACTAATTTAGAATAATAACTTCAAAATGAAATTTTGGGTTAGAGAATGTTGTATGTATAAATGTGTGTATTAACATAGAAGACATGTAAAAAATCATTTGACTCATGATCATATAATTCGCTGGTATATAGGCAATTATGATCCTGGAGGAAGATATTACTCCAAATTCGATCATGCATAATAAAATTCTTATCTTATATGTATGTTTGATGCTCGGGGAGAATAAGTGCTTTTTTTTCCTTTTCTTTTTGAGTCGATATCATGGGAGGGAAATTTGAGTCCCAAACTCGTTTAACAACCTTAACAACTCAACCACGACCACTACCACTATTTGATTCTCATGGGAGAATAAGTTTTAATTGTGATGAAAATGAATTGACATATCATACACAATGAAGGACAGCTGAGAAAAATCAAACTTGCACAGTGCGTGCATAGTATCCGACATCGACATTTTGATTGAAAATGACGTTTTGGTTGAGAATTATAAAGATGCACAGTACTTGCATAGTACTTTGATAATGTCATGTAACCTATTATAAATAAGCGTCATCTGATTCATAAGAAATACACCTCTTCTTCATTTTCTCCAATTCTTCTTCTTAAGGCTTATTTTGCAGTATTAAATTTTTATTATTTACAACACGTTATCAACACGAGTCTCTAGCCGATATTTAAAACTTTTGGTGAGTGTGGTAAGTTTTGTTATTTCTTAATTTAAAATTTCATTATGGCTAACCTCGCAAAACTCGATTTTGTAGGTCTTGATATCACTAGAAAAAATTATATGTCATGGGTTCTAGATGTTGAAATCCATCTAGATGCTAAATGTTTGGGCGATCCAATTAAAGAAGGAAATAGTGCATCTGCACAAGATAAAGCTAAAGCTATGATCTTTCTACGTCACCATGTCGATGAGAATTTAAAAACAGAATACCTTACGGTAAAAGATCCATCCGTCCTTCGGAAAAATTTGAAAGAAATATATGACCACCTGAAGATGGTTATACTTCCCGAAGCCCGGTATGATTTGATAAAATTGCGTTTTCAAGATTTCAAATCCATAAGTGAATATAACTCCATAATATTTAATATTTCTTCAAAAATTGAAATTTGTAAGTCCAAGCGGCTACGATAATCTAGATGGGGGGTGAATAGATTATCTCCATCTTTTCGATTTCGCCCTCTTTTTCGAACCAAATGCTCAAAGACAATGATAAAGGTGCGGAATGTAAACAACACACGTCGATTTATAGATGTTCAACCCACCTAGGGCCTAGTCCTCTACCACACCAGTATATCCGGGATGGATTTCAAAAAGAAAAAAGATTTTATTAATTTACCACAAATTAATACAACACCAACTTACAACAACACCTTGAAGATCACCACACTCTTCTTCCACACCACCTTTGAGATTACCACAATCTCTCTTGAAGATTACCACAATCTCCAACGGCACCTTGTGAAGATTACCACAATCTTCAACCTTGAAGAATACCAAATTCTTCAACACCTCAACAAGAAGATTACCACAATCTTCTCACACCTAACACCTAGATCACCCAAGTGTGTTCTTACCACAAGAACACTCACAGGATATCTTGTGTTGAATGATTACCCAAAATCCAAGATTACAACTCGATAATGAATTATACAATTGAGTGCAAGTGTAATCAAGAATAGCCTAGACCTCAAGGATGTGAAAGTGATAAGCTAGGCAAATTACAACAAGAATAATAACAATGAAAGACCAAGTGTTTGCTTGAGTATATCTTGTTGTGTTGTGTTGTTCTCTCTTATAGTTGTGCTTCAAATCTTCTTCTATTTATAGGAGATGATTGATACTTAATAGGCTCCTCTTGGAATCGATATCTACAAAAAAATTGCAATTAAAATAAAGATTATAGTCAAGTTAGAAATCAATTCCACAATTTAGGGAAAAGTTGTCTGTTTGCACAACGGTTAGAATTTTGTTTGTCAAACCATAGGGCGACCGTCACAAGACAAATAGATGTTTGAAAATGAGAATACACATTTACACAGGCGGACGTCGACGTCTACCTCGGCCGGCCGACGCCGACTCCAACCGGTCGCACAAACTAAAAAAATCGAAGGCGGGGAGTTCTGTTTCAATTTTTGCTCCCAGTGCACGGCCGCCCTATGTCGATCGGCCGACGGTCGACCGATTTGCCCTATAGGGCGACCGGTTTCCTGACCATTTTCTCGCAAACATGAAGTTTTCTATTTTCCTCAACTTTCAGTGTGCGGGTTGCCCTAAATCCACTAGACGGTTGACCTCAAAACAAAAGTGTTATCCAATTTTATATCGAAAATAAACTTCAAGAAATACTCCAAAAATAGTGAAAATATTTTAGACCGATCGGGAGTATTAGGACAACATTTAGAAACATTGTTTTGGTGTAAAAATACATTAACGAAGAAAATCATTAAAAGTGTTGTCCAATTTTGTCGAAAATAAAACTTGAAGAAATACTCCTAAAATATTAAAACCATTTTAGATCATTTAGGAGTATTTGGACAACCTTTAAAACCATTGTTTTGGTGTAAAATCAAAATCATCAAAATCATGATAAAACCATTTATCAAACAATCTCCCCTTTTTGATGATTACAAACCAAAACAATTTTAACGAGGTCGATTTTGAAAACAAAACAATTTTACCTAGGTTAAAGAGAACTATCCGTTGTGAGCGACAACATTCCATGCAATAAAAACACAAGGATGGGAGTAGAGATATTCAAACACATATAGAAAATGCTCCCCTATCAACATGCACAACACGAGTTATATAGAAGAACTTAAACATAAGCTAAAATATTAGATTTTCGATATTGAGCTTAAGTATCAATAACTTAAAAGCTCCCCCACAAAGAGACATCATTAGAAACATATATAAGTCCATACTACAACCAATGGACCAATAGTCATACACAACTTATGGCTTTAGGAAGCCATAGCTTATAAATAACTTTTCGTTTGAGCTTATCTTAGCTTCTTTGAGCTAAAGAGCTCATAACCTGTTTCTCTCCCTTTGGAATCATCAAAACGAATGTTAGCACGATAAATACATCATATATTCATATCAAAGTGCGCAACTAAACCGATGTACCGAGCTATTTGAACATTGAAGCTTATAAACCAAATAGGAGGGAAAAGTCGAATCATACGACTTGAAGAAGCTTATGAAAACTCATTTGATAAGCAAAACATGATCTCCATAAATATATAAGACTTTTGAAATCGAGAGAATCATGTAGGTGATGAATTTTACATTGAAACGTTTTATCGAACACTTGGCGGGCGTCAAAAATTGAAAGAGATATATATAGCCCTTGTAAATGAAATCAAGCCAAGTTTTTCATCACCAAATGCGATTTAATAAAAATCATACATCAACAATCAATAAGCTCATTATAAACATATACAAATCTCATCAAGAAAATACATATATGTCAAGTTCTCAAGGTTCAACCCAATTGAGATAAAGAAGAAATTCTTACCATTTAATCGGTGAATATGAGCAATGATGATGATAATCGAGCCTAAATACATCCAAGATATGAAATGTATGCAATAAAACAAATTTGGAGTGAAATTTGTGTGCAATTAACGAAGGGGACGAAAAATGAACAAAATAAGCCAAAATGGCTAAATCAGGAAATAGAACCATTTTTAACCAAAAAATCGTCCAGGGCGACCGATCCAGGGCAGGGGCCGACCGGTCGAGGGCGACCAGTCGAGCTTGTGGGCGACCGGTCGGCCCGTGCCCTGGCAGCCACTGTTTTGGTTCTGTTTTTGAAATTCCGAATTTGATCCAAAAATCCGATTTTTCGCCCCTAAGTTTTAAAAACGTGCAAAATGCAAACGTAGACCTCATTCAATATACATTATGTCATAATCAAGCTCGAAATGAGGTAAAATACTCGGCGGTGAGCGATTAAAAGATCCGCGAGTTATCCTTGAGACGAAATTAAACACATCTCAAGTTTTTGTTAAACATGTAATCCCTTTGAAAAAATTATCGAATCTCAATATATTTAGTTTGAATATGACGAACCATATTTAAAAAAATATTATCACCGGACTTGTTATCCCGAAAAATAATAACGTTTTAAGACTTTGGATACAACAAGTCATAAGAAAAAAATGCCTAAGTGTTTGAAAAAATTTTAACGACACTTTAATGAGATTCGTTGGGATAGTTTTTGGAGTCGAGCATATAGACATAAGGCATATAAAATGTCGAGTCTATGGAAATAATAAAAGAGAAATGTACCTCGAACTTGTTTGTCAATTAACATGCCTACTTCAACCTTTTGTCAATTTTTAGCCATAGAGGTTGAGATGGTTTTTCTTTCTTCAATGCTTAACTCCTTCAAGAGTTCTTTTGAAATATAACCATCTTCTTGGCATTGAATAATTTGTAGTCCAAGCAAGAAATTGAGCTCCCCCATCATGCTCATCTCAAGCTCACCTAGTATCAACTTAGAAAAACATATCTTGCACAAATATTTATTAGTAGCACCAAAAATATTCTCATAATTATGCACAAGTAAATAATCTTGCCCTTTAAAAAATTAGTATCAACTTTACCTCTTGTAAAATCATTTTGCAAAAATAGCTGAGTCTATCAAATCATATACGGGATACTCAACCGTACAAGACCTTTTATAAAATTCATTTGGCCTAAAATTTTAAACTCCGATAGACTTCTATTTGAATAAAACCATTTAGAAAATTGGATTTAACATCCATTTGGTAAAGCTTGAAATTTTCTTAAAACAAGAATGGGCAAGTAAAATGCAAATAACTTCTAAAAGAGCTATGAGTGCAAATATTACATCAAAATCATTACCTTCTTCTTGAAAATACCTTCGAGCTACTAACCTTGCCTTAGTTCGACCAATGTTGCCTTGGTCATCGAGTTTGTTCCGGAATACCCTTTTTGTCTTCTTCATTACTATCATCATAGGGCATCCAATTGATCTAAAGTGTTCATAATAGAACATTTACATCCAAATATTTTGAGGTAACAATATTTGGAGTACTTCGTTTCTCATCTACACAACTAAACAAACTCATTACCGGTATCGCTTATATAAGCAAGAAAAAATAGCCCAAGTGTAAAAATATGCCTCAATCATCAATCACAAAATATCTTGCATAAGAGCATAGTAGAAATAGACACTATATATATAGACCATGAAGCAAGAAACACATACTATGCATTTAGAATAACATCAAAAGTCTAATAAATCATGCAAGTTCAAATAAGCTTAAGAAAGCTATAAAAGGTCTCTTTTGAAATTAGAAAATCCGATAGCATATAGTTGAGACCTCATTTAAAAGAAGTATTTGAACAAGAGTTGACAAAGCAAATATGTGCAATCAAATATCGAATAGTGCCTTTCAAAAAAATCTAAAAATCCTCTTAATGGCACTTGTATGAAATACTATGAAAAACAAGCACATAGGCACATGGCAATACATATATCGAGTCTATAAGAGTAAGAATAACACAAGTAAACGTACCTCGATAATTTATGCCTTTCTTGACAAATAATGATGTAAATGGCCATTTGTGAAAATATGTAAATCCTGCACAATTCTTAAAACAAATCTAGCACAAATCATAATGATAAAAGTGTAGGCTAAGAGATATCGTAAGTAAGCTCATGCCATAAAAATCCATAAGAGATGATAACACACTTTAGTCTACAAAAATGCACAAGAGTTTTAAAAACATCATATAAGGTCTTCTTTTCAAAGAATTTTAAAAACACACATATATATTGAAGACCTTAATTTTAAAAAAAAAAAGAATAATACTTGAAAACTCATGTTGTAATAAAGACACAAAAAAAACATGCATAATAATAAAATACAATGCGTAATTAACTAGGGAGATACGGGTTACCAATTACGCCATTTTCATGGGTTGTGTCGTTCCCATTGTTGACGATATCTTCCCCTTGAGAAGTCATTTTGTTGATGATGATTTCTTTTATTACTCCATTTCCAAGGTTTGTTACCTTCCCATTGTTGATAATCTCTTCCTCTTTGAAAATCATCTCGTTGATGATGTCTTTGCCATTTCAAGGTTGTTGTTTCTTCCCATTTTTGATTATATCCTCTTCTTGAAATTGGCTTTGTCGAAAATAGTTTCTCCTTCTTTGATCAAATGAAATGGTCATTTGATGTCTTCTTGGCGGTATAAATTTTCTTCGATCATTATTTCGCCGGGTACCTAATATGACATTGTTTTGAGGTACCCTCATGTGTTTGGGTCCTTTGGGATTAGTCTTGAGACTTTTAGGTCTCCAACAATAATTAGAGCTATTTCTAGCCCGACAAGTATTTACCGTATGACCCTTTTTACCGCAATAAAAGCATGTAATAATTCTAGGAGCGTAATGACCAACGTGCTTAGAGACTTGATTCTTTTTCATGTGATTGACACTCTTAGGCTTATGATCAAGTTCTAGTTTCGAATTATCACAACAATCACCAATATTGGTCATTCTATCGTCACTCAAGTTGGATTTAGATAAATCATTTTTCAGGCAATTTATATCCTCAACAAGAGTACTATTTTCTTTCTTAAGGTTTCTAATCTTGCCAAGAGTGGTGGTGTGAGCACATGATAGTGATTCATAGGAAGTAAATAAACTATCCTTATCATTTTTTAAAATAATGAATTCCTTTTTTCAAATATTTGTATTTAACAAGTAAGTTTTGGAATTCATCTTGTAGTTCATCAAAATCATTTTGCAAATCACTATAACCATTTTGTATGACAATACCATAAGAAGTAGAGGTTTTAAGACATACCTCGTTTTCTTCTTCGATGCCCATAAAACATTTTTCGACTTCATCATCGGAAGTTGTAAGAGGCTCATCCTATATGGTTGGATTTGATGTTGTATCCATTTGAGAAGTAGATGCTTTTCAGTTGCTCCTATCATTTGCAAATACTCCATAGATGGCTTCTAATTTTTGCCATACTTCATGTGCCGATCGAATTCCTACAACATGATCAAATTCCAAAGTGGTAAGTGAACAATGTAAAATATTAAGAGTTTTACCATTTAAGGAGATGATTTTCTTCTCTTCATCGTTAAGCTCTTTGAAGCCTTTGGAGGTGTGTGGTGTGTCTTTCGTCGGAATGGATTCTCCATTGATGACGGTGTTCCAAATATCGAACCCGCAACTTTGTAAATAGCATTCCATTCTTTCTTTCCAAAACATATAATTTTTGGAATCAAATAGAGGTGGCTTGGTGGTGGAGGTGCCGATAAGATGAGCTTCATTAGTAGCCGACGATCGTTTCTCTTCACTCACGATGTGAAACGAGCTTGCCAAAGAGTTTGGCTCTGATACCACTTGTAAGTCCAAGCGGCTACGATAATCTAGATGGGGGGTGAATAGATTATCTCCATCTTTTCGATTTCGCCCTCTTTTTCGAACCAAATGCTCAAAGACAATGATAAAGGTGCGAAATGTAAACAACACACGTCGATTTATAGAGGTTCAACCCACCTAGGGCCTAATCCTCTACCACCCCAGTATATCCGGGATGGATTTCAGAAAAAAAAAAGATTTTATTAATTTACCACAAATTAATACAACACCAACTTACAACAACACCTTGAAGATCACCACACTCTTCTTCAACACCACCTTTGAGATTACCACAATCTCTCTTGAAGATTACCACAATCTCCAACGGCACCTTGTGAAGATTACCACAATCTTCAACCTTGAAGAATACCAAATTCTTCAACACCTCAACAAGAAGATTACCACAATCTTCTCACACCTAACACCTAGATCACCCAAGTGTGTTCTTACCACAAGAACACTCACAAGGATATCTTGTGTTGAATGATTACCCAAAAATCCAAGATTACAAATCGATAATGAATTATACAATTGAGTGCAAGTGTAATCAAGAATAGCCTAGACCTCAAGGATGTGAAAGTGATAAGCTAGGCAAATTACAACAAGAATAATAACAATGAAAGACCAAGTGTTTGCTTGAGTATATCTTGTTGTGTTGTGTTGTTCTCTCTTATAGTTGTGCTTCAAATCTTCTTCTATTTATAGGAGATGATTGATACTTAATAGGCTCCTCTTGGAATCTGATATCTACAAAAAAATTGCAATTAAAATCAAGATTATAGCTGTTAGAAATCAATTCCACAATTTAGGGAAAAGTCATGTCACGCTGCAAACGGTTAGAATTTTCTTTGTCAAACCATAGGGCGACCGGTCGCACAAATAGATGTTTGAAAATGAGAATACACATTTACACAGCGGCGACGGCCGACGTCTACCTCGACCGGTCGACGTCCGACTCCAACCGGTCGCACAAACTAAAAATCGAAGGCGGGAGTTCTGTTTCAATTTTTGCTCCAGTGCACGGCCGCCCTATGGGGCGACCGGTTGCCTGACCATTTTCTCGCAAACATAAAGTTTTACGTTTTTCTCAACTTTCAGTGCGGGTTGCCTATACGGCGACGGTTGACCTCAAAACAAAAGTGTTATCCAATTTTATATCGAAAATAAACTTCAAGAAATACTCCGAAAAATAGTGAAAATATTTTAGACTGATCGGGAGTATTAGGACAATATTTAGAAACATTGTTTTGGTGTAAAAATACATTAACAGAAAATCATTAAAAGTGTTGTCCAATTTTGTCGAAAATAAAACTTGAAGAAATACTCCGGAAAATATTAAAATCATTTTAGATCATTTAGGAGTATTTGGACAACCTTTAAAACCATTGTTTTGGTGTAAAATCAAAATCATCAAAATCATGATAAAATCATTTATCAAATAAAATTATGTGGAGAAAGTATCACAGATGGAGATATGATTGAAAAGACACTTTCTACTTTTCATACATCGGCTTTACTCTTACAGTAGCAATACCGAGAAAAGGGTTTCACAAAATATTTTGATTTGATATCGTGTCTTCCTGTGGCCGAACAAAATAATGAATTATTGATAAAAAAAAATCATGAATCACAACCTACTGGTTCTACTCTATTCCCTGAAGTGAATGCGACTAGAGCTCAAAATTTCAATAATTCAAGAGGCCGTGGCCACGGTCGTGGCCGTGGTCGTGGAAGATTTACTCCATATAATTGTGGTAGTCAGAATAATTCAAATTACGAAAATACAAGTAACCATCTGAAGTGGAACATAAATGATCAGAAAGGAAAAGAGAAAGTGATAAATCCAAAGAATGGTTGAGAGAAGTGTTATCGATGCGGAATAAAATGTCATTTGTCATGTACTTGTCATACGACCAAACATTTAGTGGAGCTTTATCAAACATCACTTCGCAAGAAAGATAAAAATGCTGAAGCAAATTTCACTTTTGATCATCCTGAAGATGATGATTTTGATAATGTAAATGTGGATATTACACATCTGGATGTTCCTAATTTCTTTGAGCATCGAGAAGGAAGGATTGATCACTTAATTGGTGATGGAAATATATAAACAATGGTATCTATATTTTAAATTAATTTCTATATATTTCATGCAAATTTGTTGGTGATGTAAGAGTGAGAATGTTTTGATTGTGCTTATATGTATTTTTCCAGGAAGATATATTTCTGGGTTGAAGCTTTTATATGAATAATAAATATCATTACAATTCTACTAAATCATTCACAATTTTCACATTCAAAATTTCTCCCCTCAACGGCTAGGTAACGATTATGAACAGTGATTTTTATCTATAAATATATCAACATTTCATTCAACAATTCTCACATTATCATATATTCTCAATACTTCAATCTAATTTTATTTCTTCATTCAAGATGTCTATGATATTTCTTATCTTGTTAGTCATAATGTTATATCATTTTATTTTTTGTTGGAGAATATCCTCCAAATCACTTTTGGCTTATGATTTTTCTTCTTATCACCACAATTTATCCTCTGTTAGTTGTAACAATTTATTTTAGCATGATGAATAAGTAGGTGATTATGTATGTCTATCTCATTTATGATTTCGAATAAAATCTTTTATATTTAGTTTTTGTTGTGCCTCGATGTTATTATTTAACTATTTCACAATGATCGATTTTTTTTTTCTATATATGAAATCATAAAGATAATTATATAATATTAATTAATTCAATAATGTTATATTATGTGTATATGGGAAACACCAAGAAGAAAGACTATTGTCTACTTGACAGTGCAACAACACACTCAATATTAACGAGTAAATCATATTTCTCGAGTGTATAACTGTGGAAAGCACAAGTTACAACTATATCTGGTCCCGTTGAGATTATTGATGGCTCTGAGATGCAACATTAATATTGCCTAATGGTACAATCATGCAGATTGAAAATGCATTATTATTTAGTAGATCAAAAAAGAAATCTACTAAGTTTTAAAGATGTGCGTGATAATGGCTATCATTTAGAGACACTAAATGACCATGATAAAGAGTGTCTATGTATCACATCATATAAAATGGGCAAGAAGAATGTCCATGAGAAATTTCAAGCGACAATTTCTGGATTGTATTATATCCCAATTAAAGCATTTGAATCCTACGCCACCAAGCCTTAGAAGCTGGTAAATCCTGATATATTTGGGTTATGACATGATCGCCTAGGACACCGAGGAACTACTATAATGCGTAGGATTGTTGAGCATACCAATAGACATCCATTGAAAGGTACAAAAATGTTGATTTCAAAAGATTATTTCTGTGAATCGTGTTCACAAGGAAAACTCATTATTAGACCTTCAATAGAAAAGGTTGGTTATGAATCCCCATCATTTTTACAGTGTATCACAGTGATATTTGTGGACCAATACATCCAGCAAGTGGACCATTTAGATATTTTATGGTCTTTATTGATGCATCGTGTAGATGATCACATGCATGTTTATTATCTACTAGAAATGCTGCATTTGCTCGATTATTAGCATAAATTATTAAACTCCGAGCACATTTCCTTGATTATCCTATTAACAATATAAGAATGGATAATGCCGGAGAATTTATCAAAAGGTTTTGATGAATATTACGCAACACTGGGAATTAATGTTCAACATCCAGTATTACATGTTCATATTCAGAATGGGATGGCAGAATCCCTGATTAAACGAGTTCAGGTCATTGGTCCTACATTATTAATGAGATCAAAGCTCACTAGTATAGCATGGGCTCATGCAGTATTGCATGCATCAACACTTATCAGATTACGCCCTACTGCTTATCATATGCATTCCCCCATTCAATTAACTCTTGGTTTTGAGCCAAATATTTCACGCCTATGCACTTTCGGGTGTGCTATTCAAGTGCCGATTCCATCTCCTCAGAGGACAAAAGTGGGTCCACGATGTAGACTTGGTATATACGTTGGATTTGATTCTCCGTCAATTTTTTGATATTTGGAACCAATGACGGGATATTTATTTACTGCTCGTTTTGTGGATTACCATTTTGATGAAACAACATTGCCGTTAATGGGAAAGGATAAAGATGTGTTGCAAAATGATAAAATAAAACCAGTTGAGAATCTCTCTTGGAATGAAAAAAGTTTATCCCATTTAGACCCGCGTACTTCTAATTGTGAGAGTGAGGTGAGTAGAATCATTTATTTACAGAATATTGCCAATAGACTTCCTGATACATTTAATGATGCTAGCAAAGTCACGAAATCTCATATTCCGGCAGCGAATGTTCCAACCAGGATTATTGTTCCTGAAGAACATAAGAAAATGAATGATAATGTCCCATGACAAAAACATGGCGGACCTATTGGCTCAAAAAATATTGTTCCTCAAAAAATGAAAGGGGAAAATTGATACTAGTAAATATACTCCAGATAAATTTGTAGAGCTTAATATCTCAGAAAATATTCAATTAAAGTTCTGATAGCACCGAGAATTCTTTTGAGCTATTGTAATAAGGTATTGGATCGAAATAAAATAATCATTGATGATAAATTTGCATTCTCGGTTGCTCAAGATCAAGAAACATTGATGATGATTATAGTAGTGAATCACATTCTATATTAGAATGCCGTCAAATGCCTGATTGGTTTATGTGGGAGGAAGCAATAGAATCTGAGTTAGCTTCCCTAGAGAAACGAAATGTATTTGGGAAAATTACTCAAACTCCAGACATTAGCTCATTGGATACAAACGGGTATTTATTCCAAAAAGAAATGAGAAAAATGAGGTCGTGAGGTATAAAGCCCGACTCATTGCTCAAGGATTCTCTCAGAGATCTGGGATAGATTATGATGAGACATATTCACCTGTGATGGATACAATCACGTTCCGTGTCTCATCAGTATGGTTGTCCATAAGAGTTTGGACATGCGTCTAATGGACGTAGTAACGACACATCTATATGGTTCACTGGTTCACTCCTCGTGATCTATACTCGATCAAACTGCAAAGATCGTTGTATGAATTAAAGCAATATGGTCGCAAGTGGTATCATAGGCTGAATAAATACCTTTCTAGGGAAGGCTACAAAAACAATTCTATTTGTCCATGCATTTTTATTAAAAGATCAGATACCGGATTTGCTATTATTGTTGTATATGTTGATGACATGAATTTGATTGGCACTCCTGAAGAGTTATTTAATGCTGCTAAATATCTAAAGAAGGAATTTGAGGTTAAAGATCTTGGAAAAACCAAACTCTGCCTTGGTCTTGAGCTAGATCATAGATAATGGAATAATTGTCCACCAATATGCTTATACCAAAAGATTACTCAAATGGGTTAATATGAAAAATACTCATTCTTTGAGTACCCATATGGTCGTACGAAGTTTAGATCCAAATAAAGATCCATTTCGGCCAAAGGAGTCTGATGAAGAGATTTTAGGTCCTGAAGTACCTTATCTCAATGCTATTGGGGCATTAATGTATTTAGCACAATGCACCAGATCAGATATGGCTTTTGCTGTCAATCTACTTGCGCGATACAGTTCTGAGCTAACTAGAAGATACTGGAATGCTATTAAACATATTTTTCGATAACTCAATGGTACTGTAGATTTAGGGCTATTCTACTCAAAGGAATCCACTAACTCTGGATTAGTTGGTTATGCTGATGCGGGATATAGATCTGATCCACACAATGTTCGATCACAATCTGGTTATCTATTTTCCTATAATGGTATAGCTATATCATGGAGATCCACCAAATAAATATTAGTGGTTATTTCTTCTAATCACTCTGAGATAATTGCTCTTCATGAAACTGACAAATAATGTGTTTGGTTAAGATCTGTTATAACTCATATTCGAAATAGTTGTCAATTGAAGTCAGTTGCATATGCCTCCACTATTATATATGAGGATAATGCAGCATGTATAGCACAAGTAAGAGGAGGTTACATAAAAGGTGATAGGACCAAACATATTTCACCAAAAAAATTTCATACACATGAACTCCAGAAAAATGGAAAGGTGGATGTTCAACAGATTCGCTCCTGTTATAATCTTGCTGATTAATTTACAAAATCCTTGTCGACGTCTACATCCGAGAAACTGGTTTATGGCATGAGAAGAGTCAATACAAAGCAAGATTAATGAATCAATTATGCAGGTAATATTCTTCATTTGAGGGAGAGCGAATATACTGTGCACTGTACTCTTTTTCCCTTTTGTATGGTTTTTATCCCATTGAGCTTTTCCAGCTTAAAGTTTTTAACGAGGCAACTTATGCACAAAATCGGGATTTGAGAATGTACCCATTTTCCCTTATGTCCGATTTTTTCCCACAGAGTTTTTTCGGCTTGAGATTTTTAGTGATACATACTCGTCCAATTATGATACGTCCAAGGGGGCGTGTGATGAAAAATGGATGGACATATCATACATAGTGAAAGACGGCTAAGAAAAATTAAATTTGCACAGTGTCTGCATAGTATCCGACAACGACATTTTGATTAAAAATGACATTTTGGTTGAAAATTATAAAGATGCACAATACTTGCATAATACTTTGATAATGTCATGTAACCTATTATAAATAGGCATCGTCTGATTCATAAGAAATACACATTCATTTTCTCTGATTCTTCTCTTAAAACTTATTTTTCAGTATTAATTTCTTATTATTTACAACATTAATTTGATTTGTCTCCAGCATATTCATGCATTTTATTTGACAGTGATAACTGATAGGTCATTATTTAGATAGATTTTGAAAATTAAGTCCCACATAAATATTTGAATTATAGGTTTAATAATATCAAAGTTTTAAGACAAAAAGTCCACGATTCCATCAACTTACCATAAATATCTCCAATCTAAATGTAGGATTTATGAAACAATACTTAGCTATCAAGTTATTTAGATTTTTTATTATTATTATTATTATATTCAATCGAACATCGAAAAAAAAATCACCCATCAAATTGATGACAATAATTTTTTTAATAAGTTGGAAGCAGTGGTTGGAGATGTGTGGATAAATTTCAAAGAAACTGAAAGATGTAGTGTTTGAGTCCTAGTCAACACCCTTACAAAAGGTAATAATATCACGTGAGCTATAAGCTCGTGATCAGACACCCCTAAATAATTGTTTGTAATGTAGGTAAATTTACAATTTTTAAAATGATGTGTATATATATTTATATCGTTTTCTGACAGTATATATTATCATTTAAAATTAAGAGTAGGCTTGGAATTGACATTAGAACGTCCTTATGCAAATCAGTTCCACACTTCCACCAATGAACGCCTGTTAGCTAAGTCAGGTGATTAAATATAAAATATATCTTCTAATTTCAGGTATCAATATCGTAAATTGCACTCAATCTAAAATAGGTTTTTTTCTTATAATTTTACAATTATAATTTTTTTGTGGTAAATATACAGTAGGAGTAAATTTTAAATTAATTATTATACTTAAATTTTTGCTATAATTTTGATAATATTAATAATAATAATAATAATAATAATAATAATAATAATAATAATAATTTGGATGGGGGACAATGGTGCGCAAGAGGACTTAAAATATGAGATTTGAATTTTTTTTGATGTTATGCTTGATTAATTAATAAGTTATTAGTATTTTTGGGTCATTTATTCGACATAGTGCTACCCAGCTTTAACTCTTAGATATAATCTTCAAGATTGAATAATAGAATAAAGAAAGATAGGGTTTCAAAATTTATAGAAAAAATGGAGAAATATGCACAACGAGCACTAACAAAGGATAAATATTTAATCTATGGGTTATTTACTTCATATGATTAGAATATTCGATCTGATCAAATGCTTACTTTTAAGGATGACGACTCGTATAATAGTATCTCGATTTGGGCATAATTAGTGATTTTTACGGGATAACTCATCCCACTAATGAGTTGGGATATGAAATAGGGATGGATCCAGGAATATTTTATAACGGCGCACAAAAATAAAAATAATTAATGGGGCACAAATAAAATTCAATTGCCTACGCAAAGTTTTGATTTTTTTTATGGGTTCTTTCTTATTTTTGTGAAAGGGGCATACTATTAAGAGGGATACACTTTTTTTAACCTATTTTTTTTAGCACAATTGGGGGAAAATAGGGGAGGGAATATATGCACTCACATCACATGTGATCAAATCGGGGTCAATTACCCTAACAACACAAGCCTATAGATGTGTAAGGTCGATTCCACTTTTTTAACCTAATTAATATATATATATATATATATATATATAGCTTTAAAAAATAAATAGTAAAAAACATTAAAAAACTTGCGGGGGCACGTGCCCTCACATTGGGTAATGTCTTTCCGTCACTGATATGAAATAATTACAACATCTTATCTAGGATATCCAAAATATATTTTGATTAAAATGCCCCTAATTCGTAACCACGTGTTAAAATTTAAACCTACATTAATTAATTAGACTTTTAAAAAGATAAATTTGTAAGAAAATAAGAATTTACATAATAATCAATCAAAGTATAGGCCTCAGGAATTTTAACTAATATATCAGTCAATTTTATTTTTGATATCAGGTGACAAAGGAAATACGATACTACACTTCATATTATTTATATCAGTCAAATAACAAAGCGAAGCATGCGAATTATGCAATAATTTACGGGATAATTTAATGTTTACACAAATCTCATCATACTGTTTATCGATTATTCACCATCCCATCTAAAATAGTAAATGACCCTTAAAAATATTATTGAAAGATGAAATGCTAAAATAAATAAAAATTAAAGAAAAAATATTTTATGTTTCTAGTAGGAAGAAAGTACTACAATTGCAATATTTAGAAAGATGTAGTGCCATTCCCCTTTAAATTAATAATCAAGGCCGAATAGGGCTGCAATCGAATTGAATCGAATCGAGTCGAGTTTTTGAGAGTTTGAGCTTGACTTATTTAATATTGAGTGAAACTCGAGCTTAATTATAGAATATTGATGGCTCATGAGATTTTTCGAGTTTAACTGAGCCTAAACGAGCTTAGTTCAATTAAAAATTGAATTATTTTTTAATTTATTATAAAAATAAGATTATATATTTATAAAACGTGAATATAGCACTAAAACATATTATTTTATTCAAACAAACAAGTTTATTTAAATATTCTTATATTTAAGTAAACATATAAAAAATAAAATTAAAGTTAAACTATTAGTTTCAATTACACGAGCTTACTAATGAGCTAATGAGACGAGTAATTCTACGCTTGAGTTTGATTCATTTATTTTAACGAGCATCGTTAAACGAGCTCAAAAAAGCTTTAATCGAGTAAAACTTTGAATAGCTCACGACCGCTTAATGGATTTGCAACGGCTAATTTATTAAACTAATGCTATTTAAAAATCCAATTAACCAAATAATGCCAAAATCATAGAAATTAATATATTACACCTCTGTTTTCTCAGTTTTTCTTTTTTTTTTTTCAAAAAACTTTAAAAACAGATTTTTTAATTGAATTAATTTTTAGGAATAATTTGTATTAAAAAAATAGTTTAACTAAATTTTTACTTTACAAATTTGAAAATATATATACAATTTTTCGGATAAGTGTAACTGTTTTTTGGTCAAAGTTTGAAAAAATGTTTGAATTTGGAATGAATTTAAAAACACAACTGGAATCAGGGGTGAGCAAACGATCAGTTCGGTGCAAAATTGAACCGAACCGCAAAAAACTGAAAACTGAATTTATATATTTTTCAAACCGAAATCGAACCGCAATGCTAGAAAAATTGAACCAAACCAAACCGAATTATTTCGGTTTGGGCTTTATTGCCTTTGCTTTTTTTGCTAAAAATATATATATTTTATATTTATATGACAACTTAACAATACAATAAAGAAAATAAATAAAATAATAATATAAAAATATAGAGATCAATATATTTAGTTCGATTCGGTGCAAATCGAAATTTTATGGACCAAAACCGAACCGAATCAAAAATTAATTCAGTTTATTAGATTGAAAACCAAACCAAACCGTTTAACAAAAAAAAAAACGAACCAAAATGAACCAAATCGAATCGAACCATCGGTTCGAATTTTTTTAAATATAAAACTATTTCTGAAAATTAATTTTAAAAAAATAATAAAAAATAAAATAAATTTTCTCAAAAAGAAAATAATTAAAAAAAATAAATTAGAAAAAAAATTCAGAAAAAAAAGGAAAAAGTGAGAAAACAGAGGTAGGAACTCTGTTTTCACCTAAATCATTAATTTTTCTTTTTTTTTTGCATTAATTAATTAAATACATCTTCAAAGTGCTTTAATTTATTAAATTAGCCGACTTGCAACCCTAATACCCAAGGGCCAATTCTCACTTATCTTGACTAATTTAGGAGCAAGCTCTTTTTCCTCTTGTATTTTTGACGCCTGACGTCTCAAGTCATCTGATTTTTGGCCATTAACCTATTGAAAAACAAAGGTCATAATGATTTCCTACTTACCTTAATCAGACATCATTAACAAGTGATTATTACACCATTAGTCCTAAACCGACTTTCTAGAATCCCCACACTGCCCTTCCCCTTTATCAAAACATGGACAAATGTATTTTAGTAACTATAATTGACCCTAAATCTTCTCCCCCATCTTCCTTAATTGTCCGTAATTTCACTTATTTTGCATCTCTTTTTCCCTCTTAAATCCATAATTTCTATTTGGAGCCCAGATATTTTTTGGCCTTTCGTCATTTATTACAGAAGAGAAAAAGGAAGCTGGTGAAATGTAAATGGAAGCTGACAGTGAGCTAAAAAATAAATTGTAAACTCGAGGAAATCTTATCAATGGACTCAACGACATTAACTGGGTTAGCCGAGTATTACTCTTCAGTGAATAGATCAATATTCGAGTCTCAGCAATGACGGGCCGAATTTTTTAAGGAAAATAATGAACTCAACATCATTAAGAAGTGATAATTACACCATTAGTCTTAATCCCCACACTATCCACGGGTGTAACATAATGTTGTTCAAACTATCGAGCTTCAAAAGTTGTGTTTGAGTTTGGTTTAATTGTTAATTAAGTCGAGTTTCAACGAGCTTTAGCCGAGCTAGATATGAACCGAATTCGAGTAGTTTGATGTTTTTACACATATTATGTTAATATTTTACTAATAGAATCGAGCTCGAGCCGGACTTTATATTTTATCGAATGAAAAATTGTATTCAAATTTAGTTTATTATATTAATGAATCGAGATCAAACTAGCTTTTAACGATCAATCTCAAGTCGAGTATCAAGCAACTTGTTTCGATTTTCACCTCTAACACTACCTGTCATAATTTTTTTTTTTTTTTTTTTGAGATGTACCTGTCATAAAAATTTGCTAAATGTATTTTAGTTAACTTTTACACTGGATCTCTTCCTCCCATGCTCTTTCCATTTCCGTAATTTCACTTATTTTGCACAATTTTCCCTTTTAAATCCATAATTTCCATTTGAAGCCCCGATATTTGGGGCTATTTATCATTTATTACAGAAAACACAAAAAAGAAGCTGATGAAATGTAAATGGAAGCTGACAGTGAGCTAACAATTGAATCGTAAACTCAACGAAATCTCATCAATTAAACACTCGCCCACCTGAACCAATCTCTCACCAATTCCTTCAAACCCACTCCATTTTTATCATTTGCGCTTTTCTTAATTGAATTTGGTAAAGTAGAGGCAGTTGTTGGGTTGTTGACGGAGAAAGGAACAGAATAACCCAAAAAAATGAAGCAGCTGACGGCGTTGCAGCAGCAAGGCCGCCGTAGCAACAGCTTCCGAAGCGCGTTGTCGCCGCTGGACGCCGCCACAGTCGACGGCTCTGTGAAATCGCCGGCGGCGATTTTTTGGCTAGTACTTCACGGACTCTGCTGCTTAATTAGCTTAGTCCTCGGTTTCCGATTTTCGCGTCTCGTGTTCTTCTTACTATTCTCAACTTCTTCCTCCCCTTCCACCACCACTGTGTACACCGCTCTTCGAACAACATTGGCGTCCTCTGCTGTCACGTCGCCGCCGGAGAGGAATATTTCCGCCGGTGAGCGTGAGAGTAGAGTGGTGGTTGGAAGGCACGGGATACTGATACGGCCGTGGCCGCATCCGGATCTGTCGGAGGTGATGCAGGCGCATACGATAATTGAGAGGGTTCAGTCAGAGCAGAAGTCTCAATACGGTGTTAAGAGCCCTAAAACTGTGATTGCTATCACGCCAACTTATGTACGAACTTTTCAGACGCTGCATCTCACTGGTGTGATGCATTCTTTGATGAATGTGCCCTATGATCTCATTTGGATTGTTGTTGAAGCTGGTGGCGTTACCAATGAAACCGCCTCGCTGATTTCTAAATCAGGATTGAAAACTATCCACATTGGATTTGAGGGGAAAATGCCTGTTTTGTGGGAGGACCGGCATAAGCTCGAATCGAAGATGAGGCTCCATGCTCTGAGGTATCTTGATGTTAATACCAACTATATTTTTTTTTAAAATTTGTTGAAATTTTGCATTGGTTTAGATTAAAATGCTTCCTATAGGGGTTGGCAAATGGAAATATTTATGTATTGTGGTGTTTGAAATGCACAGAGTAGTTCGAGAGAAGAGGTTAGATGGGATTGTGATGTTTGCGGACGATAGTAACATGCATAATTTGGAGTTGTTTAATGAGATCCAGAAAGTAAAATGGATAGGTGCAATTTCAGTCGGGATTCTTGTGCATTGGGGAGGCTCTGAAGAAGTAGAATTACCTATAATTGAGAGAGATGAGAGTGAAAAAACTGAAAAAAATTCACAGGTGCCGGCTCAAGGTCCGGCTTGTAATTCTTCAAACCATTTGGTGGGGTGGCACACTTTCAATTCACTGCCATATGTTGAGAGGAGTGCAAAGTATATTGGTGACAGTGCAGTTGTGCTGCCAAAGAAGCTGGAGTGGGCTGGCTTTGTACTAAATTCAAGATTGGTGTGGGAAGATACAGAGAAGCCGGTTTGGGTTAAGGAGTTGGAAGAGGTTGGTGGGGATGGAGAGGACGTTGAAAGCCCGCTGTCGTTGTTAAAGGATTCTTCAGTTGTGGAGCCTCTTGGTAGCTGTGGGCGTAAAGTTATGCTGTGGTGGTTGCGTGTTGAGGCACGGGCAGACAGTAAATTCCCCGCCAGGTTAGCTTTCTACTATTTTCATTCATATAATATGCAGTGTTATGTCGATAAATCTAATTTTTGAAATGTATTTTGATATATCTACTGCTCCTTCCATTGTTTATTCTCACTTGTATTTTGCAATTCTATTTGAAGGAATATATAATGTCGAGAATTTCCTTCATCTGAATTTTTAAGTGGGGGAATTAGCTATACACTGAACCAGAGGGAGTTTCTGCAATACTTTTTGTATCCATATGTGATGCAGAAAGCTTTAAGTTGTTAAGCTGATCAAGTGTCTCTTTGATTAGGAATTGCTTGTTGAATGACCAAATTGGGTTGGGGTGGGGGTGGGTGGACAGTGCACTAGTGCCTGAAGTCTAGAAATTAAGATACAGATGACTCTAGTCATAATGTTGAAAATTATGTAGGTATACCCTTGGCACTTTCAATAGAGCCCATTGCCAGGACCTGGTCAGCTTTCAGCATGCTTGTGATTTGCAGAATGGGGTGTGATAGAACTCCGTAATTTGAGAGAAAAATAATAAAAGCATATCATCAGTTTGAGCTACATTCACGGAATGTTTTCATAACAGTAGAAAACCAGTATTAAATGCTAATTATGTTATATACGCTATAAAGTAGCTAGGATATTCAAGAAAGAAGGTACTTACAACGGAAAAGGTATTACTCCATGTTCTTACATGGTTTGTAAGGTCTATATGTGGTTTCGTATTTGATACATGTATCTGGTATGAGTAAATCATGCTTGATTAATGTACATCTTTTCATCGGACATAGTTATGTCATGCTAACAATGGTGCCAGAGTTCAATTTCTGTTGGGTGCGATTTATGACATAAATAACAGAATCAAGCTTCTGCATGCTTAGACTCTCTGTCTGCTGCAGATAGCTTGCCCCTTTAATTGTGCATTCTTTAGTGGAAGAGTACATTCATTTCAGATTTATATAAATATAACCTGTCTGGCCAAAGTTCATCAATAAGTTGCCTTTTAAGATAATAAAGAGATAACGTACAGCCTAAAAGCATTTGCTCAGTCAACTCTTTCGGTGTTGCCTCCTCTCATTGATTTGCAAGCTTTTTGTTGACTCAGTTGCCTCTATTTTATAACTTTAGGAATCTAGCAATCACATGCTTATAATCTATATTACACTAATGTAAAGCTGATCTCTTCCTGCCCAACAATGAGATCTCATAATCTTCTCAAAGTCTAATATTGTTCCCCTTGCTTGTCGCACCTGTCATCTTTGTCATTCCTAAGTTTAGTATGTTGTTGAAACATGAATTTTGTTGGCCAACTTATGAAGTTTTTTGTAGTCATCGAGGACAAGGGATAAGAAACTGTAGCATTAGTCCTTGTTAAGAATAGATCTCTTTAACTTTCACGATTTGCTCATCCCATTCCCCTCACCCAGCCCCAAAAAAGAAGAAAAGAAAAAAGATCTAATGCTTGAATTTTTTTTATCATTGGAAAATCGAAAATACATTTTTCAGCTATGATGAACGGATGTGGTGTGGGGACACGAATGCGATACGATATGGATCTGAATGCAGGATACAATTATTTCAAAAGATTTAGTACCATAGCCGTGGGAATACGTATATCTGTGTGTACATATAACAACAATGGTGGACATTGAAGTAGTTTTAAGTAATCACCAATGTCTACAAGTGTTGTTTCCTAATTGCTTCGCTTATCGTTTCTTTGATTATTTACTAAATATTATATGTTTTCAAGTATAATAAAAATAAAACAAATTTACATTATTAATTATCAATAATGATGTTTATAATAGCATTCAAAGCTTAAAACGTGAATAATGTGAGTGCAATGCATAATCACATGTTTACCTCATTTTATAGATATTTTGACCTCAGAACTTCAATTAATTTAAGTGCATGTCTCACATTTTCATTGAGAATGAGATAATATAGAAGATAGAGAATTAAAAGAAAGAATCAACAAGTCTTAGAATGTTTATTTGAAAATGATAATTATAAAATAAAAATCTACCCAACCATATTTAAAACTTATCCGATATGATCGGATACTGCTACTAGTCGTATCCGATGCAATATCCCTTTTTCCTTTTTTTTTTTTTTTCTCTTCCAATTTTTGTATCCGGAAAGTATGGATACTGGACGGGTCCATTTTTAAGAGAGTTCATGCATTGTAGATTTTCAGCTAGGTGTTTCAAATTAATCACTTCCGTCCGATCTTTTAAAATGATTAGCCTTTGTATACTTGGACTTATATTTTACTGAATTTTTGCATGTTCCTCTATATTGATAGTTTGATGATGATGTCCATTTTCATGCGACACTTCTACCTGATTTTTAGGGAAGGAGGCTATATATAGCTTATTCACTTCTATTGCTTTAGTTACATCTGCACACATCAAAACTAAATAGTGCAACAGCATTGAATTTGTTCAAACTGATACAAGAGTTACTATTTTAATAATTGAAGGGGAGAAATAAAACTCAATTTTTAGAATGTGCTTCTGATTCTTATATGTATGCTTGAAATTAGTGACATGAACTGGTGTAGACTGAAAACCATTGTCTTCTGTCGATTTCTGCTTTTGACTACTGAAGTTTGTATATTACTGCTTTGTTTGCTTTTGACTTATCTAGTCTTGCAGATAAGAATGGCTCAAATATCAATTTCCTCCATTCCTAATACAACATAAATTAGATGACTATTAGGCATTGAGATCTCTATTATACAGGGGAACAAAATAACTTATGTAAATTAGTTTGGCTGAGTCTTGCTCCTTATAACTGTTTTAACTACTTTATGGTAAATTACAAAAACTACCCCTGACTTCATAATCACAAAATAATCCAATTATATTTCGAAATTACATTTAACCCCTTGAGTTTTGTGATTGTCTTACAAATACCAATTGGATAGGGGATGAGATCTCTTGTTCCACGATTATGTTCCACTATATTGGATGAATGACACATGTACAATGATGATATCATCTTGGACACATGTCATTCATCCGATGCAATTCGTAAAACACAAACGGTTGTCAAGAAAGTACTATTCGTAATTTTATGATATAAAAGTTCAAAAACTTGATAGCTATGTGGGCTTCAATAATCGCTAAGCTATTCACAATGCTATCCTTCATTTCCATTTGAGCGTTATATTGGTTTATGCCTATCCGTATACAAGATGTATCAATGTGCGAATCTTTTGTGACTATGCAGCTCAAACTATGCTTATATCTCATGCAGATGGATAATCGACCCTCCTTTAGATATTACTGTCCCTGCCAAACGCACCCCATGGCCGGACGCTCCTCCAGACCTCCCGTCTTCTGTCGAACAAGTGACCAGCATCCAAGAGAACGCCGATAGGCGTGCAACCAAGAACCGGTCAAGAAGAAAACGCAGTTCTCGAAGCAAGAAGAAGCACACACCCAAAGTATTATTAGATGAGCATGTTTCGACATTAGATTTGAGAGATAACTAGAAAAAAACCTTATACCAGACTATGAATTCGTGACTATATTAGCAAGCCTTCGACATCGGAACATGAAAACAAGACCGATCATCTTGTTCGGTAAATACAAGAATGCCTGTGTTGCATATACCTAGCTAGTTGATACACATCTCGATTTTCGTTCACATCTAATTTTCTGATATGTTTTCTGTGAAGTGTTTTTCTTAATCAATCTATTCATTTTTGGTAATTGGTTTCATGTTGGCATGATAGAGTTTTTGGCGACGGCCTTGTTGGATTTGCTGCTTGGAAGAAATGTATTTTACTTTCTCCCAAGTTTTGTAATACTTTCTATCAAAATTATAGTTCTTAATGCCAGGGAGACAAGTCATTGCCGTGGTGTCCCACGCAGCGGCGGATCCAGAAATTCGAAAATGGGGGTACGATAAATTTTAGCCTAATCGCAGTCAGATTCTATAATTATTTTTTGGGAACAAAGTGTTTGTAGGGGGAAGAAAATGTGAGAAATTGTGTAAAAAATTTGTAAGGTATTTTGATTTTTTGGATTTTAATTGTTAAAAATACCATTTTATATAAAATTTGGGGGTACAAAATACTATTAATATTATTTTTTAAACTAAAATTTTTATTTTTTTTTTCAAATTGGGGGTACAGCTGTACCCCCAAATCTTAACGTGGCTCCGCCACTGGTCCCACGGCCTAGATGACAAAAGGTGATGGCATGGCCATGCAAGACAACAACATTTAGAAAACATGTTATATACTTCTTCCAAAATCCACTAAAACAAATAATAATTCACATCAAACAATAATAAACTTAATGAAACACCAATATCAATCATCAAGTAACAAAAACATGAGTCAAATAGTTAACTGATGTGGTACCACTCCAATTGTCGTACTCCTGTTGAATTCAACTCTTGACCGGGTTACCACATGCGTCAAAAAAGTCGTTAGGAGTGTCGGAGGTTGACCCTGAAGACACTTTGACGCTTAAGTTAGTTCCGAGCAAGTAAGAACAAGCTAAAGAACTTGGAAAGAACTAAGTGGGTAGTAAATTGTGTACTTTTAAGTTTTAATAATGAGAATATGAGAGTATTTATAGACATGTCAGTGGGTTTTCGTGAGTCTTTCGGCCTTAAGGCCTTCATGGGCTTAATTTAGGTGTATATCCAAATTAATAAAATAATAATTAATCTTTATATAATTAATTCTATTGTGCCTTCATTTAATTGTCTGTCCATAATCTAAATATTTCCATTGGACTTAGAAAGGCTTACCCGAATTATATCATCAATAATGTCAACAAATCAAGTAACAAAAACACAAGTCAAATTTTTCTTAAGAAGGCTACACAAAAATCATTCGCTTTCAAGATCAATCATTTCATCGGCATCACTATCATCATATCTAAATCCTTTATCAATGTTGGACTGAACCGGCATAATTTTGGTGTTCAGTCTTTCCTTAGGGCATCCGCAATGATGGTTGCAAGTTCAAGTTTTTTGTGGCCCCCACAGTGCCACATCAATAAAACTTGAACTTAAACTACACCTTATTCTATCATCCATAATGGTAAATTCAAGTTCATGGTTCAAAATGGGTTCCACTATCAATGTTTTTATAACATATATTTATTTTTATTTTTGTATAAAGTTTTTAATAAAATCATTAATAAAGCAATATATAAAACTGATTTATTTTTGATAATTATATTAGAATAATAAAAAATTAGACTAATAAAATTTAATTAAAAAGATCAATTATACAATTTTAATTAAAAAGTCTGTCAACAAAGTGGGTCACAACATAAAGTTCAAATAATTGCAAAAAAATGTTATTAAGTGACAAATTAATGCAAAAATAAATAAATAAATATATATATATATACACATATATTTTTCACAATTTATTAGAATAATAAAAATATTAGACCAATAAAATTTAACTAAAAAGATCAATTTTACAATTTTAATTAAAAAATCTGTCAACAAAATTGGGTCCAACATAAAATTCAAATAATTCAATAAATGCTATTAAATGACAAATTAATACAAAAATAAATAAATAAATATATACACACAAACATATGCATACATAGAGAGAGACTTGAACTTGGTTCAATATTTTGAACAACAAAATTGAACTTGAACTTTGAACTATTGCACAATGGTACAAAAAAAAGTTCAAATTCAACATTTTGAACTTGAACCACCCCATTGTGGGTGGCCTTAGGGTTTTAATGTTTAAAATTTTATTTACGAAAAACCCTTCATAAAATTTTAAAAACAAATAGAAAAAACCTAAATATCAATTAAGTCGCCCAGACCACAAATCGTATCGCTCACTCTATTGCAAGGATGTTGATCATTATTCAAACCCTGGCTTTTTTTAGTATCTTTGAGATTTTTCCTCTGAGTTCCAACCATTCCTCCCAACTCATTAAAATCCGGTCCCTCGCCAAAGAAAAGTATCAGCTATCAGTCGCCTATCGCCTTTTAGACTATCTACAGTAGTTTGCACTATTTTAGTGCATATTCTCTACTATTTTAGTGCAAAATGTGCACTTCATTCCCAAAGATTTCTTTAAGAAATTATGCGCTAAAAAAGAATATTCCATAATATTCTATTTTAGTGCGTATTTTTATATACTAAAATCATTAATTTGAAACAAAAAAAGAAAAAAAAATTAGTGCAACTAAATGTTGCACTATTTCTGGTGCAAAAACTGTGCACATCTTCGAAATAGCGCGTGCTTTGGCGCGGTGTTGAGCAAAATTTTTGCACCAAATTGAAAGTAGAACATTCTATTGGAAATGTCCTTAAAAGGAGACGTATAGGCGACAAGAAGGCAATAAATCATGGTCTTTGGCCACGGCGAGGCTTTAATAAGTATGATGAAAATAGAAATGATAGATCTATTTTCAGTAGTTGGAAGTTGGAACTCGTGGGATAGTGTGCATCATGCATGACCTGCTTCGAAACCAAGTTGATGTGAATTAATTGTGTAACAAAATTTCAGAAAACTGATTGATTGGGGAAATATATTTGTGCCGCTCCATTGGCCAATTGGCTGAGATATATTGTGGAAGGAAACAGAAAACTACTGGCTTTTCGTGTGATTTACTGCACAAAATCAGAACCAGTTTTTGCTGGATTGTTCAGCCAAATCTCATGCTTTCTGACATGGTTTTGGGAAAAATATTTTTAGTAATGAGAATTTCAAAAAAATTATTCACAAAATTAACTCGGAAGATTCATCTCAACGCTCCTTATGAAAGATAATTTTAAATTGTCCCCTAATATGGGTATTAATTTATTATCCATATATGCTATACCATGTGTAGTATACTTGGTGTATGGATGTACACCAGATATAGCATCTACAAGACCCCTAATATGCATGTTTTCTATTTTGCCCATTTAACTTTGAATTATTCTACGTTATCTGTCTGAACTTTGCAAATTAGCTTATAATTTGCAAATTTACTCCTTAATAATTATAATTATTTTATATTGTGTTTTTTTGAAAATGGTATCATAGTCTAAATTCATTTATGAATTTATTTTTATTTGTATATATTGACTAAAGATGAGGAAATTTTGAGAGAACATTGATCCAAATAATTGTCCAATATGTAATACCTACAGACAATCCACTAACAGTGATAAGTAAATTTGAAAATTATAAAGTACGTGCTACAATTTGCATAATTCAGATGGTAAAGTAGAACATCTCAAATTAAGTAAGTAAACTAGAAAACACCATAGTTTGGGCCAAATTAAATTTACCTAAAAAAAAGCTACTTCTTGTACAATAGGTTCCCAACTGTGTTTGTGTAGTGCTTTATTTGATTTACTTCCCGATAAATAAATTTTTAGTGTAATATTGAACATTTGAATTAAAAAAAAAACTATTTTAAACCTGATATGGATCAGGTCAAAATTATCCTTATACCCTCATGAACGAGCTAAAAGGCTAAAGGGCACAAAGATGCACAACTTTCTTATTCGGGTCACCGACCCGAAGCCATGGATCGGGTCGCCCCGTGATGCGACACCATTGATTTATATTATGATGTGATAGGTGAACCGATGCAATCTTGACACATGGAGCTAGATCGTATGGTCTAACTGAAGCCAAAACCTATAAATACAACACGCTTTTCCTCACGTATCTCATGTATTCTTTAGTCACCTCTCTCTCTTGATTTAACAACCTTATAACATGTACCTCACTTTAGCATCGGAGAGTTTTAGCTGTGAGTCCACTTGGCTAGTCAAACGTTCATTCTTTTATAGATTCCTTAAACTAAATACTTAGACTCGCGGCGAAGCGACACGAACCGAAATACATCTAATTTATTCACCCGAATTAAAACCCAAAAAAATGAAAGATTCGGCTTTGTTAAATTCACAAATTCTGATTGGGCAAAGGATGAGGCCACATTAACTTTCGGTGGTCTCATAAATATCAATTAAAGTATCTTAAAATTATAAGGCGGTGGCACATAGTCCTATACAAACAATAGTTCCCGAGAAAAGGAAAAAAAAGAAAAAGAAAAAATGTACAAGATAATCCTACGTGGCCAGTTCTGATTTGCCGGTGATGGGGCTCCATAAATCTGCCTCCTACATTGTGGGCAAACCCAACTGAAAACAGGTCTTTCAATGGGGATAAGTTAGTTTTTAGTTTGGCGGTTTAAGGTTGTACCTCGCTGATTCATTGGGCAACATGTGTATAACTACCTTATCAGGCCTCAAATCAGGTCCAGGTTCAATCATGGGTAGTATTGGATAAAGGGTTTACCAATGAACAAGTATCATAGGCCCATAACTTTGTATGATTCATCAGTTGTGGATTTTTGTTGAAGCTCAAAGAATCAAATTCAAATTTCTCTTCTCTTTCTTTTTTTTAGTAATTGAAATATTCTTGTTAAATGTAATAATGATTTTAATTGTGAACTTAAAACTTATTTAATTGATCTGTAATATCTTCTACTGCTTTGTATCTGTTAGCAAATATGGGTCAATATCTATATCACATATTTGCACATATAGGGTGGATCGAGTATACCTATTTGCAGCGGAACTGTCGATCCACATAGCCAGGATTAAGCCCGCCTACGAGCCTCCGTTTGATCCATGATTAAGCCATCTACAAGCCTCCTCTTAATTGAATCGCGAGCAACGAACAAACCCCATAGATTGGTTGAACCACGAGTCAAGATCACTAACCCTTTGAAAACTTTGGTGATGCTCCAAGAAGAAAATCGTAGAGAGAAATTTTAGGAGAGAGATTATTATTTCTATGTGGGGAACGATATTTTTCTTGGACTAATATTTTAGGGAGAGATATCAATATATATCTCAATCCCATTTCTCAGTTAGAGTCCTAATGGGAGAGGTTTCTAGATAAACCTCATCTAAATAGGACTCCTTATTATCTCAAATATGGATGCAACCTAATTGCACCCAATAGTATCTAATTGGGGAATGCACACCCCATTTTTTAATATGGGCTCACACAGTGACGAAACAGGGACCCATTCAGTCACTTTTCCATAGGTGGTCGCCTCAAAGCACATGTAGTATGAATACATGCTATGATGGACCTCCCATTCAATTTAGGCATTTCACGCTCTAGACATCATACAAATCTTAGTCAGTCGCTATTCAAGCGCCCGACCTGCACACTACTCATAGTCACTCCCAAAGTGTCATACGATAGTTCGCACATTCGGCTACAAACAAGCTTTTATGAAGTTTGGACATACTTCATAAGCGATCAACTCGGATCTCATCTTAACCTCTAGTTAAGGCGTATACTTAATAACCTTCCTCATTGCTCTAGTGTGAAGGCGATCATTCGCAAACCTCCTTATGCGACACAATCTTTTAAGTCTCATCCTGCTCGCTCTCTTAGCGCCAGGGCGACTGCCCGTGTGAGAGGGCCAATCAAAGCCTGTGACAACTCACAAATTCAAGATTACCAAACACATAATGAGAATCCAACATATCTCATTAATCACAATATGTTTTCAAAGGCCACATAATCAATTCTTACTTAATCCCTAATGACTCATATGCCTTTGGAGCATATCTCCAACCAAAGGCTCGTAAAAGGGATGAACGCCCACACTGCTCGTAAGTATGCATGAGAACAATATTAACTATGCGCAAAAACTATCAAGTGAAGTAAAGCCTCGAGTAAATATGTTTGGTCTACCATCCATGTCCTACGCGCCAAACCATACACCAAAGCAGTTTTACTATCACAAGACAACAAAATACATCATGAATGTGCGCGCAATGCGCATCATTTCATGATGCCAAATTTGCCTCTAGCAAATCATAGACCAATCTTTTAAGATATCTAAATATCCACATGTCGGCATCATAATAGCGCATGGATCACTTCGATATCCACTCACCAATCACACTGCTAAGTACAAGACTTACTGAGTACGCACATAGTGCACATCAAACATTCGACAATGTTTACTTAAATTAGCTAAAGATTTCTATTCATCTTTCTAAGATATCGTTTCTTGACTAAGAATATGATCTTTGACCATGAAGTGTAAAATCACCAACACCGAGTGGCGATAACTCCATGTTCTTTCCAAATATCACATTTTTGCCATATACAATAAGATACAACTCTTACATATGTTCAAAGAATTAATTGACATTTGACCATCGTAGGCATATCAAAATGATAGCTCGATGAAATCAATGATGACTCAAGTCACAATCGAGCTTCTTGATCAAAATCAATGCGCTCTTACTCCCTTGTTGAATTCAACGGGTGATCCACATAGATCTCATGATTCAACTTTCACCAACTATGTCAACATCAATCATCCAGGACTAACCTGCATTTAAAGTGACAATAATAGATAACATATCAAAGCGAATTGAGGCGATCTCACCACTTAGGAGAACATCTCAAAAAATTTACGCTCTTCTAACAAGCGTAAACATTTCGCCCTTAATCGAAGCACACATGTTAATCAACCCATCTATATTGCACTTGACCTTCCGAAACCATATATTTCAAATGGTCTTGCATCTAGACAGAAGATTAACAAGCTCTTAGACTTTATTCTTAGTCATTCCACTCATCTTTTCCTTCGCAACAACTATCCACTTAGTGGGCATCGTAAAGTCACATATTCTATCGACTCATCAACATCCACAAAAGTAATTGTGAAGGATACCCACTCAATCTCATATAGATGATGGGGAATATTTTATATTCACTCCTTTTACTCATGAAATTTGAGAATCCTTTGCGTGTGAGACACTAGCTCCCACTGACTTAGTGTCGCTCCCACTATCCAAGCGATTTTCTAGATGATAAAATACAACATCCTCGCTAGAGAAACGAGCATCTCCTAAGGATCTTGCAACTCGCATAGTTTTAAGATCTTTTTAGACTTCACATATGCTCAAGAAATCCCTCTGAAGGGAAACCTAAATCGTGCGACTTGATTCTCCACATGAGAACACATTTTCTTGAACTTACATAGGCACATACCCATTAATTTGGGCTTGTTACCAAACTACAACTCATACAAGGTTGAAGAATCATTTGGAGACACATATTTTATGATATAGGCAGCAACAAGATACAAAAATCAATTTGCGCCATCATAAATCTACCCTTTTTGAAGTGATTGTCCCTTCTTCGCAAGCTCATATAGCTGCAAAGTATTTTGAACCATCATTCAACTTGCAACTTTATTTTCTTCAACTGCAACTTTATTTTCTTCAACTGTGTGTCCAAACTAATTAGACACACTATTTCCGCTCCCTATTAGCACATCTCCATCTATTAAGAATCGCTCAAAGCAATTTGGCGCTTCTAACTGATGAGAGTGAGAATGTACTAACTTATAGCGTAAATAGCAATGAAAGAAAATATAATGCGTTAATTTGTACCTCCCACTCATAAGTCTGCACTCAATTTAGTGGACTTAGTTTATAGAAAAAATAGTCATCTTACATTCTTCCAACAGGCTTATCCCGCTTGAAAAAAAATAATGCATAGGGAGATTGACCTTAGCGAGTTAGACAATAAAGCCTCCTCGAGCTAATACAAATGTCTGTCCCTCCTAACCTCATGTGTCACGATATCATTAGAAGATCTAAAAGAAATACTATCTAAAGCCAAGCATCGCAAAGAAAAGATAGACATGTCTTCTCACTCAACAAATATCTTACAAGTGCATTTATCCAAGTAAGACTATATCGGCACATCAAGTTGCTCACACCAACTGTTGGGCTTGAGGTGACTCTTTTTAGCCTCCTCTTGTACGCTATATAGCTGCACAACCCGATAATAGTCATACACATTTGCTCTATCTCAAAACCACATGCTAAGTCAACCAATATCTACTATCCACCCATGGAGAGATCTGGAAATATTAGCGAAAAAATAAGAGAGCAAATAATTAGTCAAACTTCATCTCAATACAACTACGAGCGAAGTTACCAATCTCATAAGTGCACTTAATATTTGTTGATACTTAATTGCCTCATTCAATAAGGTGACACGACTTAGTGTCACTTTATGGATCAATCTATAGTTCTAGTTTTAGCTTTTGCGCTCATCAAGCTATATTATGCTTGTTCCAACATTCACCCGAGTTGGTTCATGTCGGTCAGCACAAGAGACAAGTGCACTCACTTATGTATTTCTCAACTTTTTATAATCAGCCTCTAGATAGGTGTTTTTCATTAATAATAACACAAGTAACTAATATCCTTGATTCAACTCAAATAGCGAATTTGGATAACTAGAGTATTTACTTGGGAGTAAGCTCAGATTCTAAAAATAGAGCTTAAACTCTTTTATTAAATTTGCAGCCCAAACAAATTAAAGCGCAAATTTAATTCTTGATCCATAAGTATATCATCGGCATCTCAACTGCGATTATTCCGGGCAATTAAGTTCTTACATTTGCGGCTTAAACAAATAAATTGCAAATACTTTCTTTAATCCATAAAAATATTGTCCGCATCTAAGTCGCGACAATATTGGATACTTTGTCTATTTTCATGCTAAATTGGCTAAACTAAAGTTGGTGAGTTTGGTCTAAAAATACATTTCAATAATTTGCGCAAACAATTAGGTATTGATCTAAAATTTTATTCTGGATCCAAGTAATATTTATTATTTTCTTCAATTCAATGAGATCGAAAATTTGCCACCAAGGCTAGTAATCATCTCCCACCGAATTGAAAATCACAATAAAAATTACTGATCCATGAATAAAATTATCAAAGTCCATGAATACATCAAACTCAAGCACATCATATAGGCGAGATCGAGCCCTAATGGCTCTGATACCACTGTTAGCAAATATGGGTCAATATCTAAATAACATATTTGCACATATAGGGTGGATCGAGTATACCTATTTGCAAAATGAATCGCCGATCCACATAGCCATGATTAAGCCCGTCTACAAGCTTCCGTTTGATCCATGATTAAGCCATCTACAAGCCTCCTCTTGATTGAATCGCAAGCAACAAACAAACTCCATAGATTGATTGAACCACGAGTCAAGATCACTAACCGCCTTTCTCGTTGGTGTAAATAATTACTATAATTATTTACTTGAATATGCACACCTTAAACCTTTTGAAAACTTTGGCGATGCTCCAAGAAGAAAACCGTAGAGAGACATTTTAGGAGAGAGATTATTATTTCTATGTGGGGAACGATATTTTTCTTGGACTGATATTGTAGGGAGAGATATCAATATATATCTCAATCACATATCTCAGTTAGAGTCCTAATGGGAGAGGTTTCTAGATAAATCTCATCTAAATAGGACTCCTTATTATCTCAAATATGGATGCAACCTAATTGGGGAATGCACACCCCATTTTTTAAAATATAAATTCTGGTCCGATTCAAATTCGACCCGAAAAGTGTCGCCACATGTAAGGTAGGAATGGCAATAGGGTGGGTCGGCCAGATCTAGATCTGTCCCGTGTCTAGAATGGGACGGATCGACCTGTTCTGCCACGTTTTAAATTAAATTGAATAAAAAAATAAAAAAATATATATTTTCTTTAAAAAATATTTACAATATTTATTATTATCATTTTTTAAATAGTATATATAATATAAGAATACATAAAATTATATTATAATATATATTATATTATGCCAAATATATATTAAAATATATTTTAAAAATAAAGATTCTAGGCGGGAAGGGTACCCGCGGGGTGGAAGTGATACCCAGCCCGGGACGGAAAGATCCAAATGTAGCAGATACCCGTGGGCCGAGTCGAAATTGCCATCCCTAATGTAAAGAACCCCATAACCTCATTCTATAGATATTTTCTAGTGTTTGAGACAATGTCCATACAGTAGATAAATCGGGAGGTTCTATAATTGATCCCAAATGTCATTTAGAGCGATTATTGATTCAAACCTAAAGGTGTTATAGTTTGAGATTTTGATTAGATTTCCAACAAAATTAGCATTAATAGGTTATATTTTGGGGATAAAATTTTATATGTGGTGGACTACGATTTACAATTCTATCAAAACTCATTATTCTTATTAGACAATCTCCAACACTCTGCACTACTTTGGTGTAGAGTTTGCACTACTTTGGCGCAAAATCTACATTTTATCTCCAAAGAACAACTATTTTTGCACTAAAAAAGAATATTCCATAAGATTCTTTCTTTTATTTTACTTTTTATTACTTAATAATTGATAAAAATATTATATAAGTAATTTTATTTAATATGAAATTTATTAATTTTTCATCTCAAAATTAATCAAATTGATAAAAAATAGAAAATTTAATTGTTCCAAAATTTTTATGTATTTTATGTAAAATTTATAATTTTGTGTGTAGTATTTTAAATATCATAGTATTATTCAATTACACGCCTTATTATTTGAAATTATGATCACATGTTATTAAATTAATTTTAATATTATTTTCTACTAGTTTTAAATTAAGAAAAGAGAATTAAAATTAAGCAAAAAAAAAAAAAAAAGAATAAAAAGTAGCGATGAACAAAGGCGCCATTTGTGGCGCCGACTGCTCATATCAAAAAATAGCGCTTAGATTGGCGCTGTGTTGGATCAATTTTGTGCCTGCATTACTTTAGAGTAGTGCAGGGCTGAAGTTGCTCTTAGATGACAGACAAATATTATTATAATTATAGTATTTATTTGTGATTGATCTCTACTAAAAAATAAGTGAATATAAAATGACTTTAACCTAATTACATCGAGACTGAAATTTAACTTGAAATTAAATGTTCTATAAAAAATGTATTATATTCATTAGCGTAATTCTATTTTTAAATAGGATTTCAACTCATACCTAAACATATAAAAAGAATCCACATTTTTGTTTTTTCTAAAATCCATCATAAACTTAAATTAGTGAGACGTTCTCATATAACTTATAAGACCTCATCAAAATATAACACGATACAATTGGTTCTTTTGCAAAATTATTATCAAATCTACAATTGAGTTGGCGGGGCAAGTATAATGGTCATAATTTTTTTTTTGAACAAAGTCATAAATAAACTATATGCATAAATTTATTGGACATGTTGCTAGTAACGAGGCACCCATTAAATTAAATAAAGACCACATAAAAATCATAATTAATCATAATTTTATGTTATGTTTTGGCAACAATTAGCCGTATATATAATATATATATCACATCACTATTTATTAATTAAAATCATATGCTTTTGGGGGGGGAAAAAAGAAAAAATCTTTTTAGAAAGTAAACTGAAAAAAAATGCGAAACCATAAAAACTGATAAAATTTGGTCAAAAAGAATACATCACCAATTCATAATTTTCTTAAAGTTTCAAAAAATACAGTAAAGAATAAATGAATAAGAATATTTTATATTATTTTCACCCCTATATAAACCCCATGCCATCTCCATCTCCTTCAAGCCTAAGCAAAACAGCAAAAAAAAATATTTACACATTGAGTCCCATATTTTCTTCTCTCCTTCAAAATCAGCCATGCCTTTGTTCATAGCCACCCTTCTCATAATCAGCTTCGCCTTATCAACCCACGCAACAGATAATTACCAAAATACCCTTTTCCCAAAAACCCCGCGAAGCGAAGAACACGTGAAGGGCCTGTACGAAAATTGGCTAGCGAGGCATGGCAAAAATTACAATGCGATTGGAGAGAAGGACAGAAGGTTCGAGATTTTTAAGGATAATTTGAGGTTCGTCGACGAACATAATACGGCGAACCGGACGTACAAGGTGGGATTGAACCGGTTTGCTGATTTGACAAATGAAGAGTACAAGTCTCTGTATTTGGGTACGAGGAGTGATGCTAGGCGCCGTTTTGTGAAGTCGAAAATTGGGAGTCGAAGGTATGCTTTTCGCGGCGGCGATGAGTTGCCGGAATCTGTTGATTGGAGAGAAAGGGGGGCTGTTGCTCCGATCAAGAATCAGGGGACTTGTGGTGAGTTTTACTTTGTTTTTGTGTGTGTGTTGTTTGTTTTCTTCATTTTTCTTGGTTATCCTGTTTTTTTTAGTAATTAATTTTTTGTGTTTTTTTTCGGAGGTTGAAGAAAAACATGTTTAATAAATTTACTTATAATTTCTCCTCGTATATTTGATTTACATACATATTTGGATATTTATGTTTTTTTAATTTAATTTTTATTTGTATTTTCAATTTACAAATATGCATGAGTCAGTCAGTTTTTTAAGAAAGGTATGCACACATACATATGGTGTAAGTCCAAACGGCTACGATAATCTAGAGGGGGGTTGAATAGATTATCTCCATCTTTTCAATTTCGTCCCTCTTTAACAATCGAATGCTCAAACAAAATAATGAAGGTGCGAATGTAAACAACACACGCCGATTTAAAGAGGTTCAACCCACCTGGCCTAATCCTCTACCACCCCAAAGATATCCTGGGATGGATTTCGAAAAGAAAAAGAATTTTATTAATTACCAAAATTAATACAAATTCAACTTACAACACCAAAAGCACCACACTCTTCTTCAACACCACCTTTGAGATTACCACAATCTCCCTTTGAAGATTACCACAATCTTCCTTCAATCGCACCTTGTGAAGATTACCACAATCTTCAACCTCAAGAATACCAAATTCTTCAACACCTCAATAAGAAGATTACCACAATCTTCTTTCGCACCTATCACCTGATCATCCAAGTGTGCTCTTACCACAAGAAACACTCACAAGGATATCTTGTGTTTGAATGATAACCAAAAATCAAGATTACAACTCAATAATGAATAATACAATTTGAGTGCGAAGTGTAATCAAGAAAAGCCTAGACCTCAAATATGTGAAAGTGATAAGCTAGGCAATTTTACAACAAGAATAATGACTATGAAAGACCAAGTGTTTGCTTGAAGTGTATCTTGTTGTGTTGTATCTCAATTGTTGTATTTGTTGCTCCAAAACTTCCTCTATTTATAGGAGATGATTGATCAAGCATAGGCTCCTCTTGGGGATTGAAAATCTACGAGAAAAATACAATTAAAATCAAGAATATATACCATAGAAATCAATCCCACAATTTAAGAAAGTTGTCTGCAATGTCAAACTACGGTCGAAATTTGTCATTAAAAACATAGAGATGACCGGCCGCACGAAATAGACGTTGAAAAGAATACACAAAGAAAATAACACGCAGGCACCGGCCGACGCTACCTCGACCGGCCGACCATCACCCCAACCGGTCCCCTCATGGATTTTGCAAGGATAAAGCGTTACGTTTCAAACACACTTGCAGTACAATTTCGGCCGACTGGCGGCGGCCGTCGACCGACCGACTTCTTTTTTTTTTTTTTTCTTCCGTCTCATTTTTCTGCTTTCTAAAAACATCTTCAGTACGGGTTGCCCTATGGGCGACCCTGTCGACCACAAAGAAAATGTTGTCCAATTTGGTTTAAAATAAAACTCAAGAAATACTCCAAAATTTAGTAAAAACATTTTAAACCGATCGGAAGTATTAGGACAACATTTAGAAACATCGTTTGAGAGTGAAAACCCAAAAACGTAAAATCATTAAAAGCGTTATCCAATATGTACGAAAATAAACTTTGAGAAAATACTCCTAAAATATTAAAATCATTTTAAATCATTTAGGAGTATTTGGACAACCTTTAAAAACATTGTTTTGGTGATAAAATAAAATCATCAAAATTAAGATAAAAACATGTATCAAACAATCTCCCCCTTTTTGATGATTACAAACCAAAACAATTTTTACACAAACTAAGAGAGCAATTTTAGAAATGATTTTCCGGTAAAAACATTTGACCGTTTGGAAGCAACCAAAATTTTCAAAAATATGCACAAGCTCCCCCTATCCACAAGCACATCAAGAATAATGTAAGAGAATAATCCATAAGCTAAAAGCTTTAGCTTTTACAATTTGTTCAAGAGCTTATAAGCTCCCCTCACAAAAACAATATTAAACAATAATATACGTCCCATCAAGCAACAATTGGACTAAAAATAAATCACAGCTTATGGCTTTTATGAGCCATAGCTTATAGCTTTTATGACAAGCTTTTATTAGCTCCCCCTGTCACAAAACAATATTAAACAATAATATAAGTCCATCAAGCAACAATTGGACTAAAAATAAATCACAGCTTATGGCTTTTATGAGCCATAGCTTATAGCTTTTATGACAAGCTTTTATTAGCTTCTTTGAGCTAATGAGCCAATATCCTGTTTCTCCCCTTTGGAATCATCAAAAAGAATGTTAGGATGATAGAAACATCATGTAAGTATATCAAAGTGCGCGCTAAAGAAATGGTTTATCAACCATTGAGCAATTTAAAGCTTAAAAACCAAGGAAAATGGGAGAAATGTATAATGAAAAGTTCATACGCCTGCTTTTTATTTCCCAAAACATGATCTCAATGAGTATATAGAAGACTTTTGGAAGCGAGAGAATCATGTAGAAGTTGAAATTTTCATAGCGACATTTTAACAAACACTTTGTGTTCGTGAAAAATAGAAGAGGTTGTATATAACTTTTGTAAAAGGTTCAAGCCAAAAAAATTTTTATATCATCAATCAACCTCATTTCAAAGCTCAAAAATCATATGCACCATATGCAATAATTTGTTCATCAATTAAGAAGCTCAAAGTAGATTCTCGGGGTTCAACCCAATTGAGATAAGCTAAGAATGATCAAGCATTACCAATGCCAAAAATTAGAGCAACCATCAAGTAATAAGTCACGCTTTCAACAATACATGTATCAAATGTCCCAACATATTCAACTAAGCATAACAAAGCAATAAAAGAAGATTTTACCATCAAGACTTCATACCAATTATCAAACAATGCTTTAGAGTATTTTTACCATCAAATACTCCATCAAAAATCATGATCATCCACAAGTCATTATCAACTTGCAATATTAACCCTTTTAAGAAAAACAAGCAAATATCATTAGTACAAATGAGTTTTACAAAGATTCATCAAAATACAAAACATCATTAATGAAAATGCTTTAGAAAGTAAAGGGGGTGGGGTAACATCATTCCTCATCCGAGGAGAAGCAAGATCCGGAATAAAGTCCTTGATGAATTTCTTTAACTTGCCGATAGATAGACTTTTGCATTTTAGAGGTCTTTTGCTCCAAAGCCTCATACCTCGTCTCATGAAAAGCCCTCATCTCATCAAATTCGGCTTGAGTATACCTCCTAGGCGGTTGAGCACCTGATACCCTCCTGGATTGCTCGGTTCGCCTTCTTCCACCAATCTTGCGGCCCTGGCGTCATCAAAGATGTCATTAGATCGGGGACTCTTGACCTCCGCCTCTAGCCATTTTGGTAGGTCGGATGTCCATATTCTTAAAAGATCGTGACTATTTGGGAGATATTATCAATGTCGGTCATTTTGAAAAACTTCCGAGTTAAACTCCGACGAAGGAAGTCCCGATTGAATAAGAAGTTTACAAATCCAATTTCCCATAACCAACTTCTTATTACCTCGAGTAATGGACTCGATTAGACATTGAATAAGTATGGCGCCAAAGTTAAGTGGTTCCTCCTAAAGAATCTTATAAGTCAAAAATAATCCATATTGCTAGCATCTTTCCCGACTTACCACAAATGCAATATCGACAATGACCGATAAAATGCGATGCTCAAGTTGTCATTGCCAACAAAGAATACTTAGGCCATACTCCCAAATACGCTTGACTTCTTTCATCGATACTGAACATTTCATCATTCCAAGTCCCGCAAGAGAAATAATCCCAACCACCTTCTCTAACATGTAAAAGCGGCAAATATCATTGGGAGACCATCTAAAATGGCGACCCTTTTTATAAGCGAATTAACGGCAATCGGCTTTCTATCATTATTATATTCGACCCACATATCGGCATAAAAGAGTTGGATAATATCATCATCATACAACACATAAGCATGCTCCCATAAATACATCCAACCTTGCTCCTCAAAAATCCTCTAATCGTAGGATACTCATTCGTAAATGAACTAAAACGACACATTTTAGTCCGAGCAATAGATTTACCTTTCATCCCCGAATCCTCATAGTACCATTCCGCATACTTATTGATGAAATTAATAGCATTGCATGGGAATTAGAGCTTGAGTAACAAAAGATTTTTTACCTTTCGCCCAACGGCAATTTTCGAGCGAAATTGTTCCGTGGAGCTCGGTGATTTGGGCCCGAGAGAGAATGGGATTTTGAACATCATCACCTTCTTGAGCCACATTTCTTTGAGCGGCTCGAATATCCCTTTGTTCGGCTTCGTCTCGCCGATTTCTCAAGTACCCTCTCCGCCCTTTTCTTCTCTTAGAAGTGGGATTTTGATCGGTGGAATTTCTTGGAGGAGCCATATATGAAAGATTCTTGAGAAAATAAGAAGATTAGCAACAAGAATCGTGAAAAATGATGAAGAATTGAAGATTTTAAAGAAAGGGGTGTAATACGATAAGGGTTTGGGGGATTTTTTTCTTCTCATTGCGAAATGAAGAACAGAATGTTATAAGTCAAAAATAACCCTGGGCGACCGGTCGGCCGGTGGGGTGCGACCGGCCGAGGTGCGAGGGCGACCGGTCACCCCCGCTATGACCGTCCCCAGGTGATTTTTCTTTCTCCCGATTTTTCAAAATTCGATTTTCCACCCCAAAAGTTTTAAAACTTTGCAAAATATAATTTTGGACTATGTCCAACAAATATGGGTTTTGGGAAAAACATATAAATGATAAAATCGAGACTAAACACGTAGTGCCTTTTAAAAGAAAATATTTGCAAGATCAATTTGGGGCACTTAAGTGGTCAAAATAAAATATTTTGAAAGATATGTGCATAAGCATAATATCGAGTTTTTTAAAAAAAATACGAGTAGACATACCTCGATGGTTTAAGAAACTTGATGGCGTAATAGCCAATATATGTCCTACACAATTCTTAGACAACATTTTCATAGAAAATTCAAGTGTAGGCAAATAATATGAGATATCAAAAAGAGCTTATGCTATAAGATTTCAAGAGATAATAAGCCACATAAGTCTAATGAAAATGCTCAAGAGTTTTATAAAATCATGCAAGGTCTCTTTTAAAAATATTGAAACTCATAAATATATAAGAGACCTATTTTTAAAAAAAAATACTTGAAAGATCATTTTGCAATTAAGACACAATTAAAAACATGCATATAATTAAAAGAAATAAAATGCATATATAAATGGGAGATACGGTTTACCAATTTCGCCGTTTCCATGGGTTGTGTCTTTCCCATTGTTGATGATGATATCTTCCCATTTGGAAGTCACTTTGTTGATGATGACTTCCTTGATTACTCCATTTCCAAGGTTTGTTACCTTCCCATGGTTGATGGTGATGTCTTTGCCATTTCCAAGGATTGTGTTCTTCCCATTTTTGATTATACGCTCTTCTTGAAATCGGCTTTGTTGAGAGTAGTTCCTTCTTTGATCAAATGAAACGCTCTTTTGATGTTTTCTTGGTGGCATGAATTTTCTCCGATTTTTGTTTTGCCGGGTACCTAATAGCACATTGTTTTGTGGTACCCTCATGTGTTTGGGTCCTTTAAGATTAGCTTTGAGACTTTTAGGTCTCCAACAATATTTAGAGTTATTTCTGCCCGACAAGAATTAGCCGTATGACCCTTTTTGCCACAATAAAAACAAGTAGTAATTCTAGGAGCATAATGGCCAATATGCATATCGACTTGATCCTTTTTCATATGATTAACAACATTAGGCTTATGATCAAGTCCTTTATCACAATTATGAATATCAACAATATCGACATTTTATTGGTACTCAAGTTGATTTTAATAAATCCTTTTTCATGCAATCAATATTTTCAACAAGAGTACTATTTTCTTTCTCAAGGTTTCTAACCTTATCAAGAGTGGTGGTGTGAACACATGATAGTGATTCATAGGAAGTAAATAAACTATCCTTATCATTTTTCAAAACAATGAATTCCTTTTTCAAATTTTTGTATTTAACAAGTAAGTCTTGGAATTCATCTTGTAGCTCATTATAATCATTTTGCAAGTCACTATATTCATTTTGCAATTCATTGTCATAAGAAGTAGAGGGTTTAGAACTTACCTTGTTTTCTTCTTCGATGCCCATAAGACATTTTTCGGCTTCATCATCGAATTTGTAAGAGGCTCATCCCATATTGTTGGATTTGATGTTGTATCCATTTGAGAAGTAGATGCTTTTGAGTTGCTCCTTTTATTTGCATATACTTCATAGATGGCTTCTAGTTTTTGCCATACTTCATGTGCCGACTTTATTCCTACAATATGTTCATATTCTAAATTAGTAAATGAACAATATAAAATATTTAAAGCCTTACCGTTTAAGGAGATGATTTTCTTCTCTTCATCATTGAGCTCTTTGAAGCCTTTTGAGGTGTATGGTATATCTTTCGTTGGAATGGATTCTCCATTAATGACGGTGTTCCAAATGTCGAACCCGCAACCTTGTAAGTAGCATTCCATTCTTTCTTTCCAAAATATGAAATTTTTGGAATCAAACCGAGGTGGCTTGGTGGTGGAGGTGCTAAGGTGAGCTTCGTTCAGAGCCCGACGATCGTTTCTCTTCACTCGCGATGTGAAACGAGCTTGCCAAAGAGTTTGGCTTTGATACCACTTGTAAGTCCAAACGGCTACGATAATCTAGAGGGGGGGTGAATAGATTATCTCCATCTTTTCAATTTCGTCCTCTTTTAACAATCGAATGCTCAAACAAAATAATGAAGGTGCGGAATGTAAACAACACACGCCGATTTAAAGAGGTTCAACCCACCTAGGGCCTAATCCTCTACCACCCCAAAGATATCCGGGATGGATTTCGAAAAGAAAAAGAATTTTATTAATTACCAAAATTAATACAAATTCAACTTACAACACCTTGAAGAGCACCACACTCTTCTTCAACACCACCTTTGGAGGTTACCACAATCTCCCTTTGAAGATTACCACAATCTTCCTTCAACGGCACCTTGTGAAGATTACCACAATCTTCAACCTCAAGAATACCAAATTCTTCAACACCTCAATAAGAAGATTACCACAATCTTCTTGACACCTATCACCTAGATCATCCAAGTGTGCTCTTACTACAAGAAACACTCACAAGGATATCTTGTGTTTGAATGATAACCAAAAATCAAGATTACAACTCAATAATGAATAATACAATTTGAGTGCGAAGTGTAATCAAGAAAAGCCTGGACCTCAAATATGTGAAAGTGATAAGCTGTGCAATTTTACAACAAGAATAATGACTATGAAAGACCAAGTGTTTGCTTGAAGTGTATCTTGTTGTGTTGTATCTCAATTGTTGTATTTGTTGCTCCAAAACTTCCTCTATTTATAGGAGATGATTGATCAAGATAGGCTCTCTTGGGGATTGAAAATCTACTAAAAATACAATTAAAATCAAGAATATAGCCGTTAAAATCAATCCCACAATTTAAGGAAAGTTGTCTCATTGTCAAACGGTCGAAATTTGTCATTAAAACATAGAGCGGCCGGTCGCACGAAATAGACGTTGAAAAGAATACACAAAGAAAATAACACGGGGCGGCCGCCGACGCTCTACCTCGACCGGCCGACCATCACCCCAACCGGTCCCCTCATGGATTTTGCAAGGATAAAGCGTTCGCTTTGAAACACACTTGCAGTGTGTCGACCCACCGACTGGCGGCCACCGGCCGACCGGACGGCCGACGCCCGTGATGACGGCCGACCGCTTTTTTTTTTTTTCCGTCTCATTTTCTGTTTCTAAAAACATCTTCAGTACGGTTGCCTATGGGGCGGCCGGTCGACCACAAAGACAAAATGTTGTCCATTTTGTTCGAAAATAAAACTCAAGAAATACTCCGAAAATTTAGTAAAAACATTTTAAACCGATCGGAAGTATTAGGACAACATTTAGAAACATCGTTTGAGAGTGAAAACCCAAAAACGTAAAATCATTAAAAGCGTTATCCAATATAGACGAAAATAAACTTTGAGAAAATACTCCGGAAAATATTAAAATCATTTTAAATCATTTAGGAGTATTTGGACAACCTTTAAAAACATTGTTTTGGTGATAAAATAAAATCATCAAAATTAAGATAAAAACATGTATCAAACATATGGGTGAATAGATTTTTTAAAAACAGTTTAATTGGTTGAACCAGTAACCAGTGACCCAATTATTATACGATTCAATGTAAAAACGGTATGTACCCTTAGGGGCGTATCTAGGGAGGGTCCTCCCCAAATTTTTTTTTTATAAGGTAAAAAAAATTATATATGTTTTAATGGGAAAAAAATAGTTGAGCTAGGGGTAAAAAAATTTGGGCTAGAAGTAGTAGAGTCGGCTGGCTACGCCCCTGATGTACCCATATATATGGGTCAATCGATTTTTTAAAAACGGTTTAATCGGTTGAACTAGTAACTAGTGACCCAGTTATTAATACGATTCAATGTATGGTTAGGATTTAAAAATATTGTTTAGCAGTTTGTTTTAAAATAGGATAAATGCAGAAATTACCTAAAGTTTGGGTTAATTACAAAAAGAAATCCCAGAGGTGTTAGAAGATTAAAAAACACCCATGGATTGCTTCTGTCTTTCTCTATTTTGAAATATTTTTTGTTTATGAATGGGATAAAGTACAATATTGAATCAATTGTCATAAGATTTTCTGTTATTTTGAAAAATATGTGGGTTTTTCTGTAATTTATCCAACCCTCAAGGGTATTTTTTCTAATTATCCCTTATTTATCTTTAATGTTCAACAATCAACATCAAAATTTCCATTCCATAAATTTAATTTTCCCCATTTCCTTTCTATAATAATATCAGGAAGCTGCTGGGCTTTCTCAACTGTTGCTGCTGTTGAAGGCATAAACAAGATTGTTACAGGGGAATTAATCACTTTATCCGAACAAGAACTTGTTGACTGTGACAAAACTGAAAATACTGGCTGCAATGGAGGTCTTATGGATTACGCCTTCCAATTCATCATCTCCAATGGTGGCATGGATACTGAAGATGATTATCCTTACAGGGGTTTTGATGGAAAATGCGATCCCGCTCGGGTTCGTATCTAAACTAAATCGACTATTTGCAAACACTTAAAAAAAGTGATTATCTGCTTTTAGCTGAAAAGAAAAAGATATAATTTATAATGTTTTCAAAATTCAACTTCCGTTTCTGATTCTGTACGATTTCTAATTTTGCGTCTGGTTTCATTTTTACATATGTTAAAAGTACTTTGACAACTTATTCACTGAATAATGAATATTCTCTGTTAATTTAATTAATTTTCAGCCTAACACCGACCACTTCTGATTCTCAACTGCTTTTTATTTGCAGAAAAATGCCAAGGTTGTTAGTATAGATGGTTATGAAGATGTCCCTCAGGATGAGAAAGCCTTGCAAAAGGCCTTAGCTCATCAACCAGTTAGCGTCGCTATTGAAGCCTCCGGAAGGGCCCTCCAACTCTACTCATCGGTAACTAATCGCCGTTATATTTTCTTCAAGTTCAAGAATTATGAACCTATCATGAACCAAAATATTACGGTTAATTACAAAAAGTATCCTTGAGGTTTAGCCTAATTACAATAATCCACTTTGTAATTTTGAAGGATAACTGGAGTTTTTATAGTTAGATTAAACCTTAGGGATAGTTTTTGTAGTTATCCCCAAAATATTAAGCAATTTTGCACCAATTTGGATACTTACAAGGCCTTTTTATCTTTATCAGGGTGTATTCACCGGTGAATGTGGGACGGAACTAGATCACGGCGTGGTGGCCGCTGGATATGGAACCGAAAATGGGGTGGATTATTGGATTGTGAGGAACTCATGGGGGACTGATTGGGGCGAAGATGGCTATTTTAGGATCGAACGAAACGTCGTTGGTAATCCTTCGGGAAAATGTGGGATTGTTATGGAAGCTTCTTATCCTACCAAGAATGGTGAAAATCCAGCAAATTCAGACATGGTCAAAGGTTATGCAGCTGAATGAGATGGAGATTTTAAGTGCTTATGTTTGTTTCAAAAAGTCACAATCTTTACTTCAGAAGCAGTAGTTTTATTAGTTTCTGATTATGTTGTTTTTTTTTTTTTCTGGGATTTTTCTGGTGATGATGGTTAATGTGTATATATATTCTGAATTTCCTGTACTGCTCTTGAAAACAATTCGGTTTAAATTTGATGTATTTCAAGCATTTACTTTCCAAATTTGTCTTTGATCCATTATTATTGTTTTTCTGCAAAAGAATTCGAGTTTGCCACCATACTTGCTTATTTGATGCTCAGGATGGAATTGGAAATAGTAAAATTCATCGTTCACCTATTTTCGAGTTATCTTTGTTCACTGTTGTAAAAATCCTCGTCTAATCCCGATTAGTCCTCGTTAGGCATTTGACTCCTCTTATCCGTCAACTTTTTTCTTCCTATTAGCCCCCCTGAAAAAAGAGGGAAAATGTAATGCTCAGGTAGTGATTGGATATATTTTTATTTTGAAAATTTTCTTTTCACTAGTGAAAAGATTTTTGGAAGCAAAGAGACAGAATTTTGAAATTGTGATTGAATATGAGACGAAAAAATAATATTGAAAGTTGATTTGATATAAAAGAATAAAATAATGATTGAATATGATTGATAGTTAGAAATGTTTGTGATGTGGGTAAATAGTGAAATTTGTGGGAGAATGTGTAATAATGAATGGTGATTTGATGAATTTTTGAAAAAGAGTAGAAATGATTGATGGGAGAAGAAAAATGAAAGTTGATGAATAATGTATTTTGAAAATTTTCATAAACATTCACATTTTTTGGTAAAAAAAATTTACTCTAACGGAACGAAAATGGAAATTTTTGGTAACTAATCGCTACCTCAGAGTTTTCCGGATTCTGTGCTTATGAAAGGGCTATCTCAATTCTTATCAATGAAACTCTTGCAAATTGTTTGTCTCGAAATGGGTTTGGATCCTCTACATTTAGCTTCCTGAAAAGACACAAATGCATTTATACATACACTTGTATATACATGTGTATGTATATATATATATATATATATATATTTGTGTCTTTCTCTCTCCAACTTTACATGAAATTCACACAAACTAAATGCAGAGGATCCATTTTGACGTCATTGCTCTTCCACAGCTTGTATTTTCGTGTCAGTGCTCGTCCACCTGCTTCAATGTAGACTATGTAGTAAATTGAACTGGTAGACACATTTCAATTTTCAAACAAAGCAGCACCATTTTTTCCTACTGCAGATAGGCCAAACTTGAGTGTTAACATTGTCGGGTCTTCAGTTTTCAAAGGCTTGGAATTGGCCCAAACATTTCACTCCCATACGTGAAGTTCCGCTCTCTGTCTCGCTCTATAATAATGGTTCAAATTTGAGTGTATCAAAATGAATCATTTGAAACCGCTAGCATAACTAGGTACACTTGTAGGGATGACAATTGGTCCGGGTAAGACCCAGAGGTACGGGACCAAACAAATAGGTACAGGATGGGTAGCCCGGGTGGGTATGGGTTAGGTGACTTGTATAGTAGGACCCGACCCACATAATTTTTTTTTAGTTTATATATAGAATATATATTATTGTTCAAGAACTCTTGATTTATATATGTTGTTGGTGTTTATTTCATAATTCATATAATATCAACAAAATTATATAAATATCACATTTGACATAAATTTTGAGTGCATTATTTGAGTAAAAAATCGTACAAATTTGGCCAGATATATGAAGTTGGAGGGGCTAACGGGTTTTACCCGCTAGACACGGGTATGGGTCGGGCAGGTATGAGTCTAAGATGAGGCAGGTTGAGCGGCTATGGGTATTATGTTTTCTTAACAGGTGGGGACTCGGTCCAGGCGGACCCACCAATTGATATCCCTATTAGCTTGAAGAGAAATTAGAGAGTAAACCTGTTGATTCTAAATTTGAACTTTTCACTATTTAATTTTGATGCCTGCAGTGCCGCTACCAGCAAATGTCAAATTTACTTCAAAAAACGTAGCGCAATCTCCAAGTCGCACCATCATAGACATATCGACTTCAAGAAAACTACAATAGGGCATGAAGACAATAAAAAAATCCTATATAAATTATATATTCCTCAAAACCCAACTTGCAGTTGGTATCTATATATCTGTTTCATCTTAAATCAGACATCCCAAAGTCTTGCATACAACCTTTTCTTCTGTCTGAAGGATGAAACCAAACAAGGAATCTCCACGCTCAGCCATTGGAAGTTAAGCTTTTCCCTTAATGAGCCAAATCAAAAGAATGGCAAATTTAAGACACCAGAAGAAATTTATGAAATGCTAGCAGGTTAATGTTAAGAAAAGGGATAATTACAAAAAGAAAAAACTTGAACTCTGGGATATCACAGGAACATTATAATGCTAAATGGATGAATTTGAGAGAAAATAACCAATTTTATTTATCACAAGAATAGATTTACAAACTCACAAAAACTCACTCAAATCTCTTCATGATTGGTTTGTGATCCCACTCTCTAGGGATGTTTCCACTTACAATGAATGTATACAACCGAAGGACCATGCCATCTATAAGAATTTCAGAATTTGGGAGGAGTGTTGAAGTTTCAACCATGGTGGGTGTTGGGAAATTTTTCATTTTTACGTGTCAAACTTGGCAACCAAATCTTCAAAATTGGGTGGCTTATAGATGAAGGATATAGCTGGAAGGTTTAATTGAATTCTTCAATTCTCCCATCCGTAATAAGTATCTCGACCATGTCTCTACATAGCTATCGTCTTGCGTATCCAATAATATCTGTTTTGTACCGAAATAGCACATGGAGTTATTGCTCAAATACCTCGTAAAAAAGACATACTTTTGACGTATCCTTCAACCCTTGAACTTTCAGAAAATTGCAGATAGATCCCGAAACTTTCATAAATTGAAATTTTAATCACAGAGTGTCTATTCCACCATTTTTTACCGTTCTGGACGTAATGGTACACTTCGTTTTACAAGATTCAGTGATCCAGTCCTGAGATATAGCAGGAGATCTAGACAATATAAAATCTACTTCATAATTTTCTACACTTTTGCAGGGGAGCTGTATCATGGTAGTCGAGATAGCAGAAGTGGGTTGTTTTATCCACAACAGAAGCAAATATATTGTTGTTTATGGAGCTGATAAAGAAATGTTGTGGCTAAAACATTATCTCTAAGAACTTGGAATCATGCAAAATGATTACGAGGTGCATTTTGACAATCAGAGTGCTCTGGATTTGAGAAACACTCCATGTATCATTCCCTTACAAAATATATTGACATTCTATATCATTGGATACGTGAGACGATAGATCGACATCAGTTGAGACTCACATACAAAAGAAAATCCAACAAACATGTTGACAAAGGTAGTCACATGGGAAAGCTAGTAGAGCTATGCAGAGATATGAGCGTGACGCCTATTACGGATATGGATGGAGGGGAAGAATTGCAGAATCCAATTAAATCTTCCAGCCACATCCCCCATCTATAAGCCACCCACCCAATTTTGAAGAAATGGTTGCCAAGTTTGACAAGCAAAAATGCCAAAGTTCCCAACACGCACCATGGTTGAAATTTCAACCATGCACTCCTCCTATATCCCTATATAAATAGATGCATGGTCCTTCAGTTATATACATCCCTTGTAAGTAGAAACAAACATTGCTAGAGAGTGGAGAGATCCTTGAGAGTGATCAAAAATCAATCCTTGAGAGATTGAGTGAGTTTTTGTGAGTTTGTAAATCTCCCTATAAATCTATTTGTGAGGAAATTGGTATTTTTCTCTCAAATTCAATCATTTCATTTTAATGAACATGTGATACCCAACAATTCGCCAAAAAAAAAAAATCAGGGAAGTTATAAAATTACAAAAACCACCTTAAGGTTTGATTCCGTCTTAAAAGTAAAAGGGTAACTATAACATTTCTATAAATGTAAAAAGGGTGTTTGAAGTTTTTCGCTTATTAAGGAGGTCAAATGTAAGAAGTAAACAAACCTCAAGGGGATTACTGTAAATTTGAAACTTCTATTTTTTTCTTTAAATACCACAAATCTCAGGCTTTTTTCTTTCTTTTTTTGTAATTATCCCTTGAAAAAAGAAAGAAAGAAAAATTGTTGGTTACCTGTGAATTTCAGACTAGGGGAGTAAACTTTCGCTCTCCGAAGAAGATTCCCTCTTTCCATCATACCGCTGAAAGGAATAACAGTATCATCTTATATTGAGGAGAAAGCCAATCTAAAGCAATTGAGAAATATTCAGGCAACAACATTCGACTATAAGGCAGGTTTAGCAAAATACCTGCTTCCCGAATGAAAATGGAACATATTTATATTTGATCATATGCATTATCTGCCTCCTCAAAGTTAGCATGCACAGCACAATCCAGTAGAAAAGTAGAATTGGCCAAAAAACAGGTACATCGAATACACTGAAGAATGTCAATACAAAAGCAATGCAGAAGGCTTTGGTGATTGAGTACCTAGACACAAGAGAACAATAAAATTACAACCACATATATAATGACTTCTGTATGTTCTATAAAGGTCACCACATAATATTAAAGAACAAAGTTTAGAACTAAACAAATTTAGCACATGAATTACGCTTCAAAAAGGTCACAAACCAGCAAGACCAACCCATAAATCTCAAGGCTTGCTATTTCATCCAAAAGTATTTGATAAATAAAATATAACCCATTCAAGGTCTGATTCTTCTGACTGAGCCAAGGAATAAGAATAAAACATCAAAAAGCACTCAGGTTTATTCATTGACACTGCACCATCAGAATCATCAGCGTGCAAGTTTACGTTTACCCACTTCATTTCTCAGAAGATGCCTTGCTAACTAAGGGAGTGTTTGCAAAAACTTATGCTTCTAATAGAAGTGATTTATCGTAGTAGAAGTGATTTATCGTAGTAGAAGTGAAAAACAGTTGAGAATCATAGGTGAATAATGTTTGTAAATAGAAGCTGAAAGTTGATTACGCTAATTGAAAGTGTTTGGTGATTAAGTTGTAAATGTGCTTTTACATACTTCAAATGAAACCCGAAGCAAAACCAAAAATCTAAAGCACCCCCTTTTAGATTCTGATTAAATTGTATCAATCAAAAGCAAAAGTTGGCATTTGAAAACACTAAAAACTACTCTTTTAAAGCAAAAGCTGACAATAACGTAAAAAACAAGTAAATTTTCTCAAGTTCATTTTAAAAATATGCTTTCCATGTAGACCATCACTTGAATTTGAAAAAATAAATTGGGACTGTATCATTACTGAAAATATTGAAAGTTTATAGTTTTATAAGTTTCACAGAGAGGCACAAATTTCCGATTCAACCGCAATATGCAACACTTTGTATTTTGCATTTAAAAAAAGAAGCAACAAAAAATAATCAATCAATTGAGCTCAATTAAGCCTGATAGTGAGTGTTCACATGAGCAACTCTACTTCCTATTTTCACGATCCACGGCAATCTATCCCAAAGCTTAAACAAAAAAACATAAGAATCACTAAGAAGATGGGAAAACGAAAAGATGGGGTTCGGCGGTGGCGAATACCAGTTACTAATATAGAGTAGAAAAGATCCCCTTTCTTCTAATTTTGCAATATTGACATGCAAATCCTAAATAAATCTGAAAATCATAAGGCACACTATTTTTGATGCAAAAATATTCAAATTCGAGGAAGAACATTATATGACATACAGAAGAGTTGGTTGAATTTAACTCATAATGCCCTAATTTGCAAATTCAGGTAACAATTAAACGAAACCAACACACCAGAATTTAAACTCGGGGAGGCGGCGAACGAAGGGGCGGAATTCGTCGGAGCCCCGAATTGGAAGTGTTGGGCCATCGAATTCCGGGTCTACTTGCGGCGAGAGAAAGCCGATGAGGAGGTTGAGTATGTAGATGCCGAGGGCGTACGACACCACGTAGAATCCCTCCACTAGGTACACCCGGACCACGTAGACCAACGCGATGCAGAGGAACCCGATCCACCGGTGGAGCATATACGGGGTTGACTTGTCCAAGAGGTGCTGGAAGCGCTGCGAAATCGCGAAAGTCCACTGCGCTACGGCGGCGGTGGACGGGTCTGAGGGTAGATCGTCCGCCGCGGAGGCGGGGGCGGGGGCGGGGGCGGTGGCTGTGGTGGTGGGCATATCGGTAGTGGAGGTGGAACCGTCTGGAGAGGGTTCCATCGGGATTACGGTGAGGGCTCGGCGTCAGTAGTTGTGTTGTGGGAAGAAAGTGTTTGGACTTTGGTTGTGTACTACAAGTCTACATCAAGAAGGGGACCAAAGAAAAAAAGTTGTTTTCATTTTAGTCCTTGGAGTTTGCAATATTCCCACATTACCATGCGACATTCCGAAAAGTGTAAATTTATCTCCAAAGGGATATTTAAATATTCTATGCAAATTTGGCACGTGCTTGGGTACGTGTACATTGATGTTTGATGTTCCATTGTTTCATTTAGAACAAACGACAATGTGGCATAGTATGAAACACCAAAGTAAATTTCGCCCGCCACCACAAGAATCGCGATTGTGGGATGGAAGTCGAGGGTTGAAATCCTCTCCATCAAATCGTTTGTGGGGTGGAGGTCGGGGTTCATATCCCTTCTCCATCAAATTGCTCCCAGGGCATATGCGAAATTTGAAGATTTGGTGGGAACTCATCTTGAATAAGATCCGTGTGGGTTCGATTCGGGAGAGATCGTTATTAGTAGATTGGGGGTGTCTTTGGTGAAGATTTGGTGGGAACTCATCTTGAATAGCATCCGTGTGGGTTCGATTCGGGGAGAGATCGTTATTAGTAGATTGGGGGTCGAACATAATTATTCTCTTTACCTTAGGATCTCGGTTATACGTCAGCCAGACCCCGCCGTAACACACGCGCATGGTGCGTGCACATCCGCGGTTTACCTTGGCGCAGAATGAGGAGTGGAGTCGTTGTCCTCGGGCGTAGTCGGGCGTAAGCGCTGGCTCGAGTTATAAAAAAAAAAAAAAAAATGAAATACCAAAATAATATGTTTTCACCTATATGACATGATTGGCATGCGGGAATAGAGTGAGAATAGAATTTGAATGTATAGTTATATCTTCATGTTTCTACATTATAAAAGAAATACGTATGCGAAAGTCAAAACAAATCGGCATACCTCTAGCTAGAGCTATCAAAAGTCCCGGACGGACCAAATTTGCCCACATGGCTTTTCGAAAAAATAGGGTCGGGTTGGGCCGCCCGAAAGCGATCGAATCGGGCCGTCTGGCAGCAATAGGGCGCTGATTGGGGGCTTTGGCTGCCCGCCAATGAAAATACACTAAAAGTGTCGGGTCGGGCTTTTGAGGCCCGACATTTTTGGGCCTAGGATATTAAAGCCCAGCCCGGTAAAAATACCGACCAGTCGGGCCGGGCCAGAATTGACTGCTCTACCTCTAGCTATTGCTTTATCTGTAGTCGAATATCGGATGTTTTCCACTGGGTTTCTCTTGTCTCCTCAAATGAATAGATGGTGTATTTTTTACAATCTTCAAGTGACAAGATGATCCATGGTTTGTGTCTTTATATAGTTATTTTTCTCATCAAAAAATAACTCATTCCACACCTTGTAAACACTTACATATGGTAACTCCATACATAAAATAAATGTTGCACCATTTATGAACATGTGTTGCATTAATGTGACAATGAACTAAATGGGTTTGTAACCCGTGTTGCATTAATGTTACAATTTGTAACTCGTGTTAATGTTACATTCTCCCACTTGGTGCATACATAATTAAAATAAAATACATGAATCATATGGATATGTCTCTATATGCGAGTAATATCAACTATGTATTAAGTGTATTTATATTTCTCAAATTCTTTATGTGGTTACAAAACTTAATGAATAAACCATATATTTATTCTAGGTCCAAACATTAATGATATTTCTCAACACATATGTGCGTACAAAAGAAAAATATCGGCTGAATAAGAGTTCCAGTAAATTACATTACAGAACTAAGTCTCATTCGTACTACATGATCCTTAAAATTCTTTGGTGGTGTGCCTTTAGTTAAAGGATCAGCAACCATCAATTCAGTGCTAATGTGTTCAATGACAACTTTATTCTCTTTAACATGTTCTCTAACGGCTAAGTATTTGATGTCGATGTGTTTACTTTGACTACAACTTCTATTGTTATCAGCCATAATACTGCAGCTGAAATAGTACAATCTTAATCGCCTAGAAATAGAATCCACAACTCTAAGTCTAGTTATGAAACTCTTCAACCATATACTATGACTAGTAGCTTGATACAAACTCTGCCTCCATGGTAGAAGTAGTAGTCAAAGTATGTTTTGCACTTCTCCATGATATAGCTCCACTGCCAAGCATGAAAATGTATCCATATGTTGATTTCCGTGAATCAACACAGCCAGCAAAATCTGCTTCAGAGTAGCCAATCATTTCTAAATTATCGGTCCATCTATATATGAACATGTAATCTTTTGTCCCTTGAAGGTATCTCAACACCTTCTTTGCAGCTCTCCAGTGGTCAAGACATGGGTCACTTAATATCTTCCTAATATTCCAACAACAAATGCAATGTCCGATCTGGTATAGACCTGGTCCAACAACTGAAGCATATGTAATGGTTTCCATTTGTTCCCGTTCAAGCTCATTTTTCAGACATTGATTCAGATTGAATTTATCACCCTTCATTATGGGTGCTACACTTAGTGAACAATTCTTCATATGGAATCTCACTAGAACTTTATTGATGTAGGTATCCTGAACAAACCCCAAAATGCCTCGCGATCTATCTCTATAGATCTTGATGTCAATGACATAAGATGCATCGCCTATATCTTTCATATCAAAGTTCTTTGAGAGAAATTGTTTCACATCATATAACAAACCTTTATCATTAGTAGCAAGCAATATGTCATCCACATATAGCACTAGAAAACAAATCTTGCTTCCACTAACCTTCTGATATATGCATTCATCCACGATGTTCTCTTCAAAATCGAATGAAGTGATAACTTCGTGGAACTTAAAGTACCACTGACGGGATGCTTATTTTAGTTAATATATAAATTTATTAAGTTTGCAAAACAATTGTTCACCTTCATTAGAGGAGAAACCTTCAGGTTGTTTCATATAAACAACCTCCTCTAGGTCACCATTGAGGAACATTGTTTCTACATTCATTTGATGCAAATCATAGTCAAAATGGGCTACTATTGCCATAATTATTCGAAGGGAAACTTTCCTAGATACAGGAGAAAAATTCTATGTATAATCAATTCATTCTCTTTGAGTGAATCCCTTGCAACAAGTCTTGCTTTATATCTCTTGATGTTGCCCTTTAAATCTTTTTTAGTTTTGAAGACCCACTTATAACCGATGGTTTTCACACCATCAAGAAACTTGACGAGATCCCAGACATTGTTAGATGCCATAGACCATCTCATCTTTCATGGCATTATACTATAAATTTGATTTCTTAGAACTTATGGCCAGTGAAAACGTTTCAGGATCATTTTCGGCTCCAATATTGAGTCACATTCTTGTAGATACACAACATAGTCACTTGGAATTGTTGACATCCTCATTCTAGTAGATCTCATTAACCCTTCATCAATATTTTCCTGAATATCAGGATTTTGTTGTTCAATTGGTTGTTTAATAGGTTCAGGTATCTGTTGAACTTCAGGATCTACAAGATTTGGTTCAACATCTTGTGGAATATCCAAGACCGGTTGCTCAACATACACGTGATCTTGAGGTGCATTGTTAACAACAATTGTAGTACCCTTTCTAGCTTGCTTGAATATTAATGCCAAATAAGAAATTGAAATAGAAATACTCTAAAGAATGCTAAAAATACGAAATAATAAAAATCTTACTTCGTCCCAAAAACTTTTGCTTCGTTCAAAATATTTGCAACGGAAGTTATATGTTAATAACTAAAATAATTACTTGTCCAAAAACATTGGTACTGAAAATAGAAGTCATTCAACATTTAATAATCTAAAAGTCAAAACTTTGAAATTAAGAAAAATCGAAGGACATGTGTTCCTCGAGTCACTGCGCCCAACCATCTCCTCCCTCTTCTGCATTCTCATCTGAAAACATTCAACATTCGTGGAATGAGTAAAAGAAGCTCAACAAGTAATCTCATGGATGGATGATGTTTGCCTAAAATATTTGGATCATACAACTGCAAGTGTACAATGTAGTTTATAGAATAATGGCAAGCAATGTCGTATTTCTATGGGATTGACTACGAAACACTTAAGCTATAATAACATCGTAGTCCATTTTTATTAAAGCGACCAAATATCAAATTTATAATAAAAATAAAAAATAACAATAAAAATAAATAAGTTTACGAACCCCACAAATATTTTCAACAACTACAGGAGCAACCTTGGGCACATAATCTCAACATGTATCTTCAATATTAAATCCAACTAAAGTTTCAATAACCAATTCATGCAATTCTATGGGTTCAATTCCTAAAATATTTTATTACCCTTCCGGGTGGCGCATAAATAGTAGGTTAATAATAATTAAGGTCTCCCAATCCATCACACCTATTATTAACTCCCAAAGATCTTTGAATTAAAGTACTCCCTACAAACAGAAGTAGTCTCCCGATACATTACCCTGTTTATGTCTGAATTCAATTTTTGTCTCGTTAGAACTCACCTCCCAGATTATGGACTAACAAGTATGACATGCAAATTACTGATCAGATAATCGACAATTATAGAATACACTCGAATTCATAAAATAGAAAACATGAATCAATTATGAAAGTAATTAATCAAGATTTAACATGAATCCACATTTTTGATTATGCCCCTAAGATCCGAAAGATATGTCAAACATTGATAACAAACTCATAGACAAATTTGAAATCAACATTATGACATCGTTTAAGCAAATACAAGAGATCTAGACATAGAAATAAAACTCCTTGCCATGATGAATTCTTCTTCCAAGCCTTCGGAGCTCTTGTGCTCCCGTAGATGCGAAAGGCCTTGTGGTGTTCTTCGCGACCTAGCCTTCTTTTCTCAGAAGATCTTCGAATCTTGTGTTCCTATGTAATTTGATGTGTTTTCTCTATATGAAGTGATGATAGATGATCTAATTCTGTGCAAGCCTTGTATCCCTTTTATAGATGCTTGGAGAGATCACTTGTAGAGTTGGAATGGGAAAATAACTCAAAAAATGCGTGGCAGAGTCCCACACGGCCATGGCCGAGTGGTTTGTTGCACAACCCTTTCCCACACGGTTGTGTGAGTTCACACGGTCTGGTGGTGTGATGCATGCCCTTTCCCACACGGTTGTGTCAGTTCACACGGTTTGGCCGTGCGGGCCTGGTTCCGTCCCTTGTTTATTCCCAACTTCACATGGTTGTGTCATTCCACACCGGCATTTTCACACGGCCGTGTGACACCACACGGTCCGGCCGTGTGAAGTCTTTTTGTCCATTTTCTTCGTCGTTTTGATCTTCTCTTCACATTTGTCAATCTTAGCCGGGCATTTCAACTGATATTTTTTCGTTTTAAGCTTCATTTCCTGTAAAATTATAATAATACGCAGTATCATGAACTTCTAAGGAAACCAAGTTAAAACATATCAAATATGCATGCAAACGTATCAATTATATATCATTTTAAGCCCCAAAATGCATATATATTTTACACTCATTAAAATCCCCCAAACTTAAAGCATTGCTCATCCTCGAGAAAATTAAGAAAAATAATACCAAGGGGTAAAAGAACACACAAGAACACTATGAAAACTAAATCTCATTCGACTCCATACTTAAGAAAACCATGTAATTCATAATCAAGAAATCATCGTTCATAAACTCGGCATAGTCAATACTCTCTTGGGTACTCGACATCGCGACTCACAAGTAGGTAGTGTATCACTCGACTCTCAAAAGTGTATAGATAGTATTTACACTCAAATTCATTTCAGTGAAAGTAGAACTACCATAGGCTTGCAAATCGTCTAACATCTCGACCACTTTTCTGTGCACAACTTAAGAATCAAAAAAGACTTTTCATTAGGTTGTAATGTAGACTCTTTGATAAAGGTAAGGAAAATTTAGATTAAGTGACTTGACTTGAGCAAATAGAATTTAAGCATACAGACTTGCAATTCACCAACCCAATTTCATCATAAACTAATTTTCTTTTTTTTTCAATTTTTTTTCCAATTTGATTCCACCCTTATTTCTCCTTTTTCATTTTTAGGCCTTGTTGCCTATTTTTTTTTCTTTAGCCTCAAACTCTCATTTTTTTCTTCACAATTTTCAGAAATTTTTTTTTGCTTTGTTCGATTTTCTCTTCTTTTTCAGAGATATTTCTTTCTTTTTCGAGCTTCATGCTTTTTTCATTCACCTAGACACTGCTCATCCCTCTTTCTTTTGCCAACTTCCTCTCTTTTTTCATAAATTTTTCACATCTCCCCCAAACTTATTCATTTTCTATAAGCTCAAGAAATTTCAGGGATAAAATTATTTTGCAATTTTAAAGATCAATGTGGCTAAGAATAAAAAGTTTTGGCTCAAAATCGGCTAACTAGGGAATCATGAGTACATAGGTAGACTTTTAGGCAGGGTAGACTAAATACAAAGATGGTCTTGAATCATTTTCAAAAATTGCACACACACATGGTTTCAATAAAGATACCAAGCAAGTTCTAGAGTTCTATCAATCATGAATGACACACTCAAAAGAAAATAAGTCTGCATAATATAAAACAGTTTAAGGCACAAAAGCTCACAGGCTTAATTTCCGCAACATGCTCAAATACTAATTTTTTTAACTAATGCCAAACAAATAAATGGCATCTCCTTAACAATTCATCACATCATTCCCAAAAGTATGTTATCTCATTCAATTAAATGCTCATAGTAAAATCACGCGGAAGCTGGCATTTTCGAAAATCTTGATTAAATCAAACACAAAAGCAATTAAACGTGCTAAAAATAAAAATCAAAAATCAAAAATTTAAAAAATTTAATGCAAATTTTTATGCTCTGAATGCAATCCTAGATGCAATGCAAATTATGCAACAATACTAACCTACACATTCTGGACAACCCTCCCAAACTTAAAATATGTTTCGTCCCGAACATATAAGAAAATTATCAAAAGAAAAGAAGAATGCATAAAGAGTACTTACCTGGATAGTTATGGTGAAGTCGGGAACTCGTCCGTCATGAGACTAGAGAAGCAGATCGCACGGTCGGGTCGTGTGCGTCCACACGCCCGTGTGCGTCCACACGCCCGTGTGCGTCAGTCAGTTTTTTTTTTGTTTATGGGTTGTTTTTATCTTGTTTTTAATGTTGTTTTGATGTTTCTTTGTTGTTTCAATTAGTTTTCAATGTTTCAATTTGTTCTTAACCTTTTTTAAGATATTTTTGTTTATATGGTGTTTTCTATATTGTTTCTATTGTTTATGAGTTGTTTCTATATGGTTTCCAATATTGTTATGTTGTTTCCATGTTTTTTATGCTTTCAATGTATTGGAATAAAAATTGAATTGTAATTTTCTATTCATGTGTTTCTATATTATTTTTAATGTATTTTTTTCAATATGTGTTGTTTTATGTGTATATTTATTGATTATTAAGATTTTGAGTATAAACTTGATTATTTAATTAGAGAGAAAATTTTTCACTGTAATGTTATTAGATGAAATATGTACAAAACAATCATGAAACAACAAAAAATTCGAAAAACTAATGGGAGCGTAAAAATGTCCCAAAAAAAGGTGAAAGCGTAAAAATGTTATGAAAAAGCCCTGGAGCGTAAACACGTATATTTTTTCCTAAAATATTAGGCAATTGTGTCTATAACCCTATAAATATACAATGGTGTTGGACAAAATCGGAATTCGAAGTCATACCCACCACGTTAACTAGTCTACCGGCTCTACCCAAATTTTTATTGGGCCGCTAACATAAGAATTATGCGCGAGCCATGAGAAGAATTTAGATTGGATAATATTGGCCCGTGGACATAGTAGCCCAAGATTAGGTGTTTGGGCTGCTATAGAAATTAAAGGGCTCCCAGAATCAAACCAGTGCAGTTAATTTTTGTTTTCTTTAGCAAAATCAGTGCAGTAAGTTATTCCAATATTATAACTGAATTTTAAATTTTAATTAAAAAAATATTATATAACACAAAGCACAATGCTACATCACTTGAAGCGAGAAAAATGAAATATTTTATAGATGTTTTCATTACTAAAATTCAAAATTTGGACCAGAATCGAATAGTAGTTTATTGGTTAACGACACTCATATCCAAGCTAGAGAGGTTTAGAGTTTGATAACCACCAATCATTCTCCTCAGGATATGTACTCAAAAAAAATATTTACAATTTAGAGATGCACCGTGCTTCATACATTGGCGGATCCAGAGTGGGCTAACCTAGGCTCTGGCTTTTTTAAAAAAAATTAGTGATAATTTGTATTTTTTTTTGGATTTTCAATCTGACCCACCTCATTTTCGTGTATCGATCCACCTTGTTAAGGTCTCATGACTTCGTCAATGGCTTCCTATATACATAGAATTTTGCGAGTGAGCTTTTGAAAATGACTTCCATATTTCTCATAATACAAAGGTGCAAAAGACACGAAATTACAAGGTTTTGGGATCTCTCTTTTAGCCAAATAATAGGAAGTATCATCAGATGAAAAAGTGATGAAAATTTACTTCAAAATGAATTATTGGATTGAGTGGTTTGTGTGGTTCATAAAACTTTTGACAGATTTGGGTTTGTAAATTTGGCCACCATCTCTGAATTGAAAAGGACTTGTTATCGTGTAAAGGTTATGGAAATAAGGAATTCTTGGCGCTGTAGACAACAGCTGTAAATATCAAACTTCTCTGACCAACTAAATGCTGCTAATCAAAGTTTTTATTTTTTAGTGAAAGTAATTAAAAAGAAATTAAGCTTTGTTATTAACAGCAGCTTTTCAAGTTCAACAAAGATTTTAAATTAGGGATCAAAGGGTTTGGGTTGTGTTTATCTTAATAGGAGAGTAATTGCTGTCTGCTGAGGTTTTAAAGATCTAGACCTAAATGATAAATACTTCTATATCTAAGTCTTAATTATATCTAAGGGGTTATATTATAAACCATCCAATTAAATAATAAATACTTCTATACATTATGTAGAAATTAAGATCTTACATAAGATGTTATATAATAAGTACCCTAACTTAGAACATGGATCTTATCGCTATTACCTCCATGTCTCCAAAAAAAAGGGTAATTTGAAGCTTTTGTTGCAATTTTGTATCATATGCTGCAATTCATATGACATATACATATGACATATATATACATGCATGTCACGTGTATATGAATAATATTTTATACACGTAATGTGTATATGTGATTCAAATGTACAAACAAATTATACTAAAAGATCAAACCTCCACGACATGGAAAACATAAAAGAAGATTAAAATATGGAGATTGGAGTGTATAGATATAAGGTAATGGACTACAAAGGCTCCATACATACGAGTTCAGATCTCCTGTTTCACAATCATATTCCACTTTTGGAGTACATTCCTGTTTATTGTATTGGATGAATAACGTGTGCAGGGCCGATCCTACCAGATTTGGCCTAAGTCGAATTTTAAAATTAGGCCCCTTTTTTCTATACAAACTTACAGGCAACATAAAAAAAAATAATATGCAATATATAATACAATTATAATATAGTTAAAATAATATGACATCTATGTTCAAAAATTAAATGACAATTTAAATACAACTTGTCTTACAATTTTGGCGGTGAAAATATTAATCAAGTCAAGTTTAATTAAGTTGTTCAATAATATCCTACTAAAAAAAAAGTTCTTCAATAATATCCTATAAACTGTTATTTTGGCAACCGTATAATAGCTTTTTAATTTTGTGTCTTATCAATATGAATTATTTTAAATTTACGGCCTTAGAAAAATTAAATGTGATAATTTAAAAAGAAAATATTGTAGGAAACAAGAATTGAACTTGGGTTACTTTCAAAGTTTCAAGAGTGACAAGATTCAGCCACTACAACTGATTTACTCTTGGCGCTATATTTTATTTATTATATATATATATATATATATATGTGTGTGTGTGTGTATATGATTAAATGTGGCATGAGGCTTACTGTAAGACAGTGTGGACTAATCCTATTCATACACTCCATTTGATCAATGGTCCATAATCCTACTAAAATTACATAATTAATCAGTTAATTAAAACCCGAAAAGGGTAAAATAGTGACTAAGAAAATTCTGTAATTGTCTTCCCATAACAAAGCCCTATAATATATCAAGGGATATGATTTTCGATTTCATTCTCACTTCAATTCTCTCTTTTATTGAAACATTTCAATTCTTTTCTACCCCTTTTTCTCTCTAATGGTGATTTCTATCTCCCAATTTTTCATCCATTTTTCCGCTTAATCGACTAAAGGTTTCAGTTCAATCTGCGAATTGGTTTGTTCTTCAAGGTGTTTTGGTTGAGGTAAGTGTTTTTTGACATGTTTTTTTTTTTTTTGTTATTGTGTAGATTTGTCTTTTTGGGTTTTTGAAATACATTTCTGGGAAAGGTTTTTAGGATATTTATTTCTTATTTTTTGATTGGTGTTTTGGTGTAAATTTTAACATAAACGATATAATTTTATATGTTGTTTGATGTAATTTTTTTTGGGGGAGGATATGTGTACTAATGTTTGTGTAGGTAGGGTTATTCTTTGATATAAAGGTAGATATATCATGGTGCATGATTAGTTTTGGTTTTGTGCATAAGTAGTTCACAAAATACATAAACACACATGGTGCGTAAGTAGTGCTTTTTTGTTGCACAATTGAGGTTCATATAGTGTATAGTTAGTTTATCATTTGTGTTTGTAATATATTTTTAACATGGACATGTTTTATGTTTCTCTGGTTTTGAGGTGTGCTTATTATTATTATTATTATTATTATTATTATTATTATTATTATTATTATTATTTTTTTTTTTTTTACTTGTTGTTAATGGAGGGTTGATAAGTTTATATGGCTAGAGGAAACCAGAACAGACAAGCTTCTGGAGGGTGCAGATGACGGGCGACGAAATGTTAATAAGAGGGCTAAGGTAGACAAATGGAATTGGGCTTTGACAATAAAGATGTTGCTCTATTCACACGCCTGAGGATGTTGTATTGTCATACAATTGTAGCCGATGACTTGAACGAAGAGAGAGAAAGTGTTTTAGATTTGGCCAAGAAATTCTTCAATGAGAAGAAGAAAGCATAGGGATATTTTTTGGAATTTGATGGAATATTTTTTTGTACTTGAAAACTGTTTTTTGTTTTTCTGGGTATGGTTTTTGTTATCTTTTAGTATAGGTTATTTTGGAATGATGATGTAATTTTAACAGTTTAATGGCACAATTGGAATGGAAGTGTATAGTTAGTAGCTTTTAATTGTCACATAGTCAGGGACGGATCCAGAAACTTGTGACAAGGGGGGCACAAAATAAAATACGATTATAAATTATATCAAAAATAATTGATGGTGACACACTTTGTTATTTTTGAACCTATTAATAAATAGTTTTTAAAAAGTTATGTAACACCATAATATTATATAACACTATTAACAACTTTAATAATATTATATAATATTGTAGCTTATAATGTTATCAAGTGTTTTATAAATTAGAATTTAGGGCACACTATTAATCTATAAATAAAACACTTTATAAATTAGTAATTTGTGTTTTATAATTAGTTATAACATTTTTATAAATTATAATGTTAGTAGTGTTATAATTTTTGGCACACTATTAACTTAATGTAATTTAATTTATAATGTTATAATATGATAATGTTGTATAATATTTATTTTAAAAAGTTACTAATATAATATAATACTTTGTACATAAATTAGTAATGTATGTAATATATATATATATATATATAAATAGGGTTATATAAATAGTAAATGTAAAAAAAATCTATATGGGGGCACGTGCCCCCATAGTGGGATATATAGATTCGTCTCTGCACATAGTTAGTAGTTTATTGATGCATATATATGCTTCGACAATGCATATTTTTCTTTATGCAATACATGACCATTAAACTATGTATTAAATACAGAACTATGGAGATCGAAAATGCGTCAAAATGGTACTAAATATGCGCCAAGTAATAACACATTGCATCTTTAGATGATGTACAATTAGTTATACAATAATGCACTGTTAGATATTAAAATGGTGCAAAGTTCAGTTATTAAATGGTGCACAGTTCAATTATGGAAACGCGATATTTATCACATCCATTATTGTAGGGCATCATTATGGGAAGGTGGTTACATCATTTTGTCTTTATAGATTGTCTAGATGATGTAGAATTAGTTATACAATGATGCACTGTTAGCTATAAATTGATGCACAGTTCAGTTATTAAAATGGTGCACAGTTCAATTATGGAAACATGATCTTTATCACATCTATGATTGTAGGGCGTTATTATGGGAATGTGGTTAACACCATTTTGTCTTTATAGTTTTATTAGATGATGTACAATTAGTTATAAAATGATGCATTGTTAGACATAAAATAGTGCACAGTTATCTTTATCACATCCATGATTGTAGGGCGTCATTATGGGAAGATGGTTATACCATTTTGTCTTTATAGTTATTTTAGACGATGTACAATTAGTTATACAATGATGCATTGTTAGATATAAAATGATGCACAGTTCAATTATGGAAACGTGATATTAATCAATCCCTTGATTGTAGGGGCGTGATTATGGCAGAGGTTGTTACACCATTTCGCTAATTACTGTTATATTATTTCCACCTTTTAATTAATTGGTAAATCATGTAATTTTAATAGGAATCTAGATCATTGAATAAAAGGTGTGGATGGATAGGTTCGATCCGCACTGCCTTACAGTAAAAGGTTGTCATACGAGATCTCATCCATATATATATATATATATATATATATATATATATATATATATACACACTATATAAAAATATAAAAAAAATTGGGCCCTAAATTTCAAAAGAAAATATTGGGCCCGAGTCGACCAACTCTTTCGACTAGAGGGAGCAGCCCTGAACGCGTGTACGATTATGACATTATCTGTTACACATTCATTCATCCAAAACACCCATCACCACCTTATCCAGAAATAATAATAATAATAATAATAATATAATAATATCTTCAAAAAAGAAATAATAATAATAATAATAATAATAATAATAATAATAATAATAATAAAATTAGCACCCATTGACCAAGAAAAGATGATAGGCTTGTTTTTCTTTTTTCTCTTTCGCTGCTACAACTAATTAAATTATTAGTGATCAATCTGATGAGTCTCTTTATCGTGGGTGCCCAATGCAATAAAGACCAATACAACCACACAGCTTTGTCATGTCACACTATATAATACCACCAACTCCAAAATGTGAAAAAGAAATATGAGAACATACCTTTTTCTATTTCATGTCACTTTTATTTTATGGGCCGGCGTAAAACTTGGCTTAAATTCAGAATTTGGGGAATCTTCAGATGACCAGCTAAGATGTATGGGAAAACGAACAAGGTGGTTTGCCTTTTCTTTTTACTTTTATCTCATCCGCCAATTATCTCAAAGAGAATATGGGTTAATTTTGAGGCCGATAATTTTTGCCAGCAGTGGCCCTTTGTATATAGTTGATGGAGATTTCACACCGATTTTCTAGTGCAATGCATAAATATATATTACATGTATAATGAATGACATTGTTGATGTTACGAAAAAGCGTAGATCACTCATGCTCAGGTAATTAGTACACACGTAAAAGTACATCAAATTGCACGATCTATTTTTAGGCTATGGAACTGGCCTACTACACGTATACAAGAGAATCAGAAGGGCCTTGAGATGTCTACCTCCGATGCTTAAGTCAGTAATGGATCTGAATATAGTCCAAAGCCAAAGTAATTGATCGATGAGTTAATTCAAATTAATTACAAATGAACAAAGATAAAATATTTATACTTGGGATGTTGAGTCTCATGACTAGACATGTCCAACGGTTCAACCGAACCGTGAATCCGGCGATTTCAACCGTGGTCAACGGTTTTCGAACCGTTGACCCGATTCGTTCGTTTCGGTTGAACAACCGAACCGTAAACCTTAATTTTAAGGTTAGGTTACGGTTCCGGAATTCTCAAACCGAAAACCGCCGGTTAAACCGGCGGTTTAACCGCGTTCAACCGCCGGTTCAAAACCGCCGGTTAACCTGGCGGTTTTTCTTTTTTTTTTTTTTTTTTTTTTTTTTTTTTAATTTGAAATTGAAATTTGAATTTCAAATTTCAAATTGAAATTGAAATTTCAAACGGTCACTTTTGTGACCGTTAAACCGTCAAACGATCAATTTTAGTTGTAGATCGTTGTGTTAAAATTGCACTACTTTTTAGATCTCTCATGCCTTGTGCTACTATAGGACCAACTATTGCCCAAATGGGATTAAAATGGTTAAAATATTTCACTTATATTCCTAATGTATTTTTAGTTGCAAAAATATTAGATCCTGAGTAAGATTAGATGGTTTAGAAGAATTGTTAGGAATATATTATGATGCTTTGTTTCCTATTAAAGAACATGACACTCCCATTCCAAGTGTTGTAGTAGAGAATGCTAAATCATGTTTATATGATATTTTTAAAGAATATTCAATAAAATTTGGTGATAGTTTTAGAGGCTCATCTAGTTACGCTTTTTCTACACCCGATGTTGAACATACTAGTGATATTGGTACGTTTAGTGAGGCGTCGGTATTTGCACCATTAGATAATTTTTATGACGCGAGGATACCAAAACGTTCGAGAGGAGCGATCCCCTTATCTTGAACTTGATACATATTTAACATCTCCTTTTGATTATCTTTGAATTTGTAGTAGGGAATTCAAAGTTCGATTTGTTAAAGTGGTGGTCAAAGAGGTCTTCCTCTTTTCCTATAGTAACTTTAATTGCGAGGAAATATTAGCCGTTCTCCTCGCTCAACCGTCTCCTCCGCAGAGAGCAAGCATTCATGAGGAGGTTATATTCGGATCCTGAGACGATCTAGATTAACGAGAGAAAGTCTAGAGGCTCAAGTATTGCTCCACGATTGGACAAACGCCAAACACGTGAGCAACAAGTCGATTTTGATGATTCCAAGAAAGCGATAATCTTGATCTGATTCAAGCAACGGTCACAAAATAATTGAAGAATCACGTTGCCAATTGCCACCTTCCCTAAGGTAAGTAAAGGTAAGAGAACTACGTAGGGTTTTGATTCCTCTGAGGATACGTAGGCAATTTTATTTCAATATTCAAAGTTAAATTTCAAATTTTTAACTTAGAATATTAAAATAAAACTCAAACCCATTTCTTTTTTTCTTTTTTCCTTTCTTTGTGGTTTGTACTTTGTACTTTGTAATTTAAACTTTATACGAAATTGTATTAACTTGTAATTTTATTTTTAAATTGTACTTTGGAATTGTAATATATTAGAATTTTTCATTTTGTAAATTGTAAGTTGTAATTTTACTTTTAAATCAATAAAATTATTTTTGTGTTACTCAATTTTATTTCCTTCATCAATTGTGTTAATTTATCAATGGTGTTAATTTATTAATATTAAAAACTTAAAAATTCAAAAATTCAAAAAAAAAAAAAAAAAAAAAAAAAAAAAAAACCGGCCAAACCGAACCGGAACCGCCGGAATCGGCGGTTTCGAACCGTGATTGAACCGAACCGAACCGAAACCTTCTATAGACGGTTAGGTTACGGTTCCACCCTTTGGGCGAATCAGAATCGGCGGCCCGAATCCGAAACCGGCGCGGTTGAATCAGTTGGACATGTCTACTCATGACTCTTATTTCGCAGACTAGAATCTCGTGGGACATTTGAGTCTCGTCTCATGAGCTTTGCTTAGTAGACTGGGTCTCGTGGACCATCTGTTTAATAACAATTATAATTTAACCCATTAATAACAATAATAATAAGACTGGAATATTAAAAATTACTAAGTTAATAACAATAATTGAAAGTTGAATTTACCCTGCATCAATCATCAATGTACATTTGACATGTAGTAGTATTACAATAAAAAATAAAAGAGACATTTTTTTTAGCCTTTTAGGCCAATTAAAAATGTTTTCTAGCCATCTTTTTCAAACACATATTTTTTAGCCATTTTGGGGTGTGAAATTCCAAACTTGCCCTTTAGTAGTTCAAAAGACCTTCAAGTCTAACATTACCAACCACACCAAAAACTCGAAAAAGCCACAGTGACTCGAGTACTGTAGCACTAACTTGAACACTGTAGCACTAACTCGAATCTGTAGCAGTGTAACTCGAACACTGTAGCACTAACTCGAACACTGTAGCAGTGTAACTCGAACATTGTAGCACTAACTCGAACACTGTAGCAGTGTAACTCGAACACTATAGCAGTTATTTTGTTTTTCTCCAAAAAACTTTGAATTTAAATAATTTTTTCATTTTAAATTCGTTTTGCATGTATAATATATCAAATTAATCCTCTTTTCGATATCTATAATTCAACACCCATATTGCATATTTAAAAATGAAAAATACAAATTCAATTTTAAAAAACAAAACTTGGAAGAAAGAGTAAGAAAATATATAAAGATAAGTGAAAAGAGAAGTATATGATCATTCATATGCTTAAAGGGTATGAATGTCATTTCACACCCCAAAATGGCTAAAAAAGATATATGTATTTGAAAAAATTGGCTAGTTTTAATCTTTGCAATTTGGAAATGGCTATTTTGTACCATTTCCTCAAAATAAAATAACAATTGCAATAGAATATACAAACATGAGTATATTCCAGATATGACTAATTAGAAGCAAAATAACGGGCATTGGCCTAAACACTAAACCGTAAAGCGTGTTCATATTTCTCAGTGCAGAATGCCGAACATGTGTTGCACTATTGAATACCGAACTTTAGACAAGAAAATAAAATTCTTAAATTGCTAACATATTAGGCCATCATTCGATGTTGTACTTCCACAACATTATTTGCATGCTGAGTGCAGACAATAAAGTTACATATGCCTCCTCGAACAGCTAAGTTCACATGAATGTATAAGCCGACATCTTTGTGCTTTGCCAACCCTTTCTTCCCCATTATTGGATATATTTGTAATTATAATTAAGTTTTGTGTGGGGTTATATATGTCCTATGGGACGAAATTCTTAATTAGGACAACTAGAGCTGGCAATGGGCTGGGCCGGGCCAGCCCAGCCCGAGCCCGTCGGGCTTTTCCAAAAATTCGGGCTGGATCGGGCCGGCCCAATTTTGGTCGGGCCGCGAAAATGCTTGGCCCAGTCCAGCCCATGCATGAAAACTATGTGTTAAAATTTGGGCCGGCCCGAAAAAGTCGGGCTAGCCCGACCCATCGGGCCATTCGGGCCGGGCCAAATAGGCCCGACTTTTTTCGGGCCTAAAATTTCACAGCCCAGCCCAGCCCAAACCTCGGGCTGGCTGGGCCGGCCCGCGGGCCGGGCTGGGTTTTGCCACCTCTAAGGACAACCATAAAATTAAAAGGTGCAACCGTGCGATTAATATATAGTTGCATATATATAGCTAGGTGCCACATTTGCTATTATATGTATTGATTAACCAAAGCTGGCATGTGATCAATAATTAACACTATATATACATTTCGTAACAATTAGTTATATTAGTTCCTTAGCTTAAGTAGCTCTCAATTTTTTTTTTCAAGAAAAAAGTAGCTCTCAATTATTGAAAAATTCAATTATATCTTTTAAATTATTAATACCTCCATAACGTTTGTTTTTATTTTACAAATACTTCTCAATAGATGCAATTATTTGTGACATATTATATATAAAAAAATCATGTTTTTTTTAGGGAAATAAACAAATCATGTTAAAGGCTAGTTAGTTGTTTATAATTTTGAAAGATAATGACTTTTTTTATGAATTAGGCTAAATTAAAAAAAAATCCATCAATTGGAAACAAGCGACCAATCAAATTAAGTACATATATATATATAGATATACACACACAACCAGACCTGGTTCAAGGTTTTTGAGTAAAAAAATAATGTGCTTTAATATATAGGTGGTTGCTCCCAAAAAACTACCTCTCCTCGCCGATCATCTTCCCAGACGAAGTCCACCGAGAAACCTGCACAAGGGGGGCCGGAGGGAGGCTCCGGCGTACCCTCTCCGATGCTTAAGTCAGTATCTTGGGGAGGAAGCAAAGGCTAGAGAGAGAAAAAGCAATATAACAGTAAAAAGTGAGAGATTAGGTTAGAATGAACCTGGGCTTGGGCCTTTTATACCTTAGCTCGGATTAGGGTTTCCGTAAAATCCGGGATTCCGTTACGATTTGGTGTCAGAGTCATCATTAGATTAGGATCGGATCTCATTAAAAACCCTAATTTTACGCCTGTAAGACCATAGCTCCGACTGCCTCGAACACGCTCGGCCCCAGTATTGATGCAAAACCCCCTTAAATCTCAAGCACCTCCTCGATTGCCTCATACATCCCTTAAAGCCGAATCGACCTCTTCATCCTCAAGTCACGTTAGACTTTAACAGTCAACAACAGTCGGCTTAACACACCGTGACTTTGCAGTGTCGTCGGTGTTATGATCATAGCACAACCACTTGCACTCGGGCCTCGACAGCCGTAGGCAAGTTGATAAGCCCTGACCAATCTCATGTCAGAAACCTCCACGGATCGCCCCATTATTTAATGCTTAACAGATCATCCTAGGCTATGGGCCTCATCATTTCGCCCAATGTCCGGTATCATCGTCGCCCAATGCTTCAGGCTGTCGTCACCCAATGTCTAGCCAGTCGGCGGCCTGCATAATCATTTGCCCTTATCAATTCCTCCCCCAACTATGGGTTGTTCTCGCACCTCAACCATAATTGCTCATAGGCCGAACCGACCTAACATTTAGGGTTTGTGCTTTTCACCTTCCCGCCGACTCTTGGCATTTGAAATTCTGCCGCCCTTTGGCCTTTCGAGTACGACACGCGGATTTGATTGATGAGACGTCTTTTAAACATCGACGCCTCGTGACCGTCAATCGTCTCCTCGAAAATCGAGGCACCCCTTTGTCTTCTCTCCCCTTATAAAAGGCACCTTCCTCCTTCATTTCCCATTTTCCTTTCTCTCGATTTTGAGCTTTCCCCAAAAAATATCCTTCTTCTCCTGTGGAATCCTTCAAGTTCCTGTAGGCTTCAAAAGTTTCACGGTCCAGACTATTTTTCTCCTTCATCCTCCTATTCCTATCCAGTAAGTAACCCTTTCCTTTTCAATTTCTCTTTTCTTTAATATGGCATCTTCTTCCTCTCACTCAACACCGTCGGACCCAGTCGTCGCCGACTTAGAGCGGTGGGCAATAACGACGGGCTCTGCTCCTCCGCCCCTTTCCCTCATCGGAGTCCGTCCATCGGACCCTGACGCGACTGAATCCAGCTCTGATTCAGGTCGGGATTCCGATACAATAGAGATCCGAGCTCCGTGCTTGGGTCCCTTGCCTGTATATCCTCACGATTTTAAGGAGACCACTTTATCAGCCCCCAATCTTCAAACCATTAAAAGAACAGCCCAAATTCCTTCCTCTTTCAAACTCTATCTACCCAGTAGCTCTGACCGACCTAACCGACCTCCACCCAATGCCCTAGCCTTCTTTGCAGGCCAGATAGAGGGCGGCCTCCGATTTCCCATCCATCCATTCATGGCTAGGGTGTCTGAGTTCTCCCGGGTGCCTTTAAATCAACTAGCCCCGAACTCATTCCGTATCTTAGCCGGCTTCCTTATTTCGGCTAAGTACTTAGATATAGAACCCACTCTAGAGCTATTCTTTGCCCTATTCCAAATAAAGAGCTCGAACACCAAGGGCCTTTTCTACATCACCTCCCGAGGTGATGCTCAGTTTCTAAGCAAGTACCCTTCCTCCAACAAATTCTGGAAGGACAAATATTTTTTATTTCTTCCCCCCGAGCTTGGGGTTTCCTATTGCTTGGACTGGACCCTTCCACTCCAACGCAAACATAACCCCGGAGATCGGTCTCCCGATCTCCGGCTCGAATAAATAAACTCACCTTGGTCAAGTACGACCTCTCTCGCCTTATAACCCCTTCCCTTCTCAGACTACTTTGAGTGAGCCCCATCGTGGCTCCTTTGCCTTGACATTGGTAATTGTCATTTTTGCGATTGATTTGTTTTATTCTTACTCATTAGCTAATCTTTCCTCTTTGTGCGAAATGTTCACGGCATGAGATGGTTGCCGAAGCCGATGACGAGGAGCAAACCATTGCTCCTGGCTCACAACCTCCTTCATCCATCTTCGCCCCCACGCCCGGAGGTCGCCTCCTCCACTTCGGCGACGACACACTCGTTGCAGCGATGGCCGATCTCACCGGCCCAGGGGCTCAACCTTCTTTCCGACCTCCTCCTCCCAAGAGGTCGGCTGTCGGCACTAGCACAGGAGCTGCCAAGAGGGCGAAGAACACCCCACCTCCTGCTGCTCTCTCTCTCTCACGCACTCCCATTCATACCCCCAATCAAACCTTTCTCACAGGCAATTCCATCCTGAAAAACAACGATGGAACCTTTGCCATCCAGTATGTCCAAGGCAACTGCCCAAACCCTGACCGAACTGCCATGGAGAAACTCAGCGATGCTGAGCTGGTGACCTCATTCTGCCTAAATCACTCAAAAGCCGAAGCACAGCTGGCCGCACTGATCTCCCGAGCTCGGGTTGGCTTTGCCGATCCTTCCCAGATTGCCGAGCTCAACAATTCTAAGAAGGAGGTCATTCGTCTGAAAGCTCGGGAGACTAAACTCCTAGAGGAGAACCGCCGATACAAGGACGGGGAAGAGGTCAACAAGGCTACTGTGGCCTCTTTGGAGGCCAAAATAAAGACTGGAGGCGATAACGGCGATCTCAAGACCGAGCCGAGCGATCTTGATCCATTTGTCTTTGTCGTCAATGTCGACCAAGCCCGAGCCGAGGCGTCGAAGGCCGGTCGGCAAAGTTTCCTCACCTCCCGAAGGCTCTTCCATAGTTCGGGCCATTCGGGAGAGGGTGAAGCAAGCCTTTTCTAAGCTCCAGGAATTTATCAAAGTTCTCTCTGATTCGCCATGGAGTACTACGGCTTTGCTTTTGACCGTGGCCGAGCTTGGCTCGGGAACGCGGTATCACTACCGAGCCCTTCGATTGCCGAGGTCCCCGGAGGATTTTGCCCGACCCCAAAGGCTTCGTGTTTTCTGACGAGGCGGAGCGTCTCAACCTTGCTCCTGTGGGGGAGTTCATAGAATCCTTATCTGCTCCTTTTATCCTCCACCCTGCCTCCAGCTCGGCCGGTCCTTCACAAGCTCCGAGCTCGGTCGACCCCTCGCCTTCCCCGCAGTCAAGTTCGGGATATCCCGGATGACGATCCTGAACTCGCTCTCATAGACGATGTGACCATCTCCATGGACGACCTGAACACCGAGAATGTTCCTCCTACTACTTAGGAGTTTAGTTCTGCTTTTGTAAATTTCCATCATGTACTTGTATTTATTTTGAATTATCAATAAAGTTTCTTCGCACTTTCATTTTCTCGATCTCTTGTCTATTATTCTTGTAATAATAATAATTTTTTTTTTACAAAAAAGATTGGCATATTGAACTCATCAAAGGAAGCTGGCTCGAGCCGAGCTCCTCGCATGGCATCGTGGCCCCAAGTATTTGGAGACTAGCTCGAGCCGAGCTCCAAATACCGTCGCCATCAAGGAAGGCGCTCGAGCCGAGCTCCTCGCATGGCCTCGTGGCCCCAAGTATTTGGAGACTAGCTCGAGCTGAGCTCCAAATACTTGTCATTTTCATCAAAGGAAGCTGGCTCGAGCCGAGCTCCTCGCATGGCCTCGTGGCCCCAAGTATTTGGAGACTAGCTCGAGCTAAGCTCCAAATACCGTCGATTTCATCAAAGGAAGGCTGCTCGAGCCGAGCTCCTCGCATGGCCTCGTGGCCCCAAGTATTTGGAGACTAGCTCGAGTTGAGATCCAAATACTTGTCGGTTTCATCAAATGAAGTCGGCTTGAGCCGAGCTCCTCGCATGGCCTCGTGGCCCCAAGTATTTGGAGACTAGCTCGAGTGAGCTCCAAATACTTGTCGATTTCATCAAAGGAAGGCGGCTCGAGCCGAGCTCTCGCATGGCCTCGTGGCCCCAAGTATTTGGAGACTAGCTCGAGCCGAGCTCCAAATACTTGTCGCCATCAAGGAAGGCTGGCTCGAGCCGAGCTCTCGCATGGCCTCGTGGCCCCAAGTATTTGGAGACTAGCTCGAGCTGAGCTCCAAATACCTGTCAGTTTCATCAAAGGAAGCTGGCTCGAGCCGAGCTCCTCGCATGGCCTCGTGGCCCCAAGTAGGAGGGACCACAAGGGACCACCGGAGGGGGGACCACGGGAGGAGGAGGGACCACAGGAGGAGCTGGTGGTGGAAGCATCTCCCTCAAGCGTCTCTCCACCGTTTGCTCCACAGCTCTAGTGATGAAGCCACCCAATTGTTCAAAGAACATTGGGCCCAAATCTATACTCCCCCCAGACATAGGCGTCTGTCCATCCGCTCCCGTCCTCTGCACCCGCTGCCCTCCGCCGTTCACCTGGAGTGGTGGGGGAGGAGGTGGAACATCCTCCTGCGTGACTACGCCCGGAGTATCTCCCAGCGGCGTACGGTTCAGATCATCTTCCAAGCTTCTCCTAACGTCCTCCATAGCCAAAACTCGAATCTCACGTCTCTGCTCAATGCTTCCCACAGACGGCGCCACTTGGTTGCTCCCAAAAAACTACCTCTCCTCGCCGATCACCTTCCCAGACAAAGTCCACCGAGAAACCTGCACAAGGGGGGCCGTAGGGGGGCTCCGGCGTACCCTCTCCGATGCTTAAGTCTGTATCTTGGGGAGGAAGCAAAGACTAGAGAGAGAAAAAGCAATGTAACAGTAAAAAGTGAGAGATTAGGTTAGAATGAACCTGGGCTTGGGCCTTTTATACCTTAGCTCGGATTAGGGTTTCCGTAAAATCCGAGATTCAGTTACGATTTGGTGTCAGAGTCATCATTAGATTAGGATCGAATCTCATTAAAAACCCTAATTTTACGCTTGTAAGACCATAGCTCCGACCTGTCTCAGAACACGTCGGCCCCTTGTATTGATGCAAAACCCCCCTTAAATCTCCAAGTGTTAGGAATTTTATTGTTTAGATTTTGATGAATGCCATGTAAAACTTAGAATAGAAAGTTGGCACCCCAATTCTTGCTGAAAATGCATTGTAACAATTAGAGTGGCCAAGCCGAGTTAAGTCGGCCTACGCCCTAACATGCAAGAAAACAATCAAGATTGGAAGGAAGACTCTGCTGTGAGACAATGAGTATGGCAAAGAAGAGTAGATGGGAACTCAAGAAGAAGCGGTGAGATGCGGCTAAGTGGAGTATCGATCAAGTCAACTCGAGAAAAGCCAAGTCTCAAGTTGAAGTAATGTAAGAGTCATCAAATGATTGGAAGTGACTCTAAGTCACCTGGGAAAGCAAGGAAACGTGGTCAAGTCGAGATAATCAGAAAAGATCCGTTACGAAATCAAGAGATTTACTTAAACAAGTAATATCTCCATACCACCTTTCTCGAGTGCTCGGTCCCCGGAAGCGTGCAAAAGGAATGAACTAATGGGAAGCACTACACCGTGTCGACTCGAAAAGGTGAAAGAACAATTCATACGAGGAAATGGCAATTCCAAGGATCGCAACAAGACAAGCCAACGATCGCAAGTGACTTTCAAAAATAAGCCTATCTCTTCAACGGGCAAATTTTTGAAAGATCACTATAAAAGGCCGAGGAATGACTCGAGAGAAGGTTACCCAACCACGAACATTCAAGAAATCAATTAAAATTATAACCGAAAATACTCTCAAATCATTCAAGATTAATCCTCAAGCTTCACATTACGAAGTACATCAATCCAACACTAACCTTTGTGAAGGAAAGAGAACTTCAATCGCTGAAGAGGAAACTTTTGAAGAAAAGGGGTCTACATTCCACGAAGCTTTTGGAGGGCTTCGTGATCAAATCCAAAGAGCTTGAGCAAGTGAGTCAGTAGTAGCAAGCGCACTGCCTGTGAAGAAGGCTCCGAGTCGTCGAGAAGCCACCGAGTGATCAAGGCGTCTCAGATCGAGTCCCAAAGGATCAAGTTAGTTTGTGTGATCAAGACTTGTATCCTGGGACTGTTACCACTTTGTAAACCGATCATTACCTAGTGGATTCCTCCAGGAGTTGGAGAAGAGAGTAGAAGAATTACCCCATCTTCGAACCTCTATAAAAATTTCACATGTCATTTACATTTCAAATTTTAATTCCCGCATTTTTAATCGCTTATATATGCTTTGATAAATTTGCTATCCATTTGATAATACAAGTACTAAACCCAAAGACTAAACTCTTACTTAATCAAACTTAAGGGTGTTAAGTCTTCCAATAAAACAAAAAACCACAGTTGAGTTAATTTAGAGTCAACAAAGTTATTCCATCAACAAAATTTCTCGAGTTGAGTGCTGAGAGACTAACTCTCTTGATTGACTAAATCGATCGTCCATCAAGGACACAAATTTGTGAAAAATCAACTTTGTATTTTTAAAAGGACTAAATCAAAAATTTGGTAAGGTTTATTCAACCCCCCCCTTCTAAACCTTACACTTACACCCCCTTGGGACCTACACCAAGGCACCCTCAGTGCCTCATACATCCCTTAGGCCGAACTGACCTCTTCCTCTGAAGTCACGTTAGACTTTAACAGGTCAACAACAAGTCGGCTTAACACAGCTGACTTTGCACAGGTCGGTGTTATGATCATAGCACAACCACTTGCACTCGGGCCTTGACAAGCCGGCCCAAGTTGATAAGCCCTAGACCAATCTCATGTTGTAAGCCTCCACGGATCGGCCCATTATTTAATGCTTAACAGATCATCCTAAGGCTATGGGCCTCATCATTTCGGCTCAATGTCCGGTATCATCAGGTCGGCCCAATGCTTCAGGCCTGTCAGGTCAGCCCAATGTCCTAGGCCTGTCAGGTCGGCCCAGACAATCATTTGCCCTTATCAATAGGATGCATCAATCATCATGTATGCCTACTGCATAACTGCTATTTAAAATTAGCATATACCTTAACGACTTAATAGCAAACTTGGTCTCGTAATTATGGGGCCTAATATTTTTTATCGATTAAATATTTTAGGTAGCAATTTTTATCCGTAAAATTTTAATTATGTGCAATTTTGAACTCATCTAATTTGTATAATTATGCTCCTATATGTGATTTTGTGCAACTTTGGTCCGAACTAAGTGTTTCAAAATTTCATATATTCACAATAAACAAAATATATACTTAAGACCATTAAAAGTTACAGAATGTAATTACTATTTTGACTAAAGGATTCGTCAAGGACCGAAACAGTCGGGTCATGAAGTTACAAAACGAAGATTGACAACTTCTCTAAGCTACGTGGCTAAAAGTGCAATTAAGTCTACATTAACTAATCAATTAAAGAAATCCATAAACAGTTACCAATTAATTTCAAGTTCCCGAAATGATTTATCAATATTCAATCTAATTGTTAAAAACCAAATTATAAATGGAAAAAAAAATCATGAAAGTATGTTGATGGGTTAATCTACGATTGCATTCCACCACAGGGGATTGATTTTCATAGTCCTCTTGAGTCTTGATCCAAAGTTTCTGTGTTGTTTGTGTGAGTGGCAAAAAAGAAAAGAAAAACATTAATTGGTAGGAAGCATTTAAAGTGTGGGTGGTTCTGCGCATGAATGGCATGGCAGGGTTGCAGGCTTGCAGCATAGTGTGGAGGCGTACGGCGTTTGTTTCAGGCAGACAAACAGTTTACGTTAATGAGAGAGAGAGAGAGAGAGAGAGAGAGAGAGAGAGAGAGAGAGAGAGACTCTGACTCGGCTCACTCATTACATTTACATTTTGTCTTGCAACCTTTGATTTTCTCAGTGTTTTTGCTGGTAAAATGTATGTAGATTGAATTCTCAATGGTAATATATTATTTTGTATTGGATATCACAAATGCAATGGGGTATCATGGGGCGTCTTCACATCCACCGCAAGAAAAAAAAATCAATTTATCTACAGAAAAATATGTTAGTAACTGTTGTTTGGGTGATACTGTTTAACAGAAAATGGCTAAGGTATAGAAAACTAAAACGGGCTGGAGATTAAAGTCGAGGCTAGTATTTGATATTATCTCTGCAAGACGAAATTGTCCCGTTACAAAGTGCTTACGGTTCTAGCAATCGTCTCTAAGATACAACGACTTTACAGGTTCGACTTAGCAGCACTTGCAAAAGTCGAATCAACAACGAACAAAACAAGTGTTTAGGCTTTCAAGCTTTTGGAAGGAAATAATTCGATATGATGGTAATGCAGAATAACTTGATTTTATTTGATTGTTTTCATCTCCTTTTTTCCATATGCAGAGAGTTCATATTTATAGTCATCAAGGTGCCTCATCGAAAGGATACGTCTTTTGGTTCGAAAAAACGTGTCTTCATCCAGAAAGTGCCTCAGTTCGAAACTGCGCGACCGCGCATTTGTGCGCACGCAATAGTAAAAAGTTTTTGTCTCTGGTGCGCACCGCGCACTTCAGCCACTGCACAACGCGCCCGCGCACTGGTCCCGTTTGAGTAAAAAAAAATTTAAAAATTTAAATAAATTTTGTCCAAAACTATAAGGGACTTGAAGCCCAAGCAGGACCGGGCCGATGGCAGGTGGCGGCGGTGCAACCGCGTGTTTTAAACCAAACTCACGAGCATGTAAATCCTCCCTTCTTTAAAAATTTTGGTGCCCAGTGGCCCAAACCCATTACTCCAACTTAGGTTGTATAAATAGAAAAAACTTTCTCCCATGTGGAGTGAAGCTGGGATGGTGTTCGCCTTATTTTTTAGCTTCACCGCAAGTGTGCGATGCAGTTTATAGAATAGGGTTAGCATGGTCGAATCCACAGGGACTAATAAATTAATATACTAAGTACTGGATTGTAATAGCCTTATTTTTATTTAGACTACCGAAACTGAGAGGGATTGATTTTATTAATACTAAAGCAGAAAGTATCCTAGAATAACAAAGCAAAAAGTGGATTAAAAGATCAAGAAGAAGAATGGATGAATGGATTCCTGAGTTATGATTTCAATTAATATCCCCTTTTATTATCAGATTAATCAAACCAAAGTTAAACATATTCTTCCCTATAGACCAATCACAAAAGTAATTTACCCTCTCTCTCGAGATGCATGTAAAAACGTTGATTGTAATATCTATGCTAGCATCTCTACTCAACATGAGATATCCAACTCCCAAAAGTTCAAAAGATTAAAAAGGCCTCACGAATATTCACAGACTTCTCCATCATGCAAGCTATTCATGCCAAGTACTCATAGATCTAATATTGAAACTCATCTGTTCGAATTATGAATCAATATATCAAAACAAGTTAAACCAATAGCTTTTTGATAAAATAAGAATTAAAGCAAAGTACTTGAATAAAGTTGGAAAACATCAACTTTGATTGCAATGAATCATCAAATAAAAATATCCATTAACTTACTCCAAACCCGGGAATCACAAAGTGTTTAGCCAGACATAGAAAAGAAATAATCCATAGACAAATTATTAAAGTTCATGTCTAAACTAATTGAAAATACTAATACTATGGAATGAGTGAACTCGGGGATGATGACGATCTCTCGATCTATCTTCAATCCTCGAAGGTGTGGTTGCGGTCTTGATCGATCTCTCCGAATATCCGGTGGGGAATTGCTATTTTCTCTGTTTTCTAGGGTAAAAATCAGCGTGCCCCTATTTGTGGACGCCCCGTGTCTATTTGTACTTTGTTTGGGTCGAAACCTAGTTGAAAATAGATCAAACTCTGTTTTTCCCGCAGAGAAGCACGAGTCGTGCTGTATGGCATGTCCAGCCTATGCTTGGTGCCGCATGGATAGTCCAGAATTCTGCAGGAGGCACGGGCCGTGCCCTATGGCACGGGCTGCCCGTGATGGTAGCTGAACCCAGGGTCTTCATTTATAGGTTGAGCACGGGCCGTGCTAGGGAGCACGTCCTGTTTGTGCTCACCTGTAACAGCTAGCACTTGGCCCTTTTCTTCCATTTTTTGCCCGGTTCATCTAATTTGTTCTTGATTCGACTCCAAACTTCATACTTCAAATCAAGTATTGGCGATTGCAATGCTCTGAATTGTTGCTAAAATGATATAATTATCGATAAATTTCTACAAAACAAGCAAAGCATAATCCTTTTCCACAAACAGGAATAAAACCCTATTTACTCATATAATTAATGCATGCATATCAACACATTCTAGCCAATATTAGCCCAAAATACATGCAAAATACATGTCAATCAAACCCCCAAACTTAAACTGTTGACAGTCCCGGTCAACACTTTATAAACAAGACAACACAAATGGGGTAAAGAAGAGCTACTCAAGAACACCGCATCACAATTCATGTCATCTATCCAGACATCAAGCACAAACCAACCACGTTTCAAATAGCTAACACGGAGCACAAGTCTATTAAAATCATGGTAAAACACTTCAAATCACGCCTCTCAGGGATAAAGTGTATACTCTACTCACTAGAATAATAAGGGATGTGTATTTGCTCAAGTCATATCAATGTTGAAGAATTACCATATGCTTGCAAATCATCTCACATCTCCGCCACTCGTTTGTATGCAATTCACAAATCAGAAAGGACTTTGTTTATGGTTGTAATGAAGGCTCTTTGGTTAAGATAAGGAAATATGGATAAAGAGACTCAACTCAAGCGTATAGATTGGTAAGCACATCGTTTTTCTCCAATAGTTATTCTAATACGAATCAACTATGTACCCCCAATCGCCTTCTATTTTATCACTTCTCTTATTTTTCCCTTCTTTTTCATACAATTCATTCTTCTTCGCCTTACAAAACAATTTCCAGCCTATTTTTCACTTATGGCCGACTCACTGTTTTTTTCAGTCGTTTTTTTTTTATTTTTTTTCCGACTCTTTTGTGAGTATCCTCCCTTTTCCTCCTTTTCTTCTTTTATTCCCAATCACCCAACATATACACTATTTTCTAACTTCTCGATACCCTTTCATTCAGCCCTTTATTCAATCTCTTTACTCAATGCTATACGTTCAAGCTTAGGGTAACAAATATATTAAGTTAAATTTTAAGGCTTGAAATGTGGCTATCAAAAATCAGGCAATAGGCTCAAATTGACTAACTAGGGAAATCAAATATCAAGGTAGGCAAAAAGGCTTGAAAGGTACAAAAATGGCCTAAAATCATTTTCATGAATGCATACAACATGTGACTTTTGACAGAGATACCAGAGCAAGTTTTAGAATTCAAAACAACATGATTGACGCACTCAATCAACCAACAAGACTGCATAATATGAAAGCATTAAAGGCTCAAAAAGCTCACAGGTTTGTAAGTGCACAATTCAAAGTATTTTAACCATGATCCCAATAATCACATGCTCCATATTAGTTATTCTCAATCAGGTCAACTCACGCCCAACACCCAATTCAAAACAACATAAACTGCTCAACACATGCTCTCAAGATCAACAAACACACAATAGCGGTCAACCCACTCCCTAAACAACTAAGAAAGCAATAACGTGCTAAAGCAATAAACGTGCTAAAATAATCAAAAACAACTAATGCAATGCATACTACATGCTCTAAATGCAACTACATGAATGCAAAATACCACACCCTTCAAAAAGATACGACCTCCCCCCCAAACTTGAATGAAATTATAGCGCATAGGAGAGAAGGTAGAATTTCAAAGAAAAGTGTGGATAGGACCTGGATTACTGTGGGGGTGGCGGCGGAAAGTGGCCCTGGGAGATATGCCAATTTTGAATCTGATGCAACGTCTGCAATATCTCCAACTCCCGCTGCTCCTGAGCTTGGTACCACAAGTATTGGGCTTGGTACCTTTGCTCATGGGCCTGATGCCTTTGTTCTTGCTCTGCTCGGAAAGCTCGGAACTCATCCTGGTGAATCCGGAAGTCGTCCCTATGATGTCGCATGCTCTCCTCAAGAGCATAGAATCTATCATGATCAAACTATCCCCCACGCTCCTCAGCTTGGTGGGAGCTCTCTGGAATGTCGGGCCGCCCCTGCAGGAAGACCTGCTCGAAACCCCTCTCGTGGCGATCGTACTCCCTCGCCTCCATCACCAAATCTTCTTCATCGGGTAACCCTGCTACCCTCCTCCTTTTTCATGCAGTCAGGCCATCCATGGCCCTGATATGAGCCTCGCAGTCTGATGAGCGATTAATTTGATTGTCCACCACAAAGAAGTGAGTCGTGGGTTAGGGAGGGGGAAAACAGACCCAACTTTTTGCTGAAAACAGAGGATGTTCTGCTCTTCAGTTATGATCTTCATGGTGCGGAGGGCGCTCATGTTGATGCTTCGGCAGCCCTCTACCTGCTCCATGCGGCTCATGTCAACCCCAAAATGTTGACCAATGGGGGTGATCATTTCCCCAATTAATATTATCCCCGTTTCCTGCTGCGATATGTAAACGACGTGTTCCACAAAGTACGCCGCCATATTATAAGGGGTGCGGGTGAGCATACACCAAAGTAGGTATAGCGGCCCCGATTGCATACCCCCGTTGTTGTGCCGGGCGAACACTGAATGGGCCGTCATTTTTTGGATGTAATGGAATACGGGGTTGCGGAGTGCCGAGGCCTTGGATGTGCGTGCCTCATATTGCATTAGGCCGGTTTCTGGGGTTTCAGTCAACAATCGCCAAAATTCATGTGAGTTATAGTTTGCGTCCTGCAGTGCGGACGCCGTCGATGGTACCCCAAAAATCGGTTCAGGTCGGTGATAGTGACGTTTCTCCATACGTTGCCCAATCTGAAATGGATTTTCCGAGGTTCGTTTCTGGCTCATGTCTCCGTAACCTGCATAGTGCTCAAGAACTCGAGGGCGAGTGTTTTGAATGTCGGCCAACGCTCTTGCATGAAGGCGGTCCATCCCACTCGTTCGAACATGTGCCAAACCTCCTCGTGTATCCCGAGAGCTTGGGTACACTCATCATCGGCATAGCGTGTGGGCGTGAAATTATGAGTGATCAGCCAGTTCTATTTTTCCATTAATTCTGGCTCTGTGAAGGTGAGTCCATAAGCTAAGGGGCTATTTGGATCAACCTCCCGAGCGGGTCTCCTTAGACGTCCACCCCGACCTCTTTGGTTATGTGGTTCATCCATTTGTTTGAATAAGTACCTGGCAAAACAATTGTGAGAATACGTATACGCTAAGTAAAACAAACGATGAATTACATACAACAATTAACGTAAGGCATAGTGTCTCATCTCAACAATTCAATTCACAATTAAGCCTCCAAGCCCAAACAACAATATAATTGCAGAGAATCCTAGTCACTAACACCCTAAATAATCGAGCTCATGTATAATTCATCAAGCAATTAACCAAAATCATCATAATTCAACAACCCACAAGGTGTTCGATAAAATGCCCAATAGAAAATTTCAATCAAATACATGGCAAAAGTATCAAACAAGCATCATATAGCAACCCTAATCCATAATCCTCAAGAAATTCGAAATAAAAAGTGCAATTCATACCTTAAATCCCGAGAATTCGAAAAGAGTTGAAGTTTGAAACCCTAGGTGCTTTTCTACCCCAAATCCTTGCTTTAAAGCAATTTCACAAGTGTAAATCGTGTTAGAGTAGTGTGGGAAGTGCCTTGTGGTGAATATCTAGGAAAAATTTTCGAAAAACATTGAGGGGGATCAATTTCTCTTAGGCCCGTGCGCGAGAGGGATGAGTTTTGGAAGAAATTTTGCCCTCTGCCCGCTCTTATGTCTGTCTTAGCGGGTAGGAGCACGGGTCGTTCCAAAGGGCATGGGCGGCCCGTGCTAGGGGCCGCACATTCGATTCAAAAGTCTAGGGACCGCACGGGCCGTGCTGTATGGCACGGGCTGCCCGTGCGGGGTGCTGGACAACAATACTTAAGTGCTGGTACTAGCACGGGCAGTGCGCCTGGCGCACGGGCTGCCCGTGCTAGGTACCGCACCTCAACTTCAATTTTTCCAATTTTTTTATATGGATTCACATGAAAATTCTATCCTATGAAAGCAAATAAATCCTAACTTAGAAAAGGGAAAAACAAACCAAGAAAACATGGGAAGAAATAAAATAGCAAAACCATTGGGTTGCCTCCCAACAAGCACTAATTTAACGTCTATAGCTTGACGCCTGTTTACTCGATCACGGCTCTAGCAAAGTCAGGCGTGTCACCTCTTCCTTTTGATCCTGGCTCAGGTAATGCTTGATCCTCTGGCCATTCACCATGAACGTCTTCCCATCTCGGCTCAACAACTCCACTATTCCCGGAGGATTTAACACCTTCTTTATCACAAACGGCCCCGACCATCTAGACTTAAGTTTTCTCGGAAAGAGTTTAAGACGCGAGTTAAACAAAAGGACTTGTTCACCCGGTAAAAACTCCCTCTTCTTTATCATTCGGTCGTGCTATCTTTTGGTTCGCTCCTTGTAAATCCGGGAATTTTCATAAGCTTCATCCCGGAATTCCACCATCTCAATTAAGTGCAAGAGCCTTTTCTCACCCGCTGCTTGGAAGTCAAAATTCAACTTCTTCACAGCCCAAATCGCCTTATGCTCCAATTCAACGGGCAAGTGGCACAATTTCCCGAATACTAACTGATACGGTGATGTGCTCAATGGTGTTTTGTACGTAGTCCGATATGCCCACAACGCATCATCTAACTTCATAGCCCAATCCTTTCGATTTATATTCACTGTCTTCTCCAAAATTTGCTTAATCTCGTGATTGGCTACCTCTGCTTGCCTGTTTGCTTGCGGATGGTATGCTAATGCTACCTTGTGCTTGACCCCGTACTTCACAAGTAGAGTGCTCATTAATTTATTCACAAAGTGTGACCCCTCGTCGCTAATCAAAGCTCTCGGGGTTCCAAACCGAGTGAATATATTTTTCTTGAGGAATTTGAGCACTACTCGCGCATCATTGGTCTGTGTCGGAATTGCCTCAACCCATCGAGATACGTACTCCACTACAAGTAGAATGTATTGATAACCCGACGAAGATGGGAAGGAGACCATGAAGTCGATCCCCCACACATCAAAGAGCTCGACCTCCATCACATTGGTCATGGGCATCTCATGTCGCCTCGATATGTTCCCCATCTGCTGGCACCTATCACACTATTTGTACAAATAAATAGATAATCATCATTAGATAACGTAGGCCAAGATAAAACCACTTTGCAATACCTTTGTTGCCGTGCGTGTCGGACTGAAGTGTCCCCCAGAAGGTGAAGAATGGCACTGTTGTAGAACTCCCTCCCACTCTTCTTGAGGCACATATCGTCGAATGATGGTGTCTGCACATCTTAAAGAGCAAGGGGTCGTCCCACATGTAGAACTTGACATCATGGAGGAATTTCGTCTTTTGATAAGATGATAAATCCAGAGGCAAGACCCCTGCAACCAAATAATTAACAAAATTTGCATACCATGGGAATTTAGCTTGTAACATCGTGTTGCTTATCGGGAACTCCTCCTTAATTGCCTCCGTGTCTTCTTTTCTCCTCCTTCTTGTATTCCACCTGGACAAGTGATCGGCTACTACATTCTCGCAACCCTTTATATCCCGAATCTCCACATCGAATTCCTGTAATAAAAGGATCCACCGAATCAGTCTCGATTTGGCATCCTTCTTGTCGAATAGATATTTGATCGTCACGTGGTCGGTGTTGGACTACTATTGTCTTAGTTCCAATAAAGTAAGATCGGAACTTATCAAATGCAAACACGATTGCCAGCATTTCCTTCTCAGTGGTGGTGTAGTTTTGTTGGGCGTTGTTTAAAGTTCTGCTCGCATAATAGATGGCTCTAAACATCTTGTCTCTTTTCTGACCCAAAACAGCCCCAACTGCAAAGACACTGGCATCACACATTAACTCGAAGGGCTGACTCCAATCCGGAACTACTAGAATTAGTGTTGTCACCAAAGCCTTCTTCAGAATCTCAAAAGCCTGCAAACAATCATCGAAAAAATTGAAAGCAGTATCTTTTTCTAATAACTGACTTAAAGGTTTAGTGATTTTAGAAAAGTCACGGATAAACCTTCTGTAGAATCCGGTGTGCCCCAAAGAGCTTCTAATGGCCTTCTCGTTTGTTGGGGGTGGGAGTTTCTCAATTGCAATGACCTTCGCTCTATCAACTTCCAAACCTACAGAAGAGACTCGATGGCCTAAAACAATGCCATCACGTACCATGAAATGACACTTTTCCCAATTTAAAACAAGGTTAGTCTCCTCGCATCTCTGCAAAACTAGAGAAAGGTTATCCAAGCAATGATCATATGAGTCTCCAAACACAGAAAAATCATCAATAAAAACCTCCATTATTTTCTCAATGAAATCATGAAAGATAGCCATCATGCATCGCTGAAAAGTTGCGGGTGCGTTACAAAGTCCGAATGGCATTCTGCGAAATGCAAATATACCATAGGGACATGTAAATATCGTCTTCTCTTAGTCCTCCGGGGCAATCATGATCTGAATATACCCGGAATAACCATCAAGAAAACAATAGTAATCATATCCCGCCAAACGATCAAGCATCATATCAATAAAGGGAAGGGGAAAGTGATCTTTTCGAGTAGCATCATTTAACTTTCTATAGTCAGTGCAAATACGACATCCAGTAACTACTCTAGTTGCAATAAGCTCATCACTTTCGTTTCTAACTACCGTCATCCCCCTTTCTTCGGTACCACTTGCACCGGACTTACCCAAGAACTGTCAGAAATAACATTTATAATTCCAACATCTAACCATTTTAAAACTTCTTTTCTAATGACTTATTGCATTATAGTGTTTAATCTTCTTTGATTTTGCACCAAAGGTTTATAGATATCTTCCATTCTAACCTTATGCATTACAATCGATGGACTGATGCCTTTCAAATCAGAGATTGACCAACCTATCGCCGACTTATGTTGTCTTAACACCCTAAGCAATTTATCGAGTTGAACTGAAGTTAAAGGAGATGATACGATTACCGGACTCGTGTTATTCGCTCCAAGGAATGCATATTTGAGATACTCGGGTAAGGGTTTGAGTTCAGGATTTGAAGTGGCCTCCTTGGATGGACGCACGGGCTGCCCGTACTCAGGGGCATGGGCCGTGCCATCTTCAGGGTTTTCGTCTTTTCTCTCAGCTACAGGCATGAGTTGCCCGTGCTCAGAAGCCCGGGTCGTGCCGTCTTCAGACTTTCCAACTTTTTCTTCAACCTTAGGCACGGGTTGCCCGTGCTCTCGTCGACTTATACATCTTTTCCTTCGGCTATACGCACGACCTGGGCATGCTCTAGAGCACGGGTCGTGCGCCCCTGTAGAACGGACTCCCGCATGTTTTTCTGTGTGTGCACGCCTCGTGCGCTCCTCGGTAGTTCCTGCATGTTATCTAAAGCACAAACGCAATCATACAAGTCTTGGTTATCAATATCAATCATCATGTTTGGTGTTGATCACGAATGTGTCAAACCAAACTCTAAAGTATCCCTAAACAATGTATGATCCGCATACTCATCAATGCAAGATTCAACTACGTCAATGAAATTACATTGTTCCACACCATCATGAAATTGAAGTGCCTTATAGATAGTAAATAAAACATGCTCATCATTAACCCGTAACGTGAGCTCTCCCTTTTGCACATCTATTAAGGTATTCCCCGTAGCTAGGAATGGATGCCCAAGTATCAAAGGGACGTCTTTATCCTCCTCCATATCCAGCACCAAAAAGTCCACAAAAAGTCCACAGGGAATATGAATTTATCCACTTTAACAAGCACATCCTCGATGATTCCCTTCGGATACGTGAGTAATCGGTCTGCGAGTTGTAAGGTGACCGTAGTTGACTTCACCTCTCCCAATCCAAGTTGTCTGAAATTAGACAAAGGCATCAAGTTAATACTCGCTCCTAAATCACATAGTGCTTTCTTAAAGAAAACAACACCAATAGCACAAGGGATAGTGAAACTCCCCGGATCTTTTAATTTTTGTGGTAGTTTCCTTTGGATTATTGCACTGCACTCTTCTGTCAGATTGACTATCTCGAAACCAGTCATCTTTCGCTTCTTTGATATAACATCCTTTAAAAACTTAGCGTAGTTGGGCACATGCTCCAACGCATCTGCAAAAGGAATGTTAATATGCAGTTTCTTAAAAATATCTAAAATTTAGAAAATTGCGCATCTAACTTTTTCTTTTGAAAGCGTTGGGGAAAAGGAAGGGGAACATTAAGTTTAGAAATATCAGGGTTAGAGGAAGATTTAAGCTTCTCAGCCCCTTTTTGTTCCGCAAGATGCTTGGATTTTTTTCTTAACTTCCAATGGAAATATACTGTTGGAATTAATTCCAACAAAATAATGTCGTTGGACATACTGTTGGAATAATCGTTGGCATTCATTCTAGTCGCAACTCCTTCCTCGGCCTCAACATCACCATTTGCTTCAGTTTCCGCGTCTCCCGGTATGTAAATCGTCGTTCCTGCAGGGAGCACGGACTGGCCGTGCGGTGGCGCACGGGTCGTGTCGTCCTGCGATTGTTCAGCGATTTTTGGTATTTTTGGCCCCTCGTATTCCGTTCCACTCCTCAGACGAATGGCCTTACACTGCTCTTTAGGATTAACCTCAGTGTTGCTCGGAAATTGGCCTTTCTGATGCTGCCCACCAATAATTGTAGCTAATTGGCCAATTTGGGTTTCAAGATTTTTCATTTTGGACCCCATAGTGTTGGCCAATTGTGTGACATGGTTTTTAATTTTATCCATCTTCGCCTCATCCTTGTTGAACCTGTTCCTCGTCTCACTCATAAACGAGGTGAACATATCATCCATGGTTGGCTTAGGCTCTGCAGTAATGACACCGTTTGTCACATTAAACCCCGGTGGTGGTTGCATCATGTTCTTCGTGTTTGCGTAGGAGAAGTTCTCGTGGTTCCTCAAGCCCGGATGGTAGTGGGTAGGAGCTTGATTGTTCCGAAAATTGTTGGAATTTCGGTTATTAACGTAATTTGCTTCCTCTATCAGATCTATAGGAGCTCATCCATTACTTGCACTCGCGGTTCCCTCATTTTCCTTTGTCAAAGCACTCAATTGGTTTGTCAATACGGCCATCTGGGCTGTCAACTCTTTAATTGGGTCCGAATCAGGAACTTCGGCTACCCTTTTCACATTGGTCCTCTTGGACCACTGATAGTTATTCATGGCCATCTCCTCCAGCAAGTTGAATGCATCATCTGGAAACCTCGCGAGTAGCGCGCCCCCTGCGGTAGCATCCACAAATGATCTAGTCTGCCCCATCAGCCCATTGTAAAAGAAGCAAAGCTGTTGATCTTCAGGAAATCCGTGTTGGGGGCACCTCCTCAACAAATCCTGGAATCTTTCCCAGGCCTCATACAAAGGCTCAGAGTCAAACTTCCTGAACTCAGTGATCTCACTTTTGAGTTGTAGTGTCTTGCTTGGTGGGAAGTATTTAAACAAAAACCTCTAACTCAGCTCATCCCAATTGTTCACACTCCCATGAGTTAGGGTGCCTAGCCAGTTCCTAGCCTTATCCCTTTAAGAGAAAGGGAATAGGCGAAGACATATAGCATCATGAGTCACCCCATTTATCTTGATAGTATTGCAAATTTGTATGAAATTCGCAAGATGAGTGAACGTTTGTCATTGTTGTCTTTCTGCCCGTTTGGTAGCCGCACTATTCCGCCTAGCAAAAGCCTCAACCTCCAGTATGAATGGTGTTAATTCTCCTTGCTTCGAGCGTGTGTTCATGCACTACCTGAACCAACTAAAGAAAACAAGTCAAACACGGTAAAAGTAAAATTAAACAACAAACTAAAAAAAGAAAAAAAATGTCTAAATTAAAAATAATTATATTGATCGCAATATTAGTACGAAAAATTTAATTAGTCCCCGGCAACGGCGCCAAAAACTTGTTCACCTTATTTTTTAGCTTCACTGCAAGTGTACGGTGCAGTTTATAGAATAGGGTTAGCAAGGTCGAATCCACATGAACTAATAAATTAATATACTAAGTACTGGATTGTAATAGCCTTATTTTTATTTAGACTATCGAAATTGAGAGGGATTGATTTTATTAATACTAAAGCAGAAAGTATCCTAGAATAACAAAGCAAAGAGTGGATTAAAAGATCAAGAAGAATAATGGATGAATGGATTCCTGAGTTATGGTTTCAGTTAATATCCCCTTTTATTATCAGATTAATCAAACCAAAGTTAAACGTATTCTTCTCTATAGACCAATCACAAAAGCAATTTACCCTCTCTCTCGAGATGCACGTAAAAGCGTTGATTGGAATATCTATGCTAGCATCTCTACTCAACATGATATATCCAACTCCCAAAAGTTCAAAAGATTAAAAAGGCCTCACGAATATTCACAGACTTCTCAATCATGCAAGCTATTCATGTCAAGTACTCATAGATCTAATATTGAAACTCATATGTTCGAATTATGAATCAATATATGAAAACAAGTTAAACCAATAGCTTTGTGATAAAACAAGAATTAAAGCAAAGTACTTGAATAGAGTTGAAAAACATTAACTTTGATTGCAATGAATCATCAAATAAAAATATCCATTAACTTACTCCCAAACCCGGGAATCACAAAGTTTTTAGCCAGACATAGAAAAGAAATAATTCATAGACAAATTATTAAAGTTCATGTCTAAACTAATTGAAAATACTGATACTATGGAATGAGTGAACGCGGGGATGATGACGATCTCTCGATCTATCTTCAATCCTCAAAGGTGTGGTTGCGGTCTTGATCGATCTCTCCGAATCTCCGGTGGAGAATTGCTCTTTTCTCTGCTTTCTAGGGTAAAAATCGACGTGCCCCTGTTTGTGGCCGCCCCATGTCTATTTGTACTTTGTTTGGGTCAAAACCTAGTTGAAAACGTATCAAACTCTGTTTTTCCCGCAGAGGAGCACGGTCGTCTTTGTATGGCACGACCGTCTTGGGTGCCGCCGCATGGATAGTCCAGTGCGGGAGGCACAGTCGTCGCCCCTATGGCATGGTCGCCTGGTCTTTGCAGCCGAACCCAGGGTCTGATTTCTTCTCGATTCGACTCCAAACTTCATACTTCAAATCAAGTATTAGCGATTGCAATGCTCTGAATTGTTGCTAAAATGTTATAATTATCGATAAATTCCTACAAAACAAGCAAAGCGTAATCCTTTTCCACAAAACATGAATAAAACCATATTTACTCATATAATGCATGCATATCAACACATTCTAGCCAATATTAAGCCCAAAATACATGCAAAATACATGTCAATCAGATGAAGCTTCACCCCTTCTCCACATTTACCAATTTTCACGTCAATTTTCAGTTTTAAGTGGCTAATTTGTAGCATTAATTTCTCATTCACCCGCAATTAGTTTTGCGAAATTCAAGATGTCAGTCTCAACTACTCACTTAGTAGAATTTTATCATATAATTTAATTCCATTTTCCACCAATGGAAACAACTTAAATATTTGGTCCAAAATGGGTCAACACCTATTTTTCACAAAACCAAATTCCAAAAGTAACTATTAAGATAACTGTAATTTTCTAAGAGTAAGTCATATGTGAGACCGACCGTCTCATGGATCTAAATTTATGAGATAGATCAAATCCATTTTACAAATCAAAATAAGTTAGATCCAAATTCAAATGAGTTAAGTAATACGGTTCATTTTAGGATTCGTGTCACGAAAATAATCTGTGAGACTGCCTCATATAAGTTTTTGTCATTTTCTTAATTGTAGGGAAAATACAAAACTGTTAGTAAATACCCAAAATATTTTTGTCGGTAATTTAAAAATTGTTGGTGATTTGTCGAAAATTGTTCGATCAACTTTGTGGGAAAATCAATATTTTTGATTTAGTCAGTATTTTATAGGTAACTACAAAATTTAGTAATAAAATCATTTATATCGGTAAACTGAAAGTGTTTTTTCTGGTGAACATGTTTACGCCTTTATTGCAATCCATGATCATAATTACATAATATGTTTATCTTAGAAAAATAAATTTATGATGAAAAATTAACTTGGAATTGTAAGGAATCGAATAGTGGTCCAGTGGTTAAGACTATCAAGTTGCTTGATGTTTGATTCACATCACTCCCTCCCATAAGGATTGTACTTAAAATAAAATGTAACTTGGAATGGCGCTTGGATTGTCAAAAATATTTAGAAAAGGTCTTGATTGTTATTGTATATAGAGACTTGAAGAAATGTTAGTATGTATAGTTGAAAAATAGTAATTCATGAAAAAATAAATCTCTATAAGGAATCGACAAAGAACTTGCAAAATACAAATTTTATGGATGAACGTCGCCTCATGTACGTGCTCTCTCAACCCTAACACTGCCTCATGATGCTCCAGGCTGAGATTCCAGCTATCTTTTTCGGCCTTCCAATTAAAGATGTTGTTCTCCCTAAACTCTTTCTCGATCCGCTGGCTTCTTCATTTGCAAAATATGCGGGTGCTCATGTGATCTCTGCAAGTTCATTTATGTCTAATCCATCTACAAATATGAATCACATGGCGTTACCTGCTGTCCATAATGTTGTTGTCATGCACTTGAAGCCATTTCTATCGTCTATGAACCCTCAATTTGTTGCTAGGGTTTCTGAAAATATGTGTCTTGGACAATGGCGGAGGGAAGGGGGGCCACCCCGCCCCGCCCCCCCCACCCCCCATTTTTTTTTTTAAAAAAGTTTACACTAGAAAATTTTTTTCTTAAAAAAAGTTTAATTACAGTTTATATGATTTTCATGTTTCGGCCCACCCCGTTTTTATTCCTGGCTCCGCCCTTGGTCTTGGAGAAGGGGCTACAACTTCTTCTTGCCCAAGCAAGTCGCACGCACAGCTGCACAAATACCAGATCATTGACAACATCTATGGTGTCCCTCCACTGAGTTTTTCTGTGCATCTTACTATTTCGACCAAAAAGATGCACGATTCAGCATTCTCCGCTGATACTAATCATGATCATGTAGCTAGGGTTCCACCATGTTCTTCGTCTTCCTCATTCACGCCGGTAAAACCCTCTTTCGATCTGCTGACGCCGCATCAAGTTCCGATTACCTGAACTCCGCTTCTGTGCCTTCTTTTGTTAACATTGTGTATGGCAATTGCCAAATTTCCTCTGAGACTGTTACAAAATAGGTTCCATCATTCACAAATATGGTGATAGGTAACTCTATCCCCATCTCTGAACCCATTAAAAAAGGTGATTGTTTTTTGATTTCAATATATGAAAATCATTGAATTTTTCCTTGCTTTAATTGGGCATGTGTTATTGAATAAATGATCTAAACCTTGGTTTGCTTTCATTACAAACACGTCTCACTAAATTGTGGGGTATCACACATGATTGAAAGTTAATTTCATTGGAAAAATGATATTTTTGGATAAAAGTTTCTACTGCTGCGAATAGAACTCAGGATGTGCAACGTTATTCTTGATAGCTAGTTTGATCCGGTACTATTCGTTTGTCATTAATGTGGTACCGATTTTAATTCTTACAAGAATAATACCTTTGTAGCTAGTGTTTGGGTACACATTTTTGAGCTTAGCAATGAATATTGGCATTCTAGTACCATCACGGGTATTGCCAAAGATATTCGGACCCCTATTCAGATTGATGAAAAATCGTTGAATGGTTCTCTTGGTCATTTTGTGCGTTCTTGTGGATACTTGATCTTGTCAAGCCTCTTCGGAGTATATTATGGTTGAACGATAGGTCATTATTGTTCGTTTGTTTTTTTGAGTTATGAGAAATTACAAGAATTTTACTCAAATTGTTGCATTACGGGTCATAATACTGTTGTATGTCATCGTATTTATCCATATGTTCATGAGGAGTCTCATGGGCGTGACTCTTCATCCAAGAGGGGCAGATTACGTGTTCGTAAGATGTATAGACATATCCATTTATCTAAAGATAAGAGTAAGGTCATCGATAACTAGGTGGAAGAATCGTTCCTATGAGTCGTCGGCTCATTCTTCAACAGGCACGCGGTCAGAGCCCTGGCTCCTCCCTTTGCAAATTTTTCTGCAGTTAGTTAAAAGAATGAAATTGGCTAATATTATGACGATACTAGGTAGCATATATATCATTATGGGAGAAGTTACTCATGTTAGTACCTCTCGGGTTACCGCCAGTAAACGGTGGGCGGACAATGCCAAGGTAGGCCAACCTAGTGCCGAGGACCAACTTCCTATTGAGAAAGTTGAGATTGACAATGGCGGATTTATGGTTGTCAACAAAAATATCTGTTAGTAATAGCAAAAATACCAGCCTTTCACACTCTCAACAGAATATCTCTACTCGCAATCCGTTTGAGGCTCTACTGAAAAAAGATTGTAGTTCGGGTCTCATTTCAGAGAATGATCACACTGCACCAACGATGCAAGATAATCCGCTAGCTATTGTAGCTTATCCAATGATGTTGAATCAAGTTTGAATCTAAAAGAGAGTGATTCTCTTAACTTTAATTTTCAAGTTGATGCTGATAAATTGAAAGATTTAAAGACCAAGTTAGGCGACTCCTCAATTACTCCGCTTGTCTTTCACTCACGTAATTCTTCGGATGTTATGAAGGCTATGACAATTGCAGCTCGATGATCCTGGGCCGACGACATTCCACGTGATACATCAGACCATCAAGACGATACTCGGACACATGCTAAAAAAACAAATGACCAAAATCCTCTAGAAATAGACGACATTCATTTAAATTGCGATTTTAAGTTATTTTTGTTGTTTCTTTTTTTCTGAAGTATAACATTGTTTTCCCTTTGCTACCTGATAGACTTGTGGTCACTGAATAGGATCTTTTCCTTTCTTTTTATATGTTTCCATTTATTTAAAAAAAAATCTTTGTAAGTAGACTATAATGGAAATTAATTATGGTGATACAAATTAATTGCTCTACACAGTGATCACATATAATACAAATTCATGTCTGTTCGTGATCTTCATGCGCACCCATAAAAGTAGTCTATATATAATTATTGTTTTTATTTTCTCCCTTTTTTTGGGTGAAGAAGTAGTCTAGAATTTATTGTTCTCAATGTTGAGTTATCAGTTATCCCCCCTTAAAGCACTGCTATAATCGAGAGCATAAATCTCCTCTGTTTTCTCATTTTTTATTTTGGGAGATTTGGGGAATGGATTTACTGTATTACTATAAGAGGGAATAGTATGACTGCTGAATCCTTACGACATTGACTGTCTCCCTCATCGTAGAATGGGAATAACAAGGGCGGGAATTAATGACATAGTTATTTGAGTTTTTTGGTGTATATATATTCACCAATCACCAAATATTATGAACGTGGTCTACAAATAATTTTATTCCACAACAATTAAGCACGCCTTAACACGAGCAAAGCAATATCAGGCTCTGTCTGCAATACACACAAATGACACAATTCGTTAGAACGTCGGTTTTATTCTAGCAAAGATTATTTGATACTCAACTAATCAGATAAAAGTGATAAAAACACTGAATTAATCATGATACCCATCCCATATATTCAACTCAAAAGTGATAAAAACACTGAATCATGACATCGGCCTTGGATAGCAAATTTATTTATTTTTAATATATTTAATATATATTTTGCATATACCATATATATTATAATATAAATATATAATTTTTATGCACTTAATATGATATCATGCATTTACAAATTGATAATGACAACATTTGTAAAGAATATTTTATAAATATGTATTCCCTCCATCCCAATTATATAGTTCAGTTGGACTTTTCACACAGATTAAGAAAATATATTGAAAATTACAAGTATGCAAATTTGTTACTTGATTTGCCCTTATTTAATGAATAGTGTAAATTACAAAGTGCATATTATATAGGGATATAATAGTAAAAGAATGAAAAATTTACTATTAAATATGAAAAGTGGACTATATATTCGGGACATCCCAAAAATGAATAGTGGACTATATATTTGGGGCGGAGGGAGTATGTTTTGTTTGATAAATGGTTTTATCATGATTTTGATGATTTTGTTTTTATACCAAAACAATGTTTTTAAAGGTTGTCCAAATACTCCTAAATGATTTAAAATGGTTTTAATATTTTTCGGAGTATTTCTTCAAGTTTATTTTCGATATAAATTGGAAGGACAACACTTTTGATGATTTTGTGTTAATGTGTTTTTACACCAAAACAATGTTTCTAAAATGTTGTTCTAATACTCCCGATCGGTCTAAATATTTTTACTATTTTTCGGAGTATTTCTTGAAGTTTATTTTCGATATAAAATTGGACAACACTTTTGTTTTGAGGCCAATCGGTCGCCCTATAGGGCATCCCGTACCTGAAAGTTGTGAAAAACAGTGGATAAGCTATTTGCTGAAAAAAGGCTGGTTGACCGGTCAACAGGGTGGTAGACCGGTATGGTCGACCGGGGTCGACCGGTGAGCGTCGACCGGCGACCGGGGTGTCGGCCAAGTGCACAGGAGCAATTTAAACAGAACTTCCGGACTCGTTTTTGGGTTTTGCTCGGCCATTTGGGCATAGGGTCGGCCGGTCGGACCCCCTGTCGGCCGTGCCGCCTGTGTAAATGTGTATTCTCATTTTCAAACGTCTATTTGTGTGTGACCGGCCTCAAGTTTGACAAAGAAAATTCCGAAGAGTTGTCGTGATGACTTTTCCCTAAATTGTGGGATTGATTTCTAACAAATATAATCTTGATTTTAATTGCAATTTTTTTGTAGATATCGATTCCAAGAGGAGCCTATCAAGTATCAATCATCTCCTATAAATAGAGGAAGATTTGAAGCACAAAGAACAAGAGAGAACAACACAACACAACAAGATATACTCAAGCAAACACTTGGTCTTTCATTGTTATTATTCTTGTTGTAATTTGTCTAGCTTATCACTTTCACATCCTTGAGGTCTAGGATATTCTTGATTACACTTGCACTCATAATTGTAATATTCATTATCGAGTTATAATGTTGATTTTGGGTTATCATTCAACACAAGATATCCTTGTGAGTGTTCTTGTGGTAAGAACACACTTGGATGATCTAGGTGATAGGATCAAGAAGATTGTGGTGATCTTCTTATTGAGGTGTTGAAGAATTTGGTATTCTTCAAGGTTGAAGATTGTGGTGATCTTCACAAGGTGTCGTTGGAGATTGTGGTAATCTTCAAGAGAGATTGTGGTAATCTCAAAGGTGGTGTTGTAGAAGAGTGTGGTGCTCTCTTCAAGGTGATGTTGTAAGGTGTTGTATTAATTTTGGTAATTAATAAAATCTTTTTTTCTTTTTGAAATTCATCCCGGATATACTGGGGTGGTAGAGGATTAGGCCCTAGGTGGGTTGAACCTCTATAAATCGACGCGTGTTGTTTACTTGTCGCACCTTTACTATTGTCTTGGCTTATTTTGTTCGAAAAAGAGGGCGAAATCGAAAAGATGGAGATAATCTATTCACCCCGCCTCTAGATTATCGTAGCCGCTTGGACTTACAAGTGGTATCAGAGCCAAACTTTTTGGCAAGCTCGTTTCACATCGCGAGTGAAGAGGAACGATCGTCGGCTACGAATAAAGCTCATCTTTCCGGCACCTCCACCACCAAGCCACCTCGATTTGATTCCAAAAATTTTATATTTTGGAAAGAAAGAATGGAATGTTATTTACAAGGTTGCGGGTTTGATATATGGAACACCGTCATAAATGGAGAATCCATTCCGATGATAGACACACCACACACCTCCAAAGGCCTCAAAGAGCTAAATGATGAAGAGAAGAAAAGCATCTCCTTAAACGGTAAAGCTCTCAATATTTTATATTGTTCATTTACTAATTTGGAATATGAACATATTGTAGGAATTCGATCGGCACATGAAGTATGGCAAAAATTAGAAGCCATCTATGGAGTATTTTCAAATGAAAGGAGTCAAACAAAAGCATCTACTTCTCAAAGGGATACAAGTTCAAATCTAAGGAACAAGCCTTTTACAACTTCAAACTATGAAGTAGTCGAACAATGTCTTATGGGCATCGAAGAAGAAAACGTGGTATGTCTTAAACCCTCTACCTCTTATGATATTGTTATTCAAAATGATTATATCGATTTGCAAAATGATTTTGATGATCTTCAAAATGAATTCCAAGGTTTACTAGTTAAGTACAAAAATTTGAAAAAGGAATTCAATGTTTTGAAAAATGAAAAGGATAGTTTATTTACTTCCTATGAATCACTATCATGTGCTCACACCACCACACTTGACAAGGTTAGAAACCTTGAAAAATAAAATAGTACACTTGTTGAGAATATTAATTGCATGAAAAATGATTTATCAAAATCCAACTTAAGTACCAATAAATTGCCCAATATTGTGAATGTTAATGGTTGTGATAACTTGAATAATGAACTTGTTCATGAGCCTAATATTGTCAAGCATATGAAAAAGAATCAAGTTCCTATACATGTTAGTAATATTACTTGCTTCTATTGCGGTAAAAAGGGTCATACGGTAAATACTTGTCGAGCTAGAAATAGCTCAAATTATTGTTGGAGACCTAAAAGTCTCAAGACTAATCCCAAAGGACCCAAGCACTTGAGGGTACCACAAAACAATGTTATATTAGGTACCCGGCAAAATAATAATCAAAAAAAAATTCATGCCGCCAAGAAAACATCAAATGAACATCTCATTTGATCAAAGAATGAGAAAACAAAGTCAATTTCCAAGAAGATGATATAATAAAAAATGGGAAGAACACAATCCTTGGAAATGGCAAAGACATCATCAACAAGATGATTTTCCAAGAGAAAGACACTTTCGAAAAAGAGAAGGCCACAATGCTTGGAAATGGAGTAATTGGAGAAACCATCATCAACAAGATGATTTTCAAAGGGGAAGATATCATCAACAACGGGAACGGCACAACCCATGGAAATGGCGTAATTGGTAAACCGTATTTCCCTATTTAAATATGCATTTTATTAGTATGCATGTTTTTATTTGTGTCTATATTGCAAATGAGTTTTCATAAATTAAGGTCCTCAATAAATATTTGTGTTTTAAAATCCTTTGAAAATGAGACCTTACATGTTGATTTTAAACTCTTATGGATTTCTATAGCATTAGTATTTTTATTGTGATATCTCTTATTACTTGGCATACACTTGTGCTATTATATCTTGTGCAAAATTTGTTTAAAGTATTATGTAGGACTCATGTATATTCACAAATGGCTATCTACGTCATAATATGTCAAGACTCAAGAGTGACATAAACTATCAAGGTACGCTCATCATTGGTATTCATCTTATAGACTCGATACATTTGTGTCATATGACTATGTGCTTATACAAGTGCCATTAAGAGGATGTTTTGATTTTTTGAAAAGGCATTATTTGACATAGCTTGTTTTATCCAAGATTTGTAAAGGATTATATTTTGTTTTGATAGAACAATTGATCTACTAAGTTATGCATTTTATTGCACATATAAATGCCACTATTCTTGGATACTTATGTCAAACCTCTTGTTCATATGATTCTTATAAATGAGGTCTCAACTATGTGCTCTCTTATTGTCTAATTTCAAAAGAGACCTTATGTAGCTTTCTTAAGCTTATTTGAACTTGAATGATTTATTAGACTCTTGATGATGCATAGTATGTGGTGCTTAAAATAATGTATCTATTATTCGATATTACTATGCTCGTGTGCAAAATATCATGTTAAGATTTTGTAGAAATTTGTGATATTTCGCAACAAGTTTGATGAACAAGACAAGGTTAGTAGCTCAATGATATTGTCAAGAAGAAGGTAATGATTTTGATGTAATATTTGCACTCATAGCACATTTAGAAGTTATTTGCACTTTACTTGCCCATTCTTGTTTTGAGAAAATTTCAAGCTTTACCAAATGGATGTTAAATCCAATTTACTAAATGGTTTTATTCAAATAGAAGTCTATCGGAGTTTAAAATTTTTAGGCCAAATGATTTTTATAAAAGGCCTTGTGCGGTTGATACAAGTACCCGTATATGGTTTGATAGACTTAGCTATTTTTGCAAAATAATTTTACAAAAGGTAAAGTTGATACTACACTTCTTGTTTTGAAAAAAGGGCAAGGTTGTTTACTTATGAAAATTTATGTTGATAATGTTTTTGGTGCTACTAATAAGTATTTGTGCAAGATATTTTTCCAAGTCAATGCAAGGTGAACCTAAGATGATCTTGATGAGGAAAACTCAAATTTGATCATTGGAATTCAAGTTCAACAATGCCAAGAAGGTGATTATATTCCACACTCAAAACAAGAAATGAGACATTGAAGAAGAAAGAACTATTTCAACCTATATGGCCACAAATGTGAAAATTGACAAAGGTTGAGAGGGGCATGTTGATTGACAAACAAATTCGATGTATGTTTATTCGTTTATTATTCCTTAGACTCGACATTCTATATGCCTTATGTCTATATGCTCGACTTAAAACAATCCCAATGAATCTCTTTAAAGTGCCGTTAAAAGAAATTTTCAAATACTTGTAAGGCACTACTTCTTATGACTTGTTCATTCAAAGTTTTAAAACGTTATTACTTTTTGGGATAACAAGTCCGGTGTAAATTTTATTTTTCAAAATATGGTTCGTCATAATCAAACTAAACATATTCGATTTTTTTTTTGGGATTGCATGTTTTAACAAAAACTTGAGATGTGTTTAATTCCGTCTCAAGGATAACTCGCGGACTTTTTAATCGTACACCATCGAGTATTTTAATCCATTTCGAGCGTAATTATGACATAATGTATATTGAATGATATCTACGTTTGCATTTTGCATGTTTTTAAAACTTAGGGGCGAAAAATCGGATTTTTGGATCAAACTTCGGAATTTGCAAAATAGAAAGAAGCAGTGGACTGAAGGAGCTGAGGCCGACCGGTCGCCCTACCCTCCGACCGGTCGCCCAGCCATCCAACCGGTCGCCCCTGCTGATTTTTCAGATAAAATGCTTTCTGTTTCCAGACTTAACATTTTTGGCGTTTTTCTTCCTTTCTCCGTCCCCTTTGTCATTTGCACACACAATTTACTCCAAATGAGTTTTGTTGCATAAATTACATATTTTGGGGATTATATTGCTCGTTTATCATCATCATTGCTCGTCTTTACCGATTGAATGGTAAGATTTCTACTCTTTTATCTCAATTGGGTTGAACTCTTGAGAACTTGGCCTATATGTATATTTCTTGATGTAATTCTTATATAATTGTGCTGTGATTGATGATTGTTGATGGATGATATGTATCAAATTGCTTTTGGTGATGAAAAACTTGGCTTGATTACATTTACAAGGGCTATATATATCTTCTTCAATTTTTGACGCCCGCCAAGTGTTCGATAAAATGTCTCAATGAACAATTCATCACCTACATGATTCTCTCGATTTCAAAAGTCTCATATATTTATAGAGATCATGTTTTTGCAAATCAAATGATTTTTCATAAGCTTCTACAAGTCGTATGATCGACTTTTCCCTCCCATTTGGCCTATAAGCTTCATTGTTCAAATAGCTCGATACATCGGTTTAGTTGCGCACTTTGATATGATTATATGATATTTTTATCGTGCTAACATTCTTTTTGATGATTCCAAAGGGGGAGAAACAGGTTATAAGCTCATTAGCTCATAAAAGCTAAGTTAAGCTAAACAAAAGAAGCTATAAGCTATGGCTTCCTAAAGTCATAAGTTGTGCATTATACTTAGTCCAATTGTTGTATGATGGACTTATACACTTGTCTAATGATGTTTTGTTGACAGGGGGAGCTTGCAAGCTCTTGTACTTAGGACCAATATGTAAAAGCTAAGCTTTTAGCTTTTGGATGATTGCTTTTACATTACTCTTGTTGTGCATATTGATAGGGGGAGCTTTTGCTATATATGTTTAATATCTCTACTCCCATCCTTGTGATTATATTGTGTGGAATGTTGTCGCTCACAACGGAAAGTTCCTTTTTACCGGTAAAAATATTTTGTTTTCAAAATCGACCTCGTTAAAATTGTTTTGGTTTGTAATCATCAAAAAGGGGGAGATTGTTTGATAAATGGTTTTATCATGATTTTGATGATTTTGTTTTTATACCAAAACAATGTTTTTAAAGGTTGTCCAAATACTCCTAAATGATTTTAAATAGTTTTAATATTTTTCGGAGTATTTCTTCAAGTTTATTTTCGATATAAATTGGACAACACTTTTGATGATTTTGTGTTAATGTGTTTTTACACCAAAACAATGTTTCTAAAATGTTGTCCTAATACTCCCGATCGGTCTAAAATATTTTTACTATTTTTCGGAGTATTTCTTGAAGTTTATTTTCGATATAAAATTGGACAACACTTTTGTATTGAGGCCAATCGGTCGCCCTATAGGGCATCCCGTACCTGAAAGTTGTGAAAAACAGTGAATAAGCTATTTGCTGAAAAAAAGGCTGGTTGACCGGTCAATAGGGTGGTAGACCGGTATGGTCGACCGGTCGATCGGGTGTCGGCCAGGTGCACAGGAGCAATTTAAACGAACTTCCTGGACTCGTTTTTGGGTTTTGCTCGACCATTTGGGCATAGGGTCGACCGGTAGGACCCCCATCGACCGGTCGCCATGCGTGTAAATGTGTATTCTCATTTTCAAACGTCTATTTGTCTTGTGACCGGTCGCCTCAAGTTTGATGACAAAAAAATTACGACCGTTGTGCGTGACAGACTTTTTCCTAAATTGTTAGATTGATTTCTAACAGCTATAATCTTGATTTTAATTGCAATTTTTTTGTAGATATCAGATTCCAAGAGGAGCCTATCAAGTATCAATCATCTCCTATAAATATAGGAAGATTTGAAGCACAACAACAAGAGAGAACAACACAACACAACAAGATATACTCAAGCAAACACTTGGTCTTTCATTGTTATTATTCTTGTTGTAATTTGCCTAGCTTATCACTTTCACATCCTTGAGGTCTAGGCTATTCTTGATTACACTTGCACTCATAATTGTAATATTCATTATCGAGTTGTAATCTTGATTTTGGGTTATCATTCAACACAAGATATCCTTGTGAGTGTTCTTGTGATAAGAACACACTTGGATGATATAGGTGATAGGAGCAAGAAGATTGTGGTGATCTTCTTATTGAGGTGTTGAAGAATTTGGTATTCTTCAAGGTTGAAGATTGTGGTGATCTTCACAAGGTGTCGTTGGAGATTGTGGTAATCTTCACGAGAGATTGTGGTAATCTCAAAGGTGGTGTTGTAGAAGAGTGTGGCGCTCTTCAAGGTGATGTTGTAAGGTGTTGTATTAATTTTGGTAATTAATAAAATCTTTTTTTCTTTTTGAAATCCATCCCGGGTATACTGGGGTGGTAGAGGATTAGGCCCTAGGTGGGTTGAACCTCTATAAATCGACGCGTGTTGTTTACTTGCCGCACCTTTATTATTGTCTTGGCTTGTTTTGTTCGAAAAAGAGGGCGAAATCGAAAAGATGGAGATAATCTATTCACCCCCCTCTAGATTATCGTAGCCGCTTGGACTTACATGTTTTTCTTTTTTTTTTAATTATTTGTATTTAATTTCATTTTTCCGAGTTAGGACGCGTCGACCCGTTCGGTCTTGTGACCCGCGGTGGGTCGCTCCGCCCCGCCCCCTTCTAGGGATGAGACAAGGATAGAGTCTTTAGATACCTGACTCGTCTGCACCATTGTCGTCCCTACTCAAGTTATAAGTGCCTGATGTTTTAAAATAAATTTCCTTTGTCATATTTCTACTCGATTGAAACACATAAATAGACGTGTTCAACGGTTCGAACCGAACCAGTGGTTTCGAACTGGGTCAACGGTTCAAAAAACTATTGACCATGGTTTCGGTTCGAACCAGAACCGTAAACCTAATTTTTAAGTTTAGGTTTATGTTCGTGATAATTGGAACCGAAAATCGCCGGTTAAACCGGTGGTTTAACCGGCTAGTTTACAATCGGTGGTAAATTTTTTCATGTAACGTTGTATGTGTCATATTATTAATTTATGTGTTCAAGATAATTTAGCTACTTTAAAAGATGAAATTTAACCTATTAGAAATGCGCTTTTATATTTATCAAGATATTCATCTTTGTTGAAAAAATGAGCTAGATAATGTGAAAATCATGGCTTGTACCCAAGAAAATTCTCACCCGATGTGTCAACTCGTTGAAATTCTACATATAAAATGATAAACGATAGTTATCAATATAGAGAAGCTTTATGTTCATTTTTTGCCAGACAACAAAGTGGGATTGTTTTATTTCCGAATCAATGGAATGTATGCTCTAATTTATGTCAACTTTTAAAGGTTTTTAAAGATGCCACCAAATAATTATCTGGTGTTTATTATCCTACATCAATTTTAGTTGTAGATCGTTGTGTTAAAATCGCACTACTTTTTAGATCTCTCATGCCTTGTGCTACTTTAGGACAAACTATTGCTTAAATGGGATTAAAATGGTTAAAATATTTCACTTATATTCCTAATGTATTTTTAGTTGCAAAAATATTATATCCTAGAGTAAGATTAGATGATTTAGAAGAATTGTTAGGAATTTATTATGATGCTTTGTTTCCTATTAAAGAACATGACACTCCCATTCCAAGCATAGTAGTAGATAATGCCAAAAAATATTTATATGATATTTTTAGAGAATATTCAATAAAATATGGCAATAGTTTTTGAAGCTCATCTAGTTCCGGTGCTTCTACGCTTGATGCTGAAAATACTAGTGATATTGGTATTTTTAATGAGGCGTCGGTATTTGCACCATTGGAGCAGTTTTATGACGCGAGGATACCAAAACGTTCGAGAGGAGGCATAACCCCTTATCTTAAACTTGATACATACTTAACATTTCCTTTTGATTATACTGAATTTGTAGTAGGAAAGTCAAAGTTCGATCTGTTACAGTGGTGGTCAAAGAGGTCTTCCTCTTTTCCTATAGTAACATTAATTGCGAGGGAAATATTAGTAATTGTTCCTGCCTCAACCGTTTACGTAGAGCAAACATTCAGTGAGGGATGTTATATTCTGGATCCTAGACGATCTAGATTAACAGTAGAAAACCTAGAGGCTCAAGCATTGCTCCATGATTGGACAAAAGCCGCGGCGCGTGAGCAAGTCATCAATTTTGATGATTCCTAAGAAAGCGACAATTTTGATACCGGTCAAAAAATGAGTCACAAAATGATTGAAGAATCACGTTGCCACCTTCCCTAAGGTAAGTAGAAGGTAAGAGAACTACTTAAGATTTTGATTCCTCTATGAGGATACTAAGCAATTTTATTTTAATATTCAAAGTTACATTTAAATTTTTTAACTTAGAATATTAAAATAAAACTCAAACTCATTTCTTTTTTTCTTTTTTTCTTTCTTTGTGGTTTGTACTTTGTAATTTAAACTTTATATGAAATTGTAGTAACTTGTAATTTTACTTTTAAATTGTACTTTGGAATTGTAATATCTTGGAATTTTTCATTTGTAAATTGTAAGTTGTAATTTTTTAAATCAATAAAATTATTTTTTTGTTACTCAATTTTATTTCCTTCATCAATTGTGTTAATTTATTATATATTAACAATTAAAAAAAAAACGAACAAATCGAACAACCAGAACCTCCTGTTGAATCGAACCTTAATCAAATCGTCTATAAGATGGTTAGGTTCCAGTTCCATCCTTTGGGCAAACCGGAACCGGCGGTTTCAAACTGTAACCTATGGTTCCGAACCGTTAAACACGTCTACGGTCATTTCAAATTATTAAAATCTGATCTTAAAATAAATAACTTTGAAGAAATAATAGTCAAATCTAACACACAAACTTATGTATTCTGAAAAGAATTGGTATTTTTTTGTAACATATTTTGAATCCAAGGTTCCCTTTCCTTTTCTCTAAAAATTGTCCCACGTTGTTGCCCCACACCAAAACCAAACGGTAGGCGTTAACACCCATGTCCTTATTTATTACACTAATCAGCTTTTTACATTCACTCTCTCTCCTCAAAAAGCCCAAACATATCTCTCTCGATTTCACATTGCCCCACACTTCTCTCAAAACCCCAATATAAGACAAACCCAGTCCGAACTGGTCAACGTTAATACCATCTCCCACTCTATATCTATCGCGTGTTCATCACACTCCAGATCTGTCCATTCATTTCTTCGCTTAGACGGCATCTGTTTCAAACGCCGTTAAAAGAGAGTAAAATAGACGTCACACGTATAAATCGTAATTATAGCATTTCGTAAATTATTATTAGTACGTATAATTGCAACGAGGTGGTCGGATACTCGGATTACGTATCTGCTTATTTGAGCAGTGTGTATATTCATTGCACTCCCCGTAGACCTGGCCAAATGGAACCGAAACCGGGTTCCAAACCGGAATCGGAACCGTGGTCAACAGTTCCTAAATCGTAACCGTGGTCAACGGTTCCAAAACCGGAACCGGAACCGTGTAGATCGGTTCCGGTTCCAGTTCCTAGGTCTCAAAAACCGTGGAACCGGCGGTTTTAACCGTCGGTTAGAACCGTATATGGAACCGTGATGGAACCGTTTTTTTTAAGGTTAAAACCAACAATCTTGTTTTAGTAAATACATTCTAGAATAAATGTAAAATGTTTATTATGATATTTTTAATATTGCACAACGATTACTTAGGGAAAAAGTAAACGCGTCAAGGGTTCCTCTAGCTCAAATGTAGAGCTTGAGAATTATTTAACTACTTCTTTCGAGTTTAGTGAAATAAATATTGAAGACTTTGATATTTTGAAATGGTGGTCACAAAGAACTCAACCTTATACAATCATCTCAATCATCGCAAAAGAGGTTTTGGCATGCCCCGTTTAGAGCAAACGTTTAGCTCTGATGGAGATATTTTAGATGAATCACGCTCGCGTTTTTTTTTCCTTTTTTCTTTTTATTTTAAACTAAATTGCTAAACATTTTATCTAAATAAAATTAAAAACAAAAGATTCTGGTTTAACCGGAATCAGTATAGAACCGTGTTCCGGTTTGGAATCGAACCGCGGGTTCGGTTTTGGAACCGAACAGTTAGCATAAGGTTACAGTTCCGGTTCCTCAATTTGGAGAACCTGAAGCCGTGAACCGAAGCCTAACCCGAGCGGTTCGAGCAAATGGGCAGTGTCATCCCCGTGTAATTAAACAAAGAACCTCTAACCACACTGAATTATATGTTACATTACTATAAATTCAATTATTATTTTAAAGTAAAATAATTATATGCCATTACGTAAAAATGAAGTAAATTGATTAATGATGAAATTTGAACTTAACATCCACAGTGATAATTGCAAGCTCATGATTTTTTTGTGGCTCTCATAGTGCCACATCAATTGAACATAAATTGATGTTGAATGAAGTTCAATACATTGAACCAAAACATTGAACTTGCAACTACGAAATCTTCCACAATAATACTCCCTCCGTCCCAATAAGATAGGCAAGTAGAGTTTTTCACACAGATTAAGAAAACATAATAAATATAATTGGGATCATAATCTTTTTCCATATTTTTCCTACTTTGCCCTTGCATTAAATGAAAGTATATCATTGTTAGTCTCAAACAAAGTAAATTAAATAGGGCTAGTTTAGTCTATTGTTGTGTAATTAATGCTCTCAATAAGGAAACAAGTAAATTGGGACGGACGAAAAAGGAAAGGTAGTCTATCTTATTGGGACGGAGGGAGTAACAATCAAGTTCAAGTTCAAAAACTTGAGCTTGAACCATCTCATTATGGATGCTCTAACTCACATTCTTGACATATCAGTTGCATTTGAAATTAGAAATTGAGAAATTTATAGAGGCCTAAACAAAGTATGCCATGTTTATTTAACTGCATATAATTGATTCCTATTTTTTTTTTATGTATTTGTAAATGTTTACATGTTGTCACAGGTATACATTATAAGAATATGTTGGGGGTAAAAAGGTCATTTGCTATTTCATATATAATTCATTTTATATATTTGAATAAATATTATTAATTGCTCAATAGTTAATGGGCTCCAGATGCAATAATCCAGCCCAAAGGTCTGGATCCGGCCACAAGCCACTTTCTCCTACGCGGCCCACAAGGCCCACTACCCAGTATTAAAAGGTCTCTCATCTTCATTTGTAAGTTAACTCTCTCATAATCACTCTTAATCCTTATTCAGTATTCAATTATTGTCTTACATTCTCTCTCGATCATTGTGTCAACTTGAGCGTCGGATGGGCCTCTAGGACAACCCCGGGGCTCGTCTAACGTTTGCATGTGTATAGGCAAGTTCCTAGCTAAAGATTTCCAACTCTTGGAGAAGAAGAATTGAAAGACTTCCCGTTTGAGAAGGAGAAGACTTGAATTTTATCAGAAACTTTGACTTGCAGTGATCTGCTCTAAAAAGTAACATCATTTTGGTGCCGTCTGTGGGAAATAGCCAAAGTACACGAACATGTAGACCCGATCTCAAGAACGCGAAGTCGGATCCCAAGTTGCTAAACACAAAGTAAAATACCCGCAACAGGAACAATCACCAAGAAGACGGGAGGCCAACCCAATTTCCTCTAGAAGGGTGTCGATTTCCCCGCAATGAAGAACTGCCCCTCATCTTTGTGAGGATCCGCCTATTGAGGAAATTTGTCTGACCGGAGAAGCTTTCAAGCCTTACTTGATGAAGCCACCCGAAATGGTCGAGACACTGTGCCGTGGGCCGAGCCACCGAGACCGCCCGAGCTCCGCTTCTTCTTGAAGACCCGGACTTGGGAGGTTAGAGAGGAAGAGATGAAGGATGTGGCAAGAATCGTGAAGATTCGCCACTAGCTGAAGAGTCTGGAGTAATACAACCCAGCCAAGCTAACTCACAGACTACCGCATTGATGAAGAGGAGTCCATTGGCCTCTGCCATCCTGACTGAGCCACTACCTTTGGAAATCAAGACATCCAATCTCCTGAAATATGATGGAACTGGAGATCCTTGGGAGCACTTAGACAAGTTTCATGCAAAAGTAGATCTCTACAACAGGATGGACACGTCTTACTATAAGGTGTTCCACACCACTCTGACCAAGTGGGCATTGACTTGGTTCAACCAGTTGCTGGTAGAATCAGAAAGACTACTTAAAATATTATGTGGATCAAGGTAGATGGCACGAGGATACTGGGCAAGAGGAAAATGAACTCCGCTGAGCTCCACGCCTTTGAGCCGCGTACTAAAGAAAGACAAAATACTTATAGGGTTGGATCCATCGACATGATTTCTAAAGACCCCGGAGAGGCGAGCTCCTCAGAGAAGACATTGATGAAGCCCCACAACCTTAGGAGTTGCATAACTCGCCATCTCCTTATGAACCAGTTTTGCCCCTCTTCTTGGGGCCTATGCATGCTTATTTACTTTTCAGTACTGGCTTTTTCCGCCCACGTGGCATAAAACAGATTCATTACAAGTATTTCCTGGCCTGGGAGCCAAGTTTCCTTATTGCATTCATTTCGAACAAATAATACAAGTTGCAATTTGTTTTCACCATTTTTCTTGATTACATATATGTAATTATTTACCAACTAGTACAATACGCTCCCTTACGACACTCTTGAATGTAGAGACCCTCATGCGGCAATTTTGGAGGAACTACCCCTACCTGCAACATAAGAGGTGGTTACACAATAGGCTCCCCCAGCACTCCCGAAAAAAATGAGACTCTCCTTGGTGCTCCAGGAAAAGTCAAGTCCTTAGAAGCTTCACGATTAATGAGGCAAATAAAATCCTTTAGAGAAAGCACTTCGTGAGATAAATAAAGCCCTCTAGACAAGCTTTATGCTTCATGATACAAATAAAGTCCTCTAGAGAAGCTTCGCGCTTCGTGAGGCAAATTAAGTCCTCTAGAGAAGTGATTGCCTCAGTCCTCTAGAGAAGCTTTGCACTTCGTGAGGTAAATAAAGTCCTCTAGAGAATCTTCGTGCTTCATGAGGTAAGTAAAGTCCTCTAGAGAAGCTTCCCATTTCGTGAGGTAAATAAAATCCTCTAGAGAAGCTTCACGCTTCGTGAGACAAATAAAATCCTCTAGAGAAGCTTTGGAGAGGAGCTCCCTCACGAGGGGGGTCCTTGTAACTAAACCCACTTCAGTGCTCCTGGAGGAGAGGGACTCCCTCACTAGGGAGTCCTCGTAAACATAAGTCATCAAAATATGCAACGAAAAGAGAGCGAAAATGCTAACACATGCGCTTAAGGAATGAATGTGTGATCAGAAGAATAAAGAAGATAAGGGCTCCTGAAAGCAACCCTATGGCTCCTGAAGAGTGCCCTCTCCGAGCCATGGGAGAGAGCCCCCCTCCGGGCCACGAGAAGGCGCCTCCTAAGCTCCAAAAGGACGCTCCTACAGGCCACAGAAGGGCGCCCCACTTTCCCTCACCATCATAACATAACTCCAGAGCCAGAGGAGAGATATCGAAGCCCACGAGCAAATGTGGAAATTGAATAATGGAACTAAAGAGGGACGGTGACACCCTAGTTCCCGAGTAGAAATGAAAAAGGACCAAAATCAAAATTCGGCCCAAAATATGGGAAAACTCCGGAAAAATGGAGAAAAAAGCAAAGCCCCTACTTGCCTGCTCCGGGGAGGTGCCCCAGAGAAACCTATCTCAACTCTCATGCTCTCATCTCGACTCTTATCACTCGATGTACTCCACTCCTCTCTACAACTCTCCATGGGAACTCTCCTCAATTTTCAAGAAACTTTCACTAAATGTTCTACTAATTAATTAAATTGGAATACATGGTCAAAGTTGGGCTCCCTCAAAGGGAGGTTCTCGTAAACTAAACCTCCTCTGGTGCTCCCTGAAAGGAATTGCTCCCTCACGGGAGGGTCCTTGTAAATTAACCTCATTTGGTGCTCTCGGAGGAGAGGGGCTCCATATACACGTCAGTCCTCATAAATTTCCAAGGAATCTCAAGACAAACCAAATATATTATCAGTTTAGATCTTGCACTGCTTCATTTCTTCGCAGCACCGGAACTAGGGGCTTATGTTGGGGGCAAAAAGGTCCTTTGCTATCTAATATTTATTCCAGTATATATTAATTCATTTTATATATTGGAACAAATATTATCACTTTCCAGTAATTAATGGCTCCAGGTGGAATAACCCGACTCACAAGCTATTTTCTCCTACGCGACACACAAGGCCCACTACCCAAGTATAAAAAGGTCATTCCTCTTCATTTGTAAGTTAATTCTCTCATAGTTACTCTTAGTACTTATTTATTATTCAATTATTGTCTTACATTATCTCTTGATCACTGTGTTGACTTGAGCATCAGATCGGCCTCCCTGAGATAACCTTGGAGCCCGTCTAACGTTTGCGTGTATGCAGACAAGTTTCCAACTGAAGATTTCCAGCTCCCAGAGAGAAGACTTTCCACTTGAGAAAAAGAAGACTTGAATTTTATCAGAAACCTTGACTTGGAGTGATCCGCCTTAAAAAAGCAGAATCAGAATACATACTTTTCCACTCAAGGTTTTTTAATAGTATATGCCACTATAATGATATTTTGAAAACAATCCAATCGCTGTTATTTTTTATTACTTTTTTCCAAACGTGCACACACACTAGCTAGTTCGAATCCTTGACCCACCCCACTAATGAGAGAGGCGATACCATAAGGCCCATCGGCTATCGGTAAATCCATTGTTCTTAGTACAATTATATAGACGAAAAAAACAAAAGTAATATCAATTATCAAATTAATTTTTGGAGATAAATTATTATTAATAGGATTAATTTCAAGTTCTGTGAATTGGTCGGCATTTATGATTTGTACCCTCTCCAGATTTATTATGTACTCTATACTCTATAGGCATGTACGCAATCCATATAGCAATACATAATTATGAGTCTCAATAGTCAGATGCCTATTTTTTTTTGGGCGCCAAAATAAACTTCCAAAGTTTCAAAAAGATAAAATAAACAAAAAACTTAAAAAATCAAAGAGGAAAAAGGACATGCGTGAAAGATATCCCACATAAAATCAAGATCTCATCTTTTGTGTAGGATAGCGATGTTACCCTACGAGCTCGTCTTGCAATTTAAGAGCGGTACCTTCGTTTTGCTATACCTATTTTTTTATTTTGCACCAAATCAAATCACCAATAATTGATGAATCATATTTAAACAAACGATGAAATCTAATTAAGTCATTGTCGACATCTTATAATTTTTGTTATGTAGAATTCTATTATTGGTTATAATTATTGAAAGAGGAAATTACATTAAACCCTCTTTACTATTCGCGTTTTTACACTTTACCGTTTAATTTTTTTTACATTTTACAATATAAACTATGTAAATTTTTGTATTTTGCCCTATATGGACAAATTTGCCCTTACAATTGTATTTTTCTTAGAGTAATGACAATAATTCATTATGGTATAATGTTATCATATATAAAATTAATATTTTCTTAAATTCATATCTTGTTTCAACGAACTGTAGTTAGGTATTATTAGTCAGTTTTTGTGTTGCACGTCATACGTCGAGTTTTACAGTTGCTCCTAACACTCAGCCTTAAGAGGCATCGCAATGGTTCGTACCAATGAGAAAAAACAAAAAGTTACCGCAAGAAAAAATCGGGCCGAACTTTAAACATTAGCACCCAATTTGAAGTATTCATTACTAACCAATTAAAAAGAATAAATAATTTTAGTTAATTAGCGATGAAAATATTCATCACTAACCAGGAATATTCAGTCACATTCTAATCAAACAATGTATGAATTTAAAAGATTATTAATTATTTATACGGAAACGTGATGAGTTGGATATGAACGTAATAGACTATTTTTATTATTTTAAAAAAATAAATTTAGGGATAAAAATGTCCATATAGGGCAAAGTGCAAAAATTTACATAGTTCATACGATAAAGTGTAATGAAAAATAGTTTATAAGGTAAAATGTAAAAACGCAAATAGTACATGAGATTTAGTGTAATTTCCTCTTATTAAAAAGAAAAATACTTTAAAAAGTGTTGAAAGATGAAGGGATCATATTTCATGTTCCACCTTATATTTCACTCATTTGGATGATTAACACGTGTAAATACATATAATAAATTAATAACACATATAAGCACGAGTTAATAAGTATGCAGAGTGAGGGGTTGAAATTTGTCCTTCTTCCCCTAGAGATTATGACCATTTTTGGAAAGTATAAATGTCCCATAGTCCAAAAAAAGTGTAGACTTGTGCTCCAACTGGTGTGAAAATATTAAAAAAATAGTGGTGTGGAATTCACAAAATGAAACAAGAAAGCTCAGGCCAAAAACAAGACAAGACTTGATGAAAAATATTCATGATGATGATTGACAACTGATTGTAATTGATAATATTCTGAAATTTGGTAAGAAAAATCTGGAGAGTTTGACTAAAAACTGTAAGTTATAATTTTTTTTTTAAAAAACCAGTTATAAAATTAGTTTAAATTCGTTTTTTTTTTTACCTTCCTAATCTCAGTTTTTGAAATGGAGAGTTTCATCATAGGACTCAAATTTAAGAAAATTCATCACTTTAAGACTTAATTTTTTAACTTTCTCAAATTAGGACCCAATTTTTATTATTTTCCTCAAATTAGGCATTCCCCCAAAATTTGGGTTCTCACTTCAACCTTTAGAAATTAACAGAAAAATTAATATTAGTATAATCTATCACGTGAGCCACAATAACATCTTTTCTTCCTCTTTTCATTATTTTGTTCATTCATTTTTTCCTAATTTATACTTGATGTCAATATTGGTTAACGTCATTATTGTAGGTACCAAAATGCATAAATTTAAACTTTTGCAACTAGCAAGGTCATGTCAAGAAAATATGGGGCATACGGTAGGATCTTAGAAAAAAATGGGTTGATTAAGAAAAATATTTAGAGAATTTTATTTTTTGTTTTTGCTTTTTCAAATGCAAAATCACTTATTAAAGTTTTATACTCAAGATATTTTAATATACTACTTTTAATAGATACTATACTAAATCCATTTAATATACCCTGGGACATAGTTGATATTAAATAATATTTTATAATATTGATTTTGAAAAAGCTTCTTTCAGTCACTGTTTTAAAAATCACCACCTAACTTCAATTAATCCCCGTCTAGGTACTAGACTCTCTTTGTTCGCCTAGTTTTTTCTTCCAATTAGGCCACATCTAATCCAGCCCAAGTTCCGCCTGCTTTTTAGAACACTGCTTTCAGCTGAAACAACTGTCACAAGTATGGTTAATAACATTCTGTAAGCAATATATGTAATTGAAAAATATATAATTTTTTTTGTGGTTTAGTATCTCAATTTCAGTTTTAACATTCTTAATATAATCAAATAAAATATAAATTTAAATGATATATTAACGAGATGGAAAATAAAAGTTGGTGAAAATCCAATTTGTGTTGTTTCTTTTATGTAGCTAATGAGTGTGGTTTTATTATGTAAAAGTTTGAATCTATAGCAGAAATGCTACCAAAAAGATTGTGGAGATGTCGTCAAAAATAAGAAATGTATAGATTGCTTATGATATTAAATCAGATTAGTAGGTTTATATAGAAAAAATTAAATATTTACACGCTAATTACACACCAACTAATTCCTACTTTTAAACCTTTATTTATCCAATAAACAAGAAACACTATTTTTTTTAAATTTATAAAGTAATTATTTTTTATTTTCTAGGCATTTAATTGTCTCTACTATTTTCAAGTTGCAGAACACTTTTTGTAAGATTTAAATTTCATTATTTATGCACATAAGTTTTAATGTCTAGAAGCAAAATTAATCTTACTCTTTGTATATTTGTGTGTTATATGAATGAAATTAGCCACCCCTACCAAAAAAATAATAATAATAATAAATAAGAGGCAATTGCTTATATAGCCTCAATATACCACACGGCTAGATAGATGAAAAAATTTGTTAAAATATTTCTTAGCTACTAAAATGAACCAAGATATCAAAATTTAATATTTAAATTTACAGTTTCATACACGGATTCTCTCAGAAATAATACCATTTATTATTTATTGTGATAGACGTAGAAATTACCTAATGGCTTTTCTAAAGTCTAAAATCTGAAATAAGATACAAAATTTGGAGGAGAGCCCAATTTGGAAAAAAAAAATATATATAAATTGGAACCCAATTTAAGAAGATTAAAATTTTGGTATTTAACGAGTTATCGTGAAAGGTTTTCTTAAATTAGGGTCTCATTATGAAATTCTCTCATTTTTCAAGGCCCACTCGAAAAAAACAATAATCCTATTTAAACCATTTTCAAAGCCCATACGACTTGGGATAAAACCCTTCATTGGGGCTTATTTCTCTGGTTCCCTTCCTCACTTTCTCCCTTCGTCTCTCTCTTTCCAGTACCAGCTAGAGAGAGAAAAAAGGGTCCCAAAAAAAAAGGGGTTAATACAAACAGAAGAAGATATGATACTGAGCCCAAGATTCAATCTTTTCCGCTTTAGCTTCTTGTCTTAAAGATAATGAGCAGAGGCTCAAGTGTCTTCTTCTCAGAAGAAGATGGTTTCACATTTCCAAGAACAACAACAACAACAACCCCTTCTCCAAAATCCAATTTTTGATGCCCTTTACTGCGACGAGGAGCGTTTTGATGAAGATTTAGGTTGTGGGTTTGGTTTGAAAGAGCCAGCGATTGAAGATTTTAGTAATGAAATTCCAGAAAAGGAACCCTTTGGTTTTCTGTTCGACCATGACCTTTTCTGGGAGGATGATGAGATTTTAACCCTACTGTCTAAGGAAAAAACACAACAAGCCGATTTGAGTTGCGATGATGTAATAAATTCTGATGGGTCTTTGAAAATGGTGAGAAATGAGGCCGTCAAGTGGATGTTTAAGGTGATTGGGCATTTTGGGTTTACTGCCTTGACCGCTGTTTTGGCTGTGAACTATTACGATAGATTTATTACAAGCCTTTGCTTTCAGAGAGATAAGCCATGGATGAGTCAATTGGTAGCTGTCGCTTGTCTTTCTATAGCTGCCAAGGTGGAGGAGACTCAAGTGCCTCTTTTATTAGACCTTCAAGTAATTTCCTCTGTTGTCGTTTTTATTTCTTTCTGCATTTGAACGCTAGGTGTTTGTGAAAATGCCTATGTGAAAATTGTTTGTGGGATTTTCTTGTTTTATTTAATTAGTCTTGTCCTTGTTTTTGTTGTTTAGGTGGAAGAATCCAAGTATGTGTTTGAAGCCAAAACTATTCAGAGAATGGAGCTTTTGGTGCTTTCTACACTGCAATGGAAAATGAACCCTGTTACTCCAATCTCATTTTTCGACCACATTGTTAGGAGATTTGAGTTGATAACCAATCTGCATTGGGAGTTTGTGAAGAGGTGTGAGAGTATAGTTCTCTCAATTATCACTGGTATGTATCTTTTTCTTAAGGGATTTGTAATGCTGCGATTTTGAATCGATTCATCGATGATTTTAAGTTCATTGACCTCTAATGCCATCAAATTTATATACAAAAATGCAGATTGTAGGTTTGTGCATTATATTCCTTCTGTTATTGCTGCTGCAACAATGAAGTATGTTATTAAAGAGATTGAGCCTTGTGATGTACTTGAATACCAAAATCAAGTTATGAGTGCCCTCAGAACCAGCAAGGTTAGCTTAATTACTCGCTCGGGTGTTCATATATTGATCATTTCTATTTGTCATATTAGATGTTTTAAAAATATTCTTGATTTGTGAAATATAACAGGAAAAGATTGATGATTGCTATAAACTCATCCTTGAGGTAATGGATGATCATGGCCGTAAAATTTGCCACAAGCGCAAACATGAGCCCATACCAAGCAGTCCGAGTGGTGTTATTGATGCCTATTTCAGCTCCGATAGCTCGAACGATTCGTGGACCGTTGGATCGTCCATGTCATCATCGCCGGAGCTCTTGTCTAAGAGAAGCAGAGCTCAGGATCAGCACATGAGGTTGGCTCCACTAAGCACTGACTCTTGGCATGGCTAATTGTCGTCCTCATTGATTTCTCATTTTTATTATTTATCTGATTTTGGGAACATTACTTCATAATCACTCTTTTTGCTATGTTTTCGTATCATAATTCAGTTGCAATTATGTGAATCCCATGTGATGGATCAAACATGTTTAACAATTGACACCATCATCACTTTTGATTGGGAATTGAGAGTGAGGTTTTTGGAGTTTCTTCCTTGAGTATCATCTATAGCCTTTATTGTCAATTGAATATATATATAGGGATAATTACAAAAATTACCTTGGAGGTTTGCTTTAATTACAAAAACCACACAAGTTTTTGAAAATTATGAAAAACCTCATAAGGGTTGATTCTGTATTATACTTTATCCCCATCGTAAGCAAAAATATTTCAAACGCCCACGTTACATTTGTAAAAATATTGCAATTACCTCCTTACATTTACCAGATAATCAAACGTCAAAGGTTTCTTTTTTTGTAATTAACCCAAATCTCAGAGATGTTTTTTGTAATTATCCCTTTATGTACATATATTGAAGACAACATTTGGATTTGTACGCTATATTGCCTCCTTGCATGATGTACATAAATAATGGCTATACCTAGGTTAGATCAATAATCAAAGACAAGGGGATGGGTGTCCCAAGTCCTTTAGGTTGTCTCAAAGGAGGAATTAATGAATAGAGAATGCTTTTCAATGTAGGACAGGTTGGCAATGGACTCTGCCTATTTTAATTGTTTTATTTTTCTTTATTGAATTAAAATGTGTAAGGATGTCTCGAGGGCAGGAACAGATTGTCTGCCAGTGGGGTTTCATAGACTTTTCTTGCTTGGTTTTTGACTTAATTGACAAACAAACTCTCTTGTATTTTCCTAACAAGATTCTCCGAAAACTTCCCTTTGACATGAAATTCAGATCGATAACTTTTAACCGTTGTTGATACCTCTGGTAAATCTGGTTGCTATATACCAAAGACTTTAGTTTGTGAGTATGAGTGGGCATGGGCACAAGGTTTTGGTTCTTGATTAAAGGTTCGACTTGTCCGTGCAAATTGCAATCTAGATCTGTGTGTAGTGTTTCAATCTATGTTTTAAAAATCGGACCGGACCTAACGATTGAAATTGATGGTATTACCCCACTAAAAATCGTTTTTGCGGTTGTATAGGTCAAAACCCGGCAAAAACTGTTTGGAATCGTCCCAAATAGGAAAATATCGGTCGAATTGGTCAAAACTAATTTTTATTTTTTAAAACTAATATGAAAATCTGCTATTTGTTACATTTTTGTGAATGAGTTAAATTTTGGGCTATGTTAGATATTATTTACATATATTTCAATTTTAAATATATCACATAATCATTATAGGAGGTCTTATATGAGACCGACTCATGGATCTGAGATTATGAGACGGATCCTAAGAAACAAAAATATGAATTCTTTTAATGGGTTGTATTCGGGTTGAAATTCTATTGAAATATAGGATCTGCCCCATAGATTATATCCATAGGACAATTTCATACAATTTTTTGTATAATTATTAAAATATAACATTATTATTTTATACAAAATAATAAAAAATATAATTATTATTTATTAGACTGGTTGGAGCGGCTGTTGAACTGGTCCAATGGGCTTGAAATTGGATCCCACCCTCAATGTATGTTATCACATTCGAGATATGATAAGGAACTGGCCACCCCCATTTTCCAGGGCCTTGTGCGAATTAACCAAACACGTTAAGATGGAAAGAAATATTCTAAAAGGGTGTGATAGTGCCATAAACCTCAACCAAATGTAGACTAGGTGAATGTCATGTGTCTACAATAATAAGTAATAACATTATCTTATATACGTGACATTCAGCCGGTGTTGAAACTAGGGGTGGAAAATAGTGTAATCGTGTCGTGTCGACACGATAAGGTCAAACAAGAACACGATGCGATAAGGATCTGCTGACACAAACACAACACGAACACGATAAGTCAAAAATAAAAAGAAATTGATTTACACGTTAATACACGATAACAAATTACACGATATCACACGACAATGCATGATACAAATATACCAAATATCAGGGTATCATGTCACTATCGTGTCACTAATAGGTAAACATGTCATTATCGTGTCATTAATAGGTAACTTCGTCATTATTGTGTACTTATCATATTCTTATTATGTTGCTATCGTGTTTGTGTCTTCATCGTGTTTACACGAGCAAAACACGAACATGACACGGAATTTTTGTATAAGAACACGAACACGAACACGATAAAACTAAACACTAACCAGTTATTTTCGTATTATTTTCATGTCGTGTCAAGAATTGCCTTGAAACATCACATGAATTACCGTAGGAATATGAGGGGTCTCGCATGTCGGTTGGGTGGGTGTGTGCCTAAAGTTAATTTATGCATTAATGAAAACAGGTAGGTGAAAGAGTTGAAATACATCAAACTAGATGTTGGTGCTTGTAATATTTCATGAGATTGAAGTTGATTGAATGAGTTCTGCTGAGTTATTTTATAGCATGTGAAAATTGGATTAGGTGTTGCTAGTCATTCTGTTGCCAAAGTTCAAATGGGACCATGGGAGGGTAGGAACATTAAGTAAAGGCAAAAACTCATAAAAGACCGTCTTACGGGTCTAAATTCGTAAGACGAATCACTATCACCCGCGCGAATCCTGCTGATCGGTCCCATGTCAAAGCCACTTGCTCATTTTTTTTTGTTTTTCCTGTTTTTCTTCCTCAGCTAAAGTAACAATAGTTTTATGAGTAAAAGTATCGATTTTTTAGATAAAGTATCATATTTTTAATATAGTCACAAATTATGATTACCTTACAGTGAAGGAAAAATAAATATATCAGAGTTAAAGTAATACCTTTATGAGTAAAAGTATATATTTTTTGAGACAAAATATCATGTTTTAAGAGTAAAAGTATCTGTTTTTTGAAATAAAGTATCACGTTTTTTAATATAGTCACCTATTACGAATTCAATACAAAGAAAGATAATAATAAATATGATAGGGTTAAAGTAATACTTTTATAAGTAAAAATATTTATTTTTTGAGATAAAGTAACATATTTTTTAATATAGTCACAAATTATGAATATATTACAATATATATATATATATATATATATATATAACATAGTTAAAGTAACACTTTTATACGTTAAATTATCTATTTTTTGAGATAAAGTATCATATTTTTTTTTAATATAGTCACATATTAGGAATGAAGCAAAGAAGGAAAAATAAAAAATAAATATGATTTAGTTAAAGTAATACTTTTATAAGTTAAAGTATTCGTTTTTTTAGATAAAATGTCATGTTTTTTTAATACAACACATATTAAGAATATATTACATTGAAGAAAGAAAAATAAATATAACAAAGTTAAGGTAACATTTTTATGAGTTAAAGTATCTATTTTTTGAAATAAAGTATCATGTTTTTTGAAATAAATTGGAGAATGAATAAAAGAAAAAAATAAGAAGTGAGAGAAAACATGAGGAAAGAGAAAATTAAGGAGAGAGAGAAAAATATGAAAAAAAAAGGAGAAGAGAGAATGTTGTTGGCGGTGAGATGAGGGAGAAGAGAGAGTGTGTGAGGAAGGAGAGATAATATGAGAATCCATCTTACGGATAAAGAGATGAGAGATCTCTCACTCTTAAGTTAAAATGCTTGCACATTTTGGGACCAACTATTTAAATATCATTTTGGTTGGAATCCAAGACATGATAATCAATTAAATATTCGAAATTTCAAATTAGGAGTTTGGAGCTTGATACTCCATATATTTCATTTATTTTGTGTTCCGAATAAAACTTTATTTATTGAAAATAACTATTTTTGCCAGAAATTCCCTCATGTTGACTCTACCAACTTTCAATATAATTTTTTAATAATATAAGATTTATATATATTTTTTATTTTCAATCCTCATAAAAAGTTTGTAAACTGTCAAAATAGAGCATAAATCAATCTTGTGTTTTAGTGGCAGAAGTTTTTATTTTTAGGCCAATTGGTTTGGATTCAATTCTATAAGAGTGTATGTGTTCCTTTCCCTACTGTACCCCTAAAAAAATGTCAAAATAGAGCAACAAAAATGAAGGGTTATTATTATCTAATTATAATGTAGTAAAGTGAAAATTTAATAAGTGAATCCACAAGTTCGATCATGTGGCAAAATCATTGGAAGGAGGGTTGGTGAATGCTTGATGAAAAACAGGGGCAATGTTACCAATTGGGCCCCGCCCCAATTATTCTTGAACCATATGACGCCTTCATTTTGACCAAATCAGTTTCATTTGCATTTGAACAAACAAACGTAAAAAACAAAGAGAAAAATCTATTTAAATGTTGGCGTAAAAACAGGGATGGAAATTTGACACACCTTATTATCGATCCTCCCCGGCCTTCGAGATGTTAAACAGACTGACTCTAACAATTTTGAGCCAGCTCTAGTAGTCTTAGGGTAAAATATCGGTATTAATTGAGTCGGAAATATTGGAACCTAACACTAATCCACGATCGGGCTATACCTCAATAAATTAAAATATATATATATATTTAAATTTAAAATTTTAAACTCGAACATATATAACATTTAATTTAACATTTTAAGTTAAAGTATTCATATAAAAAAATTCATGCATAATTTAGAATTGCATTGCATTAAGAAAACTATAAAAATAAATATTTTATGATCTAAATTTTAAAAATAAAACTATAGTAATAAATGCTAGCATTATATACCATTATACCCATATAAAATAAAAAAAATAATATTTTTTTTTCTTTCCTGAAATCACTTATATATATGGCTATAAAATATATATAAGTCAAAAATTTCAAATTTTATATTTAAATCTAAAAAACTTGAACATATATAGTTTTTAAATTTATCATTTAACGTTAATATATTCATTATAAAAAAATTATAAAAAAAGTTATGCATTGTAATTACATTTCATTAATAAAATTAAAAAATTACATTTAGCAATATAATTTATATTTTACACAATCTAATCAAACTTCATGACATTTTCTTATTTAGAATAAAAATCGGAAAGCTAAATTAAGTAATAATTAAATAACTAAAAAAGCATTTAATCGAGAAATATAAATTATTTGGAAAAATTAAAGACTTAAAGATGAGGTAGATGTGAATTTGAAAAATATATGTACTAGTGATATGTTATAAAGATAGATATAAAATATTATAATTATATTTATTTTTTAATAACAAAAATAGAAGGCTAATTCTAACGGGTTTCGGACTAAATGGTTTGGGCCAAAAAAACCCAAATTTAAATGGGCCAAAATAATTCAGTCCTAACCTTTTTTTTTTTAAGGATTTAAATGGTCCGGGTCAACAGACCGCAACCCGTTTAACATTTCTACCGCTCGTGACTGCGGAGGGGGTGGGGGTGGGTGGGGAGTTTGTAAGTCCAAGCGGCTACGATAATTTAGAGGGGGTGAATAGATTATCTCCATCTTTTCGATTTTGCCCTTTTTTTTTCGAACCAAATGCTCAAAGACAATAATAAGGGGTGCGGAATGTAAACAACACACGCCGACGATTTATAGAGGTTCAACCCACCTAGGGCCTAATCCTCTACCACCCCAAAGATATCCGGATGGATTTCAAAAAGAAAAAGAATTTTATTAATTACCAAAATTAATACAAACTCAACTTACAACACCTTGAAGAGCACCACACTCTTCTTCAACACCACCTTTGGAGATTACCACAATCTCCCTTTGAAGATTACCACAATCTTCCTTCAACGACACCTTTGAAGATCACCACAATCTTCAATCTTGAAGAATACCAAATTCTTAAATACCTCAAGAGCACCACACTCTTGACACACCTATCACCTAGATCACCCAAGTGTATTCTTACCAGAAGAATACTCACAAGGATGTCTTGTGTTGAATGATGACCAAAAATCAAGATTACAACTCAATAATGAATATTACAACATGAGTGCAAAGTGTAATCAAGAATAGCCTAGACCTCAAAGATGTGAAAGTGATAAGCTAGGCAAAATTACAACAAGAATAATGACAATGAAGAACAAGTGTTTGCTTGAAGTGTATCTTGTTGTGTTGTATCTCAATGGTTCACTTGGTTGCTCCAAAACTTCCTCTATTTATAGGAGATGATTGATCAAGCATAGGCTACTCTTGGGGATTGAAAATCTACAGAAAAATACAATTAAAATAAAAAATATAGCTATTAGAAATCAATCTCACATTTTAAGGAAAGTTTGTCTCATTGGTCGAAACGGCCGAAATTTTTGTCAAAAAGATAAAGCGAGTGGGTCGCATGCACTAGACGTTTGAAAATTGCATGAAAAAAAAAAACAGTATGACCGGCCGACGCTCAACTCCAACCAATCGACCATGACCAAAACACAAGGCAGGTGTTCTGCTTTCAAAGTTGAACTCCTGTGCACGGCCGACAGGGGGTCGACCGGCCGACGCTGCACTTGGGCCGACCGGTCCATTTTCCTTCCGTCTCATTTTTCTCGCTTTCAAAAATCATCTTCAGTGCACGGTTGCCCTCTACGGCGACCGGTTGATCTCGAGACAGAAATGTTGTCCAATTTTAGTCGAAAATAAAACTCAAGAAATACTCCGAAAATTTAGTAAAAACATTTCAAACTAATCGGGAGTATTTAGACAACATTTAGGAACCTTGTTTTGAAGTAAAAACTTATAAACATAAAAACATTAGAAGTGTTGTCCAATTTTATCTAAAATAAAACTTGAAGAAATACTCCGAAAAATATTAAAACCATTTTAAACCATTTAGGAGTATTTGGAAAACAATTAAAAACATTGTTTTGGTGCAAGAATAAAATCATCAAAATTAAGATAAAAACATGTATCAAACAATCTCCCCCTTTTTGATGATTACAAACCAAAAAAATTTTTTTTTTTGAAAAATTGGGAGGACAATTTTAAAAACGATTTTCCGGTAAAAACATCTAACCGTTTGGAAGCAACCAAAATTTCCAAAATACATAAGTAACCAATTAAGGGAGTAAGTATATTCAATAATAAGCACAAGCCCCCCCTATCAACAAAGGCCTCATGAATAATGTAAAAGCAATTAACCATAAGCTAAAAGCTTAGCTTTTACAAGTTGTTTAAGAGCTTATAAGCTCCCCCTGTCAACAAAACATTATTAGACAAGTATATAAGTCCATCAAGTAACAATTGGACTAAAAAAAATTCACAACTTATGGCTTTTGAGAGCCATAGCTAATAGCTTTTATAACAAGCTTTAATTAGCTTCTTTGAGCTAATGAGCCATTTTCTTGTTTCTCCCCCTTTGGAATCATCAAAAAGAATGTTAGGATGATAAAACCATCATACAATTATATCAAAGTGCGCAAAAGAGTCAGGTTTATCAACCGTTGAGCAACTTAGGTTTAAAAACTGAAGAAAATGGGAGAAGTAAAACATGAAGAGTTCATGCGCTCGTTTTATTTGCCAAAACATGATCTCAATAATAATATGAGACATTTGAAACCAAGAGAATCATGTAGATGATGAATCTTTCATTGAAGCATTTTATCGAACAATTGGCGGACGTTAAAATATGAAGAAAAGTGTATATAGCCTTTGTAAAAGAAATTTAGCCAAGTTTTTCATATCATCACCAAAAGCAATTTTCAACATATATCCAATAATAAGCTCAACAAAGTAAATTCTCAAGGGTTCAACCCAATTGAGATAATATTGGCCAAAAAAATCAAGGCATTACGAATGCCATCAAGCAAAAATTAAAGAGCCATCAAGTAATACATGTCAAACATCAAACAATGCATATTAGACATTACAAATGTCCCAAGTAATCCATCTAAACAAAATGATCAAGACATGTCAAATGCATTTAAGCAAAAATTAAAAGAAGCACTTTTACCATCAAGTACTTCATACCAACAACAAACTAGAGTATTTTTACCATCAAATACTCCATCAAAATCATGATCATCCACAAGTCATTATCAACTTGCTATTTTAACCCTTTCAAGAAAACAAGCAAATCTCATTAGTACAAAAGAGTTTTACAAGAAAGTCAAAAGAAATACAAGACAACATGGACAAGAAAGAAAATGCTAGAATAGTAAAGGACATCAATCCTCGTCCGAAGAGAAGCAAGTTCCGGGAATAAAATCTTTGATGAATTTCTTCAACTTGCCGATTGATTTTTGCATTTTCGAGGTCTTTTGCTCCAAAGCCTCATACCTAGCTTCATGAAAAGATCTTAAATCATCAAATTCGGCTTTGGTGTACCTCCTAGGTGGTTGAGCACCGGTATTACCCTCCGGATTACTCTGTTCGCCTTCTTCCGCCAATCTCGCGGCCTCGGCATCATCAAAGAAGTCGTTTGGATCAAGGGAATCTTGACCTCTTCCTCTAGCCATCTTAGTTGGTCGGATGTCCATATTTTTGCGCATAGTGACCATTTGGGAAATGTTATCAATGTCAAAGTCATTTTGTACCTCCGAATTACACTCCGACGAAGCTAGTCCCGATTGTATAAGAAGTTTACAAATCCAATTACCCATAACAAACTTCTTATTTCCTTGAGTGATGGACTCGATTAGACATTGAATAAGTATGGCGCCAAAATTAAGCGGTTCCCTTCTAGCAATCTTATAAGTCAAGAAATAGTCCATGTTGCTAGGCATTTTACCCGCTTTTCCACAAATACAGTAGGCGACAATAACAGATATAATTCGATGCTCAAGAGTCATCGCCAACAGCTAGAGTATATTTTGGCCATACGCCCAAATAAGTCTTAACTTCTCTCATAGACACCCCCAACATCTCATCATTCCAAATAGCACAAGAGAAATAGTCCCAACCACCTTCTCTAACATGTAAAAGCCGACAAATTTCATTTGGAGTCCACCTAAAATATCGACCCTTTACAAACGAATTTACCGCAATAGGCTTCTTATCATCATCATATTGCACCCACATATTTGCATAAAAATGTTGAATAATATCATCATCATACAAGACATAAGCATGCTCCCATAAAAACATCCACCCTTGCTCTTCAAAGAATCCTCTAATAGTAGGATATTCATTTGTAAATGAATTAAATCGACAAATTTTAGTCCGAGCAACCGATTTTCCACCCATTCCCAAATCTTCATAGTACCACTCCACATATTTATTGATGAATTCTAGAACTTTATTAGAATGGGGAGCTTGAGTAATAAAAGATTTCTTACTTTTTGCCCAACGGCAATTTTTGAGCGAAATTGTTCATGAGCTCGGCAATTTGGGCCCGAGAGAGTATGGGATTTTGAATGTCATCACGTTCTTGAGCCACGTTCCTTTGGGCAGCTCGAATATCCCTTTGTTCGGCTTCGTCTTGCCGATTTCTCGAAGAACCCTCTCCGCCCTTTCTTATCTTGGAAGTGGGATTTTGACCGGTAGAATTTCTTGGAGGAGCCATATATGTAAGATTCTTGCAAAAATAAGAGGATTAGCAACAAGAATCGTAAAGATTGATGAAGAATTGAAGATTTTATGAAAAAGGGGGTGATTTTTCGCTGTTTAAGGGTTTGGGAGCGATTTCAGGTTCTGTTTTGAAAATGAAGAACAACCCGTTTTTGACATGAAAAATTACCCTGGGCGACCGGCGAGGTAGGGTGCGGCCGGCGATGTCTTTGGCAGCGACGTCGGCCTTTGCTTGCTTGACCATCCCAGTGCGATTTTTCATTCTTCAGAATTTTCCAAAATTCGATTTTTCAACCCAAAAGTTTTAAAACCTTGCAAAAAAAAAATAATTTTGGACCAAGTCCAACAAAATACGGGTTTTGGAAAAACATATATTCGAGAAAATTGAGATTTAACGAGTAGTGCCTTTTTAAGAAAAAATTACAACATCATTAAGGGCACTTAAGGGGTTGAAATGAAATATCTTGAAAGACATGTGCATAATCATAATATCGAGTTCTAAGAAAAATACGAGTGAACATACCTCGATGATTTAAGAAACTTGATGAAGAATTAGCCAATGAATATGAGATATAACCTACACAATTCTTAAACAAATTTTGCACAAGATATAATAGCACAAGTGTAGGCAAGTAATAAGAGATAATAAAAAAAATTATGCTTATGCTATAAAAATCCATAAGAGTTTAAAAGTAACATGTAAGGTCTCTTTTTCAAGGGATTTTTTTAAAAACACAAATATTTGTTGAGGACCTTAATTTTAAAATTATGAAAACTCATTTGCAATATAGGCATAAATAAAAACATGCATAACAAAATAAAATGCATATATAAATAGGGAGATACGGTTTACCAATTACGTCGTTTCCATGGGTTGTGTCGTTCCCATTGTTGATGATACCTTCCCCTTGAGAAGTCACTTTGATGATGATGGCTTCTTTGATTACTCCATTTCCAAGGTTTGTTACCTTCCCATTGTTGATTATATCTTCTTCTTGGAAATTGGCTTTGTTGAAAATGTTTTCTCCTTTGATCAAATGAATTGGTCATTTGATGTCTTCTTGGCGGTATGAATTTTCTCCGATTATTATTTTGCCGGGTACCTAATAAAACATTATTTTGTGGTACCCTCAAGTGCTTGGGTCCTTTAGGATTAGCTTTGGGACTTTTAGGTCTCCAACAATAATTAGAGCTATTTCTAGCCCGACAAGTATTTACCGTATGACCCTTTTTACCGCAATAAAAGCAAGTAATAATTCTAGGAGCATAATGACCAACATGCTTAGAGACTTGATTCTTTTTCATATGATTGACAACATTAAACTCATGATCAAGTTCTAGTTTCGAATTATCACAACAATCAACAATTTCATCGGTACTCAAGTTGGATTTAGATAAATCCTTTTTTATGCAATTAATATCCTCAACAAGAGTACTATTTTGTTTCTCAAGGTTCCTAACCTTGTCAAGTGTGGTGGTGTGAGCACATGATAGTGATTCATAGGAAGTAAATAAGCTATCCTTTTCATTTTTCAAAACATTGAATTCATTTTTTCAAATTTTTGTACTTAACAAGTAAATTTTGGAATTCATTTTGAAGATCATCAAAATCATTTTGCAAATCACTATAATCATTTTGAATAACAATATCATAAGAAGTAGAGGGTTTAAGACATACCTCGTTTTCTTCTTCGATGCCCATAAAACAATATTCAACTTCTTCATAGTTGGGAGTTGTAATAGGTTTGTTCCTTAGATTTGAGCTTGTATCCCTTTGAGAAGTAGATGCTTTTGTTTGACTCCTTTCATTTGCAAATACTCCATAGATGGCTTCTAATTTTTGCCATACTTCATGTGCCGATCGAATTCCTACAATATGTTCATATTCCAAATTAGTAAATGAACAATACAAAATATTGAGAGCTTTACCGTTTAAGGAGATGATTTTCTTCTCTTCATCATTGAGCTCTTTGAAGCCTTTGGAGGTGTGTGGTGTGTTTATCATTGTAATGTTTCTCCATTTATGATGACGTTCCAAATATCGAACCCGCAACCTTGTAAATAACATTCCATTCTTTCTCTCCAAAATATATAATTTTTGGAATCAAATAGAGGTGGCTTGGTGGTGGAGGTGCCGGATAGATGTAGGTCTCAAGGGGTGTGCGTGTAAGGTTTAGAAGGGGGTTGAATAAACCTTACCAACTTTTCGATTTAGTCCTTTTAAAAATGATCAGAGTTAATATTTCACAATCAGTGTCCTTGATGGACACTAAGTTAGTTAATCGTGAGTTAGTCACTCAACGCACTGACCGAGCTCGCTGATAGAGATAAGTAACTCAAATTGTTTTGACTAAAGACTTAACTCGTCTGTGATTTGTTTTCATTGGAAGACTTAACACCCTTGAATTTGGTTAAGTTTGTTTTGATACTTAGTTTTAGCACTCGATTGATTATCAATTGGATAGCAAATTTATCGTGAGATATAAAAATAAGATGCGAAATTAAAATCTTTGAAATGTAAACGACACAATAAATTTTTATAGAGGTTCAAGATGGGGTAATTCTTCTACTCTCTCTTTATACAACTCCTGGAGGAATCCACTAAGTATTGATCAATATACATTTGTAGTTAACGTCCCGATACAAGTCTTGATCACACAGGTGACTTGATCCTTTGGGACTCGATCGAGATGCCTTGGTCACACAAAAAGCTGGCTTCTCGTGCGACTCGAAACTTCTTCACAGGCGTTTGCGCTTGCTACTACAGCCACTTGCTCAAGCTTCTTAGATTTGATCACGAAGCCCTCCAAAACTTGAGACCGGTTCGACCTAGAACCTTTCTACAATCCTTCGTGGAATGTAGACCCCTTGATTCTTCAAATGATTCCTCTTCAACTGATTGAAGTTGTCTTTCCTTCACAGGTGAGTGTTGGATTGATTTCCTTCGTAATGTAGGCTTGAGGATTGATCTTGAATGACTTGAGAATATTTTTGGTTACAGTTCAAATGTTAGCTTGAATGTTCGTTGTTCAGGTCGGTAACCTTCTCTCAGCATGTTCAGGGATAGCTGACTTAACTCAGCTCGACCAGCCATATTTATTACAATGCAGTTTACAACAAAAATGAGGTGCCAACTTCCTATTCTAAGTTTTACATGGCATTCATCAAAATCAACAAAATAATTTCCCAACAATTTCTCCCTTTTTGATGATGCCAAAACTTAAAACATACATCAATAATTAAACAAAAAAAGATACATACAAAATGTAGAATCACGAATGTATGTTTAGAATCGATCTTTTATTGATCATAACATTTTTGTTCTTTACATAGCTGTTTACAAAGTGTATCAGAGCTTAAACCTTAAAAAAATGTATCAGAGCTTAAACGGGGCCTAAGCTAACCATGCTGTTCTATATCTACACAAGTATATAAATTGTACAATTTTATTCAGTGTACAGAACACTTACATAGAGTGTATTTACATAGTAAAATACATGAAGGGGTGGACAACAACACTTCATCTCCTTCACGCTCCTTCTTTCATCTTCTTTAGCTCTGTCATCTTCTCGATCTTCTTCTCTTTTTCTCATCTTCACCGCCTTCTTCTTTTCATACGCCCTTCTTCTCGGCACCTTCATCTCTTCTCGCCTTTCTTGTCTTTGCTCCCATAGCCGTTTGTCTTTTATTTTTCTCTTCAATTCTCTTCACATACTCAAGATTGTTCTTAGCCACTTGCAGTTGGCTACTTCACAAATCTGTACCCAATAGATCCCTCATTTCTTGTCCGGATCTATATACTCAATATTTTTTTGGGCAAAGGTCTAGGTCCAAACCTTTTTCTCCACCTCTGTTTCTTCCTTTTCCTCTCGGGCGTATATTGTCTTGGGGTCTTTTTTTCCCAAAAGGGATCGGCGAGTGACCCGGAGCGATCGCCGATGGTCTGGCCTGTCTGTCGGCTTCTTCACATAGTGTGAGACCACTTTTCCCAAGATAAATCCCGTGGCTTGAGCCGTGGACATATTTGCGAAGTATCTTTCGATGCGAGCGTCTTGAATTCATCAACGATCTTGACTTTCCCGGATCCGAAATGGCATAGGTGTCTCTGTCTCTTGAATGCCTCCATGTTTTTTCGAATATCCATAACTCGGGCATCCATCCTTCCTTCCACTTCCTTCATCATCGCTTCAATCAAGCTTTTCTTTTCTCTTTTCGACCATAGGTACAACAGTGTTGGAGTGGCGAGTCATCGGGAGTTTGCGATAATATCACCGTGATAAGACCTTGTTGAGGGTTTTAGCAATCATCAAGGTCACATCTTTCGAACCTTCCCCTCAACAGACTTTCCTTTCTTCTCTCTTATTACTTCCTCACTGTCTTTCCTTCACGCTTGTTTCTCCTTCTCGCCTTCGAGATCCTTTTCGCGCTTTTCTATTCCTCTTCCCCTTTTTGGCATCATCAAAGGAGAGAGGAACCCCCCCGAAACAAGCTAGCAAGCAAGAAGTCTAGTCGGTGATAGTTGAGGTCTGCTTGAAATCTGGCTGCGGAGTATGCTTTGCACGGAACTCGTAGCGGGTGGCGTTGGATTCACCGTGACCAACTTCATCTCACCATGAGGAGACCGAATTTTTGATCCATGTTCTCTTCCACACGCAGAGCTCGTTCTTATTATGTTCACGCAATGCCTTTATCTCGGTAGTGTGAGATTCATGCATTTGTTCAATGTGCTCTTGCAACTTTGTCTTTGCATCGCATTCTCGGCCGCCAGGACTAACAACTTGTTGAACAATGTCCTGAAATATCGAGCTTGTTCCACACGCATTGTCTCTGCTGCTTGCCACCACCACTCACGGATTCTCGACTATGATGCCACGCAAATCGCCAGTGAGGTTGGCGTCTCGTTATCTAGCCTCATGTCCAGTGAGGCTTGGTGCCTCTCCATCCGCTCAATCTCGGCAAATAAGGCTTTGAACACGCCACGAACTTCACACCGTCACCTCTGTTTCAAATGACGGCCAAGAAGCGTTAAAGTCATAGTTAGTCGAACAATGGTGTCCGATAGAATAACAGATCGGGTTTGTGGAAGCGCTCGCGATCTCTCGGCGATTCTTCGGGAGGTCGTGTACTTCCGAGAGAAGGGAAAATGATTCTACAAAGGGATCATCACGGACAACCGAATCGCTTCAATGATAAGTGGTGCTCGTGAAGTCCTCTCGTGAAGTCGATCCTGCTGCAGACTTGGGAGCCCGCATAGTGGACTCGGTTGTTGGTGATGCATTGTGAAGTCCACCCGACTTTGCCGAGCCTCAACTATCTCAACAACCTTCGTCGGTCTCACCGTTTTTCAAAATGAGTTGACGGTCCTCGGCCTTATCGAAGCGTCATTGGACGATGATGAGATTTCCATGGGTGGCTCATCATCAAAGTTGAATGTTTGGCGAGTAGTCTTGAGGTTAGACTTACTCGTGGTTGGAACATCCTCACCGAGTCTTTTGGATCGATCCACTTGGTTGACTTAACCATCGCCTCCTTCGATCCCGGAAAGGTTACATCGAGGATTATCCTGGGAATCGTGAAGAGCACTTATTTCCTTTTTGATGGATCAATGATAGCAGGGAGGGATGTTACGTCGGTTTCTCTTTCTACCCCGGAAGTCTCAACCTCCCGTTGGCCTTCATTACCTCCCCAGCCTCAATCGCAACGAGGCCTCGACACCCCTTTCTATAGCGTGTCACTGTCTTGGGGTCTTCTCGAGGTGGCATTCATTGAGTCTCAACTCCATGGATTGCACTTTCATCGCCAGTGTTAACTCCCGGGCGCTTCCTTCCTCGTGCCTCGACCGCATCGCAACGTCATTGGCCTTCGAGCGATTGACACCTCACCGAGACAGTCTCAATCGCCTGAGCCTCGTTGATGACAACTTGCCGTGTACTGTGATTGTTCCTTCTCCACTTCGCCTCCGAGATTCATTTTGGAATCAATCGCAAAGATCCTCCGACTTTTTGCCGCAGTGGAGGGAGTTTCCCCCTCACCGACACACTAGTTGAGTGACTTGGAATGGGGTCACTCGTCTCCGGACTCTCACTGTTCCCACCGAGTATTCGATCGTTGGGGCAGGTGGTGAGACACCTTTATTAGGGGTTGGCTCGACTAGGGTCCCCACAGATCCCGCTTTCATCGCCAGCCTCCTTAACACCTTCCTCCGAATGAGCTGGGAAGTGGAGGCGACAACAAGCGGCAATATGATACACCACTCCCATAGGGTCTATCTCCACCGTGATTTGGAGGACTCTCTTGGTCCCTCCATCATTCTTTGCTCATGAAGGATTCTGATTCTGCATTGCTTGCTCGCATTTGCAATTCTTCCGTGGCGCAAAGAATAGGGTCAGATCCTCATCACTTTCGATAGACGTCGAGGTGAGAGTGTGTATGATCGGTGGTGCCGGTGAGAGAGAGAGGATCTTAGCCTTCTCACGTGCCTCTGCGTCCTCAATCGCTTTAGCCCGCTTCGTTTTTTTCGAATCAGTATATTGATGCAATTATCCTCGTCAAGGGCTTGCAAAGATCGCGTGTCCACCTCAAGAAACCTCAAGAGTTCTTCTTCCTCAAAGAATGAACTCGGGCGTTCAAACCGCACTTTGGATAGGCTCACCTTCCATTTTCTCCACTCTCTCGCAGGCGATTTTGGATGTCCGGATATAATGGAGAGTACATGATTATATCGCCTTCATCATTCTCTTGTTGGCCCTCGTTTCCGGGGATTAGGGGTAGCGAGACTTCACTTTCGACATCTTTAGCACCTCTGTTCACGAGATGGAGAAACAACCCCACAACAGTGATTGATTGTTGTCTCGGCCATTCCTTGTTCCTTAGCCGTTCTGTCTTTACAAACTTGGTCTTGAGTTGCCTCGGCGACCGCCTCAAAGAGACTTGGCGCTTTCATCAATCACTTCGAGACTCTACTTCTCCCGGAGCCTCTGGTATCTTCTCCAAATGAGTGGTGACTCACCGGGTTTCTCAAGCTCTAACGCTTGAAAATTCTTCTTCTTTTTTTTTGTTTATACCAGAGGGATTTCTTGTTCGGATAAGGTTTCTTCGAGTCCTGGCGGCGGGGCCGATGTCGTCTTCTTCCGAGGAGCCGATCGTCTTGGCTTATCGCTTATCCTTTTCTTGACGACCGGAGAATGTATTTGGGATTCCTTCTCTGCTGCAGCTGCAGGGGCAGGAGACACGGCTGCGGGGGCAGGTGACTCGGCTGCAGGGGCAGGAGCAGATTTCTTTTTCTTTGCTGCAAGGGCATCAATCTTCGTAGCAGTACCGGGGGGCAAATTTTCTTCTTTGAGGAGAGGAGACAATCAGATCTTCGGTCACCGATTCCCCCTCACTCGTGACGCTCTCTTAGCGTAGGCTCTCTTCTCGTGTGCCGAGAGGGTTTGATCGAACATCCTCTTGTTTACATGGAACGCCTTTCCATGTCGAAGAGGGACTTTCTTTACTTCCATCATTCGTCCAATCACCAGGCCGTATCCCAGGGAACCTCCAAACGTTCCATCCTCCTTAAAAGATTTGTTCCCAACATTCTGACAGAGTCTGCTGTAGACAAACTCAGCCCAGTTCACTTTCTTTTCTTCAATGATCGCAACCATTACGATCAACTTTGCTTTGGACAGTTGGTCAAAGCTGCCAAATTTGATGTCTATGCATTTGGCAACAATGTCCAACAATTTGTGGTAGTCCTCCTTCAGCAGCCTCTTATTAGCTGTGTAGACTACTTTCTCAGTACAATCGGTCTTGGCTACTTCCTTCCAAGCAGCAGCCAGGTCAACATCAGCTTCATTAATTTCCGGTGCTCCTTCCGCCGACAATAAGCAGTGTTCTGCCAGATCCTTGGCAGTAATGATGAACTCCTTTCCATGAACAGAGGACTTGATGCCCTCATCGTGAACCTCAGCATTCACGTAGAACTGTGCGACCTCTTCCACATAGGTCATCGGAAACTCCATCGTCAGAAATGGTTTCAGCCCAGACGTTTCCAATTTCTCAGCGATCTTCTTCACGAGGGTGTCGTCGGACTCCTGTTTAACCATACCTTCGAAATCCACAGTAGACCCGGTGTGGATTTGCTTTCCTAGCTTGACAAAATCATGAGGGGATGCCATTTCTCAGTATTTTACCGAACGAAACTTAGAAAATGATCTGAGGATTGATAGGGTTTTGAGAGAAAATTTTGCTTTTGCTTTTGAGAGAAAGATGAACAGTTTTTGGTATAGTGAGAGAGAAACGGGCGAAAGGGTTTAAGTATGGTTCATGAAAGGACGTGCGGGTGGTTTTTGAAATGTGATCAAAATCAACGGCTTAGATCTTGCACACCGATTAGCATTTGAGTTCTCGCATTTAATGCGGCAGCATTTATATCCAATCATAGGCTTTGTGTGCAGCTTTTGACTGTACACATCATAATTATGCTGACGTCATTCTTAAAAAACATTCCCGCTTAGTAAAAATGACTGCGTTTTTATCACTTTGCTCATAAAAGCGTCGTGGACAGCAGCTCCGCTACACCAACAATGACTCAACTTGTCCCTTAGCTGATTTAACTTTCTCTCTTTGCATGTAAATACTCACCTTCACCTAACTAACTCAGATAAAATTGACTTTCCGATCTGGTGATTTACCTAGTTGATTTAAGAGTTCAGCTCTTTTTCCTCTTTTCGAGTTTCATCTCTCTTCTTTGAGTCTTCTGAGTGTTATCCCAGCTCAATTAACCCTAACTCATGCTTGAGTTCTTCAAATCTTGATTCACATAACGGTTTTGTGAATATGTCAGCTAATTGGTTATCAGTTGAGATATATTCCAAAGTGATGTCCTTCTTTTCAACATGATCTCTTATGAAGTGATATCTGACATCAATGTGCTTCGTTCTTGAATGTAACACATGATTTTGGGTGATTGCAATTGCACTTGTGTTATCACACATAATTGGAATTTCCTTTTCAAACCTCACAGCCTCTCTCACTGCCTCATCCATAATCCATAAGACTTGGGCACAACCGCCAAAAATGCCCTATGTATTCTCGCTTAGCTGTGGAGGTGGCTATTGAATTTTGCTTCTTGTCAACCAGAAATTAGCCTATTTCCAAGCATTTGACATGTGCCCGAGGTACTTTCTTCCCGTCAACTCGCATCCAAAGATAGTCGTAGTCCAATAGCCAATTAGCTTGAATCCACCTTTCTTAGGATACCATAAGCCAACTTCTTGCTTCCTTTCAAATATCTCAAGATCCTCTTGTCATGCGATCATGTGGCTTTCTTTTGGAGCATATTGAAATCTTGCACATACACCTACAACAAAGGTGATGTCCGCCCTTCTTTGTAAGATAGAGCAATGATCCAATAAGTGATCTCAGTATCTTGTTTGATCTACTGTGCTTGCCATCTGCATCCATGTCCATTTTGACTTATGTATTCATTGGTATTTTCACAGAAGACTTCTCTTCCATACCAAATTTCTTCATTAAATCTCTGGTGTATTTTGTTTGACTTATGAAGGTTCCATCATTCAGCTGTTTCACTTGAAGTCCAAGGAAGAATGTCGGCTTTCCCATCATGCTCATTTCGAATTTGCTTTGCATGAGATTTGAAAATTTATCACACAGCTCTTTGTTTGTGGATCCAAAGATGATATCATCCACATATATTTGAACAAGCAGTATGCTCTTCCCATCTTGAATTCTGAAGAGTGTTCTATCCACTTTGCCTTTTGTGAATCCATTCCCAATCAAGAATTGTGACAGTGTATCATACCATGCTCTGGGTGCCTGTTTCAATCCATATAGAGCTTTCTTGAGTTTGTATACTTTATCTCCAAGAGTCTTCTGCTCAAATCCTGGAGGTTGTTCAACATATACTTCTTATTCCAACAAACCATTAAGAAATGCACTCTTTACATCCATTTGATATACAGTAAAGTTCTTGTGAGCTGCATAGGCAAGAAACATCCTTATAGCTTCTAATCTTGCTACAGGAGCAAAAGTTTCATCGAAATCTATTCCTTTTTCTTGGCAATATCCTTTGGCTACCAATCTTGCTTTGTTTCTTACCACAGAACCTTCCTCGTTCATCTTGTTTCTGAACACCCATTTAGTGCCAATAACATTTTGATGGGTAGGTCTTTGAATCAATTCCCATACTTTATTCCTTTCAAATTGATTCAGCTCTTCTTGCATGGCTTGAATCCAATGTGTGTCATCCAATGCTTGTGACACATCTTTAGGCTCTATTTGTGAGATGAAGCATGTGAACATTGCTTCTTGTTGAGTTCTGGATCTCGTTTTGACACCTTCTCTTACATCTCCAATGACTAGTTCTAGTGGATGGTCTCTCAGCCATCTTACATCAAGTTGGAGTAAGTTAGCCGGATTCACTGCGTCTTGCACTGTGTTGTGTTATTTTGATCACTCTTTCATCATCACTTAGCTACAAATTTTCCAAAATGTTTTTGAGACTCACTATCTCATCTTCATCTAGGTTTATGATTCCAAATTTTCCTTGAAAAGATAGGGACTCTTCTCGCATGGTTGGTTGATTCAACTTATCCGCCGACTCTTCAATGTCTTCTCCATTTACATTTGGCCCATCAAACACCACATGAATGGATTCTTCGTAACCATAGTCCTCTTGTTAAGTACTCAGAGGCTTTGCTTTCACCGAGTATCCCAAGAAGATACCTTCATCGCCTTTAGCATCAAAAGCCTTTAAATTATCTTTGCCATTGTTATGGATGAAGCATTTGCATCCAAATATTTTGAAGTATGCAACATTTGGCTTTCTCCTGCTAAAATTTCATGGGGAGTCTTTGTCACCGTCTGCTTATCATGCATCTATTTTGAGTATAGCATGATGTGTTTATTGCTTGACCCCAAAATCTTTTAATCTTTTAGCAAATTTCCTCTTGACCTAACATGGTCCTCGCGCTTTCTTTGAGAGTTCTATTTCTTCTTTCTCGCTCCATTTTGTTGTGGAGTCCTTGCTGCGATAATTCATGACCAATACCATTGTCAATACAATACTGAGTTATTATACCATTGACAAACTCGGTTCCTCTGTCGATCTTATTTTGATAATGGTTTGACTTTTCTCATTTTGGATTCTCTTCATCACCGTTTGTGGTAGTTTCTAGAGTTTTTTCTTCTTACACATGAATATTGTCCGTGTATATCTTGAGTAGTCATCTACTACCACCAAGGTGTATTTCTTTCCACTTATACTAGCTGGTTCAATCGGACCAAATAGATCCATATGTAGCAGTGTCAATATTCTTGTTGAAGATGGACATGTCTTTTCTTTGAATGATGCCTTGATTTGCTTTCCCCGGCATGCATCACATACACTTTCCTTCTTGTATACTTTGAGTCCGGAAGTCCTTCTACAAGATCGCTAATCCGCAAGCTTGTTATTTTTTTGAAATTCGGACTCGGCTTTTTGTGCCACAACCAACTTGATTCAGCTGTGCTTTTTGCTAGTAGACAAGTGCTTGGTGTTGCAGTTGACCAATCTACCACATACATGTTCTGACCAATCTACCACATACATGTTCTTTTGTCTGCATCCTTGCAACACAACCTCATTGGATTCATGTCCTTGATTTGGCATATACCCATGTTAAATCCAACATTGTAGCCTTTGTCGCAGAGTTGGCTAATACTTAGCAGATTGAATTTGAGTCCTTCAACATATGCAACATCTGTGATTTCTAATCCATTTTTATTGATGGATCCAATGCCTCTTATTTCTCCTGGAGCTTCATTTCCTCCAAATATGACTTTTGCACCTTTAATATCCTTGAATTTTGATAAATTTTTCTTGTTTCCTTTTATGTGTCCGGAAATGCCACTATCAATGTACCAGGTTCCTTGGCACTCGATTTGCTCCTTGAACCCGCAATCAAGGAAATTAGGTTTTAGGTACCCATACTTGCCTGGGTCCCGAGGGGTTAGTATTGTAAGATGATCCAACCAACCTATAGCCAAATGATTTGACTCTAAGGGGTTGCCATCTATCAGTGCCATAATCATAATTAATTTTGGCAAATTGCTTGTGGGTTCTAGGTTCATACAACTGTCTCTTTTGTCTGTATGCCTGTGTATGTGTTTTAGCAATTGCCTTCTTTGGGTAGTTGTGATATCTCCGAGTGTAGTGCTTAGGTGCATATATGTGCTGATGAAAGCTCTTATACCTTTGGAATGGCCTTTGCTGAGTTCTAGGCCTTTGCCACTTAGGCTTATATTCCACAGATCTTTGCTGATAGTTCACATTATTCCAATCAGCTTGGCTTGGGTAGTTTCTACCATTCCCATCATATGAGTTTCCTTTATAGACCTTCTGGGGTTTTTGGTAGTTCTGTTTCTTCTTTACAGAGTATCTCCTATTTGGAGTTTGCTGAGGAACTCGACTGGATTTCTTCTCAGCTGTCCTCTCAGCACACTTAACTGACATCTTTCCTTTTCCTTTATAACCAAGGCCAGTTGTGCTTTGGAATGAGTGTGTGTGCACAATTTGGAGTTTTGGATTTTAGAGATACTTCATTGCTTGAAGACCCTTTTTCCAAAATCACTTTTGGAGCTTGACATAGCACATAGGAATTAAATCCTAAGCCTGTCTTGTCTCCACATTCTCTTTGACTCATAATAAGGTCATCCAAGGATTTAGATGCCTTAGTGAATGAGGCAATCACATTTTGAGGTGATTCTCCTCTTTTTCTATAGCAAATATTTCTCGCTATTAACTTAACATTTTCACCCTTTAGACTTTTTTTTCTCATCATCTATTTGACTTAGAGTACTCAACTCCTTAGTCACCGTGAGTTTTGCTCTTGAGTAGTCGTTTTTCCTCATTTAGTAGTGTGTGTGAGGATTTATGTGCTCAAAATCTTTCATCATTTTGCCTAATGAATCATAAAGATCGGGGGATGATGAAGTGTGTGTATCATCACCATCAGGCACTAGACTGACGAGTGTGATGAGTTAGAGTGTACCTCATCTTCTTGGTCAGTCGGTTGGTCTTGTTCTTTAGCCATTAGACAAATCAAGGCTTCTTCTTCGAGTCACTTGAGTAGTCGGCTTCACTACTCTCGAATCGGTTGTGTCTCTTGACTTGGTTGTCTCGGCAGATCTCTGCACCAACATTGCCTTTTCTTTTCTTGTTCTTCTTTCTCTCAAGACCTTTCTTTCTTCTTCATTCCCGTATTTGTTGACTACAGGATATGGGCAATCAATGGCATAGTGACCTGGTTGCTGCGGCCCAACATAGATTTTCAACCTTTTGATCACTCTTTCCATTCTTGGATTGTCAGCCCTTTGATATTCAACTTTTTGATGCTCTGCTCTCTTGGTTGGTCTATCTTCCCTTGACTTGGAGGGTGCTGAGTGTCTTCTGGAGGATTCACCTTTGCCTCTCTTGTAGTTCTTATTGAAGAACTTGTTAAACCTTTTAACCATCAGAGCTATTTCCTCTTGGTCAATAACTTCTCTGACCCCAACTCTCTTGCCATCCTTAACAATTAGAGCATCTGTTTTGGGCACAACTCTCTCTTCCTGGTCTTTTCTTCTCAGCTCAAATTCGTAGGCTTTGAGATCTGAGAATAGCTCATGGTTGGATGTCTTGGATATCTCCATGGAATGTCTCAGTGCCATGACCTTCATTTCCCATTCAGCTGGGAGACTTCTTAGAATTTTCATACACATTTCCTTCTGTGTATATTCCTTTCCAAGTGCAGATAGCTCATTTGTAATTTCTGTGAACCGAGCATCCAGTTGATCTAAGGTCTCTCCTGCGAGCATTTTAAAAGTCTCAAATTTCTGTACAACAACCGATAGTTTATTTTCCTTGATTTGCTCTAAGCCTTCACAAATCAATGTTAGTTTGTCCTAGATTTCTTTAGCCGTTTTGCATGATTTGACTGTTGAACATGGCTTTGTCCAAAGTTTTGTAAAGAATGTCCTTGGCCACATTGTCCAAGTTATATCTTTTCCTGTCATCATTTGTCCATTCACTCTTGGTTTTTCAACCATAGTCGTCCGGGAGCAACATCCTTTTCTCCTTCGATTCAAGCTCTTCTTCTACAAATGTTCACTTTTAGGATCCGGAGTGGCCCATCTTCTATCACTATCCACATCTCATCGTGTAATGCTGATAGATGAGCCTGCATACGAATTTTCCAATCATCAAATTCATCAATTGTGAACATAGGGATGCGTGTCATATTTGCTTCTATGATAATAACTTTCTTTGAATAAAAGAGTTTTGAAAGATTAAGTACTAAAACAAACTTTGAAAAATTTGGAGATCTAGTTCAAGAACTCATCACGGAAGGCTCAATGAACCAACCTGGCTCGATACCACTTGTAGGTCCCAAGGGGTGTGAGTGTAAGGTTTAGAAGGGGGGGTTGAATAAACCTTACCAACTTTTCGATTTAGTCCTTTTAAAAATGATCAGAGTTAATATTTCACATTGTGTCCTTGATGGACACTAAGTTAGTTAATCAAATAGAGTTAGTCACTCAATGCACTGATTGAGCCGTTGATAGAGTAACTCAAATTGTTTTGACTAAAGACTTAACTCGTCCTGTGATTTGTTTTCATCGGAGACTTAACACCCTTGAATTTGGTTAAGTTTGTTTTGATACTTAGTTTTAGCACTCGGTTGATTATCAATTGGATAGCAAATTTATCAGCAGATATAAAAATAAGATGCAGAAATTAAAATGTTGAAATGTAAATGACACAATAAAATTTTATAGAGGTTCAAAGATGGGGTAATTCTTCTACTCCTCTCTTCTCTAACTCCTGGACGAATCCACTAAGTATTGATCAATATACAGAGTGGTTAATGGTCCAGATACAAGTCTTGATCATACAAACACTTGATCCTTTGGGACTCGATCTGGAGATGCCTTGGTCACACACATGGCTTATCGTGCGACTCGGCTTCTTCACAGGCGCTTGCCTTGCTACTACACATGTCTGACCACTTGCTCAAGCTTCTTGGATTTGATCACGAAGCCCTCCAAAACTTGAGACTGGTTCGACCTCGAACCTTTCTACAATCCTTCGTGGAATGTAGACCCCTTGATTCTTCAAATGATTCCTCTTCAACTGATTGAAGTTGTTTTTCCTTCACAGGTGAGTGTTGGATTGATTTCCTTCGTAATGTAGGATTGAGGATTGATCTTGAATGACTTGAGAATATTTTTGGTTAAAGTTCAAATGTTAGCTTGAATGTTCGTTGTTCAGGTCGGTAACCTTCTCTCAGAGTGATTCCTCAGCCTTTTATAGTGATCTTTCAAAAATCTGCCCGTTGAAGAGATAGGCTTATTTTTTAAAGTCACTTCTGGTCGTTGGCTTGTCTTGTTGCAGTCCTCGAAATTTCCACTTCCTCGTATGAATGATTCTTCAGCTTTTCAGAGTTCTGACACAAGTGCAGTGCTTCCCATTGGTTTATTCCTCTTGCACGCTTCAGGGGTTGAGCAATTCAAGAAATGCAGTATGGAAGTATTACTTGTTTAAGTAATTCTCTTTATTTCTGTGCAACGGATCTCTTTCAGTTATCTCGACTTGACTGCATTTTCTTAACATCCCCAAGTGACTTCGAGTCAGCTTCCAATCATTGGATGACTCTTCTGTCACTTCAACCTCGAGACTTGGCTATCTCGAGTTGACTTGGATGATACTTCACTCACCGCATCTCGCTTGCACCTTGATCGAGTTTTAAATGTTCTTCTTCTTTCCCATACTCGGTTGCCTTTGCAATGAGTCTTCCTTCTAGTCTCCATTGTCTTCTTGCATGTTCGGGGATAGCCGACTTAACTCACTCGACCAACCCTATTTATTACAATGCAGTTTACAACAAAAATGGGGTGCCAACTTCCTATTCTAAGTTTTACATGGCATTCATTAAAATCAACAAAATAATTTCCCAACAATAGATGAGCTTCGTTCGTAGCCGACGATCGTTTCTCTTCACTCGCGATGTGAAACGAGCTTGCCAAAGAGTTTGGCTCTGATACCACTTGTAAGTCCAAGCGGCTACGATAATCTAGAGGGGGGTGAATAGATTATCTCTATCTTTTTGATTTTGCCCTCTTTTTCGAACCAAATGCTCAAAGACAATAATAAGGGTGCGGAATGTAAACAACACACGTCAATTTATAGAGGTTCAACCCACCTAGGGCCTAATCCTCTACCACCCCAGTATATCCGGGATGGATTTCAAAAAGAAAAAGAATTTTATTAATTACCAAAATTAATACAAACTCAACTTACAACACCTTGAAGAGCACCACACTCTTCTTCAACACCACCTTTGGAGATTACCACAATCTTTCTTCAACGGCACCTTTGAAGATCACCACAATCTTCAATCTTGAAGAATATCAAATTCTTCAATACCTCAAGAGCACCACACTCTTGACACACCTATCACCTAGATCACCCAAGTGTATTCTTACCACAAGAATACTCACAAGGATGTCTTGTGTTGAATGATGACTAAAAATCAAGATTACAACTCAATAATGAATATTACAACATGAGTGCAAAGTGTAATCAAGAATAGCCTAGACCTCAAGGATGTGAAAGTGATAAGCTAGGCAAAATTACAACAAGAATAATGACAATGAAGAACAAGTGTTTGCTTGAAGTGTATCTTGTTGTGTTGTATCTCAATGGTTCAATTGGTTGCTCCAAAACTTCCTCTATTTATAGGAGATGATTGATCAAGCATAGGCTCCTCTTGGGGATTGAAAATCTACAGAAAAATACAATTAAAATCAAGAATATAGCTGTTAGAAATCAATCCCACATTTTAAGGAAAGTTTGTCTACTGTCAAACGGTCAGAAATTTACTGTCAAAAGATAGGGCGAGTGGGTCGCACGAATTAGACGTTTGAAAATTGCACAACAAAAAAACACAGGGCGACCGGTCGACGTCAACTCCAACCAGTCGACCATGACCAAAACATAAGGCAGGGTGTTCTGTTTCAAAGTTGAACTCCCAGGTACCGGTTGACAGGGGGTCGACCGATCGACACCACCGGTCGACGCCCTGGTCGATCGGTCGACCTGGTCCATTTTCCTCTCGTCTCATTTTTCTATTTCAAAAATCATCTTCAGGTACGGGTTGCCCTCTACGGCGACCGGTTGACCTCGAGACAGAAATGTTGTCCAATTTTAGTCGAAAATAAAACTCAAGAAATACTCCGAAAATTTAGTAAAAACATTTCAAACTAATCGGGAGTATTTAGACAACATTTAGGAACCTTGTTTTGAAGTAAAAACTTATAAACATAAAAACATTAGAAGTGTTGTCCAATTTTATCTAAAATAAAACTTGAAGAAATACTCCGGAAAATATTAAAACTATTTTAAATCATTTAGGAGTATTTGGACAACAATTAAAAATATTGTTTTGGTGCAAGAATAAAATCATCAAAATTAAGATAAAAACATGTATCAAACAGAGTTTGGGTATCATCTATGCCCCGTGGATACTTGTCCTGTCCTACTTGGCATTTTTATTTTTTAAAAATATTTAATATATATTTACATTTATATTATATATGATAATATTTTTTTATGTACTTTTTATATCTAAGGATAAATCTCACTTTACCTCATATACTCTCATTAAATATCACTTTACCCCTATACTCTAATTGAATATCACTTTACTCCCTTATACTATCAATTTATATCACTTTACCCCTTATACAATTAAAATATCATTTAATCTTCACATTCATTTATTCAATGATCTAATTGTCCCTACTATTATTTTAATTTAACAAAGGCATCAAATACATATAATTTATTTTTGAGAACTTATTTGCTATTTTTTTTAAAATTAATATAGTACCTATTAAATAACTATATTGTAGGTTATTTTTTGTAAAGTAATATATTGATACATTTTTTCATAATAAATCAAAAAATTATATATTATATTGTCAAATAATATTTTGTATTCAAAGCACTAGAATGACTTTTTTTTTTATTTAGCATAGGTTTTATTAAATTATGATTATTCAATTAATAATTGAAAATTTACTAATAATATCTCTATCTTTAAGTTTGTGATGAATAATAAATTAAAAGGATAAATGTATTAGCTAATAGAAATATCCTATTATATATTAATTTAATAGGGACTATATTAAAGTTAAATAATTAGCAACTAAATATAAAATATAATAGATTTAATATTAAACATTAATTAATCAAGTTGTGAAAGTTAATTTAAAAAATAAGTACAAGATTATTAATATTACATGCTTTTAAATGATTTTGTTATTTAAATAAAACTAATATTAATGATAAAATGGTCATTGTTTTGAGTATGAGTATAAAATAATTCTAAAAGCATGAGGGGGGTAAAGTAATACCAATTAAGAATATAAGGGGGTAAAGTAATATAATTGAAAGTACAAGGGGATAAATTGATACTCAAGGAGAGTATAAGGGGGCAACGTGAGATTTACCTTATATATAACATATATACATTGATAATGATAATTTTCTAAATAATATGCATTAATAATATATACACAATAATATAAGATAAAAAATACTTATTAATAATAGAAAATATAGTATAAAAAACTTAAAATAATAAAATATTATTCTACACGGGTTGCCCCCACCCCTGGGGTGGATGGAGCATTGGAGCGGATCTGAGTCTTCAAATACTCGTCCCGCCCCATTGTCATGACTACGTAGAAATAAGTGAAATTTGTTAATTTCGTCCATGTAAAGAGAAAATTATGGAACTCTTTTTTGAAAAAAAAGGAGCAAATGGAAACAGTAAATGAACAGTAGTAATAAGAAAAATGACAAAGCCAAAAAGAAAAAATCTCCCATGAGATCTTTTCCTGGGACCTTATCTCATTTCATTATAGATGAAAAAAAAAATAGATTATTGACTTAGGTAAAGGTTGTTAATTATTGCTTTTGTCGGATGTATTACTTTAGAAATCATAATTTGCTCATTATTAGAGAGAAATTAAAGTAATTTTACTTTTGAGTGATAGATTTGTTAAAAATTAATAAAGTTGTCCACAACAATACCTTCATCATAACTTACCAAAAAACATCAACTTCATGATTCTGACGATATTATGGTACTCTTTGTTTGCATGTCCACTTTCCAAGCAATCATGGGAATATTAGAATGATATATTTGTAGGAAATATAATTCCATGTATATTGTAGGATTAATATTCGAATAAAGGAGAAATTACCAAATTAACCTTTTTTTTGTGTGTGTAAAAACACCCAAAAGGGGTATAGGGATATATATAGGCTAGATCTCCGACATGTCTATTGAGAGTATAAAGTTTTACAGAAAGAATAGGCCTTTTGCCAATTTAACAAAACAAACGAATATATTATTCACAAGGAAATTAAATACAATCTAATAATCTATACAAGCTACACTACTATATTTCTAATTTTCTTGAAATTGGGAAGACCAATTTGATCAATTTTTTTTTTTTTTTGATGACGGGGGAACCCGCAGCCGCTACTCTTCGAGTGCGCACTGGATAAACCCTCGGGCTGGACGTACTAGCCTGCAAACTACGCCAACCAGGTAAACCACACTAGGCAAGCCATGTGTGACAGGCTCAACCAAGAAAGTGTTGGTAGGGGGAATCGAACTCGTGACCTTTCAGTCCCGCGCTCACCTACTCCACCAACTTGGCTACCCTTGTGGGTAATTTGATCAATTATGCTTGATCCAAGGACGACAAGGCTGAGAGAGTGTTTGCAAAAACTTCTGCTTTTAGAAGAAGTAATTTATATAGCAGAAAGAAATAAAAGTAGTGTAGTGTTTGCAAATATAATTAGAAGTTAAGAATAAGAAGTTGAGAGTGTTTGATGAAAAAAGTTCTAAACGTGCTTATTTATTTGAAAAATCAAATCAGAAGCAGAATAAAATAAAAATATAAAACAATCATCTCATTACTTTTAGATTTTTATTAAATGAAGCATATTGTAAAACTTCAAAAAAATTAAATAATTATTTTCAGCTCAAAATGTGAGAAACAATATAATTTTTTTTTAGTGATTACAAACACTTCCTTAGTCTAGAATAAGTCAAGACTGGAAGCAACCCATATTCATAATTCATACACCTTAATGAGGACATATTTGAAAATTCACTTTCAATTGTGCAATAATATAAACAAAAGACCCACCTGATTTGTTTTGTCAATATGTCCAAATTAAACCAACAAAAGTAAACGTGGCCTTACCCTATAGTCCCAAATTTCTTATCGTCTTGTAACTTTTCAAGATTGCTGTTTAACTAGAAAAGTATACTATACATGAAAAAGAAAATGATACAACAAATAGAAAAACAAACACAGTGCTCATTATGTCATTCATGTGAGACGACAACAGTTTGTTTCCCTTATGTCATTTCAAAGAAAACGTCTTCTATTTTGATTCTTGTTGGGATGCTCAGGGACTAATTTAATAGTACTATTGAAGCTAAAAATTTGAATCTGTTCTTACAAACGAATTAGGAAATATATATATTTTATTCTTTCCTTCTTTGTATACATTTTGCATTTTCAAAAATAAGAAGGCTGAGTTGACGTACGGTTTGAAATCTAAAATATTTTGAAACTTATTAAGATCTTTCATACATGAATACAAGTTATCAAATCTTGAATTGCACAAAAATTATGGAAATTATTAAGATTTTCTATATATTAATACAAATTATTTATAAATATAATTTGAAATTCCAATTTGGACCAAAAACATCTGAATAGGATTTTGAATGAATCAATTTTGTTTTCAATTTTTCTGTTGCGGAATTAATGAGGGTATATCTTATAACTATAGGTCCAACATCAAATATATGCATTGCATGTATATGATTTATTCATGTTACATAGAAACTCATCAACCACCCTTTCATTATGAAAACTACATTTGAGGTCTTATCAGACATAAATACTGGCCTTGCCTTGCCCTTATTGAATATAATCAAAGGATGTTATAATTTGTTGGAATGTGTTGTAACCACTTATATCAAAATCCAAAAGAATCAGATCAATTTGATGCAGATGTTAGCAGCTTTATGCATCTCTTTTTTATGTATGATAATGTGTCCCCTTTTAATGTACCACCAAATTTCTTAAAGAGTGACTGACATAGCGACATATCATTTATTTATTGATATATAAAAATTATGCACTATCCTATTCAAAATAAATGACCTTTTAGGAAAAAATACACATGCAAAGATTGTGTTAAAATACCTAATATAACCTTAACTAATCATAAATGTGTCATGAACTCAGGAGGTAATTTGGAGGAAAATGTTGAATTGGAGAAATTAGGGTTTTTGGGTGAAGAAAGGCGATAGGGATTTGGAAGACAAAAGAATGAAGAAGATCTGAAGTGAGAGTGGAAATCTTCTAGATGTTTGAGCCTAACAAATATTAGCCTTTGGATTATTTGCATGCAACCTAACCGTACATTTATTTGGATTCAGTTAAATGAATATATTTTAATATTTGAATGATGATGTAAAGGGGACCACCCTATTTAAATACTGCTGAGTGGAAATGAAAGACATCAAAATTCAGTTACAAATTATTCTTCTCTCTCTACCTTCCTTCTTCCCCAATCTCCCAAATTCTATCTTATTCTACTGTTATTAGCAACGTTACAATTATAATTATAGTTCATATAATCTAAAATATCAGTAAACACTACAATTGGTATCATCGAGTCAGCGTCCTCGGCCATGGCGGAAGGAACCCGTCTGAAGGAGCTTCACGAAGCTCAAAAACGTCTGGATCAAATCTTGCAAACCGAGTCCCTCAAACGTGATGGAACTGAGATGAAACTACAAAAACAAATAGCTGGTATTAATTCTGAAGTCCAAGATCAATTAATGGGCATCAATAGTAAATATGAGCACTTAACCCATACCTTGGCTAATATTCAACTCCAACTATTAAACATGAGCAAAGGGAAAGGTCCTATGGATGATGAATCGATTTTGGGCGACCCCTGCCCTGTTTCAAACAATGATACTCACTTCCAACGGATTCAGCAAACTCCCAGGCCCCGCGCTCCAGGGGAACACACTAGTATGCAACTTATCAGTCCCATTCCAAAGCTCGACTTTCCACGATTCGTTGGAACCCATCCCCGATCCTGGATCCTCAAATGTAACAGGTATTTTTGATTAATACCCAACATTTCGGACCACCAGAAAGTTACCTTAGCCTCAATGCATTTCGAAGGTAAAGCTTCCCAGTGGTACCAGAATTTCTCTCTGAAACAAGTGGATATAACTTGGCACCAGTTCATTGAGGTTATTTCGGCCCATTTTGAAGAATTAAAAGAAGCAAAAATCATTGCTGAATTTAATAAATTAAAACATACATGTTCCTATGAGGAATATGTGGACAAGTTTGATGAACTTCGAGCATGTATGTTGCTTTTGAATGGTGATTTTTCTGAAGACTATTTTATTGCTAGTTTTATTAGTGGCTTAAGTGAAGATTTACAGGCTTTTGTGAGTATGTTTTCAACCTACTACTCTTCAACAAACCATTGACCTGGGCCGGAAACAACTACACACACTTGACGCCATTGCTAAACGCATCAAACCACATTCTAAACCTTTCCCAAACACTTTTTCTTCCTACAAACAGCCACCCACCACCAATTCCCTTCCTCCTAAATACCCTACTACCCCTCAGAAACCACCCATTAAACTCCTCACTGCCTCCGAGATGGTTGCAAGGCGTGAAAAAGGTTTGTGTTACAACTGTGACGAACCTTTTTCTTTTGGGCATCGATGTAAACATAGGATCACTTATATGATCATGACAGCTGAAGAAGAGGAGGACACCCTTTCACAGGTTTCTTGTCCTCTAACCCCTCCTCTAATGGAAGAGATACAAATGTCATTGAATTCAATTTCTGGTGAAGATGGGTTAACTACTATGCGTCTGTATGGTGAAAGTGGCAGTCATAAACTACATATTTTGATTGATCCGGGTAGTACCTTGATTTTTATACAGGAAACGACTGCTAGAAAGTTGGGTTGCCAATTGGAGCCAGCTAAGCCTCTGTTGGTTAAAGTGGCCAATGGGTAACACATGGTCAGTTCTTTCATAGCTAAAGGGTTCAAGTGGGTTATGCAGGGCCATATTTTCACTTATTCTCTTAGATTGTTAGAGAATGAGGGTGCGATTTGATTTTGGGAGGGGATTGGCTGAAATCTTGCACTCCCATTGAGTTGGATTATGAAATGATGACTTTCACAGTCTACAAAAAGGGAAAAAGATCAAGATTCAGGCCCTTACTAATGCTGCAGATTGCCACCTTATTTCTGGGACTTCCTTATTTAAATTGATGCATCATGATTTTTGGCAGAGGTTGATGAGGTTTTTGTCCTCAAGGTTCAGTCCTTGAGTCATGAAGAAAATCCCGACTTACAAGATTTGCTAATGGAGTTTCGTGATATATTTGAGGAGCCTAGGGTTTGCCACTTGAACGAGGTGTGGAACATCAGATTCTCCTCAAACCAAGTAGTACCCCTAAACATCACTTTCCCTATAGAACCTCACATGCTCAAAGGGATGAAATTGAAAAGATTGTCAAAGAAATGTTAAGTGCTGGGATTATACAAAATAGCAGGAGTCCATTTGCTTTCCCTGTTATTCTTGTCAAGAAAAAGGATTCTACCTGGAGATTTTGTGTTGATTATAGATACCTTAACAATCTCACTGTCAAACATAATTATCATATTCTTGTAATTGATGAATTGTTGGATGAACTCTATGGGGCCAAGTTTTTTTCTAAAGTGGATCTCAGAGTCTGGTTATTTTCAGATCTTAATGAAGCCTGAGGATAGATATTTTACTGCTTTTAGCATTCACAATGGGCATTATGAATTTTTGGTTATGCCTTTTGGTTTGTGCAATGCACCAGCTACCTTCTAATCTCTCATGAATCAAGTTTTTCAGGATTATCTCAGAAAGTTTGTTCTGGTGTTTTTTGATGACATACTGATCTACAACACTAATTGGTCTGACCATGTTTCCCATCTCAGAACAGTTTTTTCTCTCCTTAGGGCAAATACACTTTATGCTAAAAGGAGCAAATGCCTTTTTTGGCCAGACACAGGTGGAGTACCTAGGGCATATTATCTCACAAGAGGGGGTTTCTACTGATCCTAAAAAAATTGACAGCATGATTCATTGGCCCATTCCCACTAACTTGAAGCAGTTAAGAGGATTTTTGGGCCTAACTGGTTACCACAGGAAATTTATACAACATTATGGCATGTTGAGCAGACCTCTTACTGATCTTCTCAAAAAAGATAGTTTTGTGTGGACTTCTGAAGCTGAACAGGCTTTCACTCACCTCAAACAAGTGATGACTTCTAGCCCTGTTCTAGCCTTACCAGATTTCACTAAACCATTTGTGGTGGAAACAGATGCTAGTGGCACCGGAGTTGGAGCAGTCCTCATGCAGCAGGCCAACCTATAGCTTTTATGAGTAAAGTTCTGAGTAAGAGGAATCAAGCTCTCTCTATTTATGAGGAGAATTTCTGGCAGTCCTTATGGCCATTCAAAAGTGGAAGCATTATCTTTTGAGGCCACAAGTTTGTTATTAAGACTGATCAACAGGCTTTGAGGTACTTGTTAGATCAGAAAGTTATGACTCCTTTACAACAGAGGTGGATTACCAAATTGCTAGGGCTCAACTATGAAATTCAATATAAAAAAGGGACTGACAATAGGGCCGTTGATGTCCTGTCAAGATGTGCTATCACTCCTGAAGAGTGTTCAGCAACCACTACTGTTTCACCTACTTGGGTTCAGAAAGTTGTCTTAAGCTATGTTCATGATCCTTTTTTCTCCAAAATCATTGCTGCCAACACCATTGATGCTGCTACTTATCCTGATTTTATTCTTATTGGGGATGTGCTACGATTCAAGGGCAGATTATGTGTGGGATCTGCTACTGATCTTAGAACTCCAATTTTAACTGAAATGCACAGTTCAGCTTATGGGGGTCACTCGGGGGTTAATGGCACTTACATGCGTGCTAAGGGAGTGTTTTACTGGCCCAATTTGAAATCTGGTGTGATTAAATTGGTTCGTGACTGTGATGTTTGCAAGAGGAATAAACCATATCAAGGACCCTACCCTGGGTTGCTACAACCTTTACCCATTCCCAGCCAAGCTTGGGCCTATATCTCTATGGATTTTGTGGAGGGACTTCCCTCTTCAGGAGGAAAAAATGTCATTTCGGTGGTAGTCGACATATTTACTAAGTATGGCCATTTTTTGACCATGTCACATCCCTATACTGCCCATTCAGTTGCTAAGGTGTTCTTAGATTCAGTTTACAAGATTTATGGTCCTCCCATTAACATTGTTACTGACAGGGATAAAGTTTTTACTAGTGGATTCTGGAAAGAGTTGTTTAAGTTGATGGGGACTCAATTGGATATGTCTTTTGCATATCATCCCCAGTCTGATGGGCAGACGGAGAGACTGAATCAATGCTTGGAAAATTATTTGCGTTGCATGGTTGACAACACTCCCAAGAACTGGTTCAAGTGGCTATCCCTAGCCGAATTTTGGTACAATACTAACTTTCACACTATCCTTAAACTCACCCCTTTTCAGGCTCTCTATGGGTATCCACCCCCATTATTATCTACAGGCCCCTACCTCGACTCTACGAACATAGAGGCCCATGACTTAATTGTCAACCGACAACAAATGATGCAGACTCTCAAAGACAACCTCAAACAAGCTCAGAACCGAATGAAGTTTTTTGTTGACAAACACAGACAAGAGAGAATTTTTGAAGTGGGAGAAATGGTGTATCTCAAGCTTCAACCCTTTCGATAGAATTCGGTTTCACTTCAAAAGAACTTGAAGCATCGAAATATTACGGGCCTTTTCAGATATTAGAGAGAGTGGGCAAGGTGGCCTATAAATTGGACCTCCCTCCGAATTCCAAGATCCATCCTATTTTCCACGTCTCTCTCCTTAAGAGGGTTCTTAGCCCAAAGATATCACCTTTAACCGATTTACCAGTTGCAAACGCAGACGGGACTTTTGTGATTGCACCATCGCAGTAGTTGATTCACGTGATGTTCTCCGAAACGGTATGAAGGTGTCACAGGTCCTGATTCAGTGGCGTAATTCCGATTTGGACCACACGACTTGGGAAGATGTCAGCTTTATTCGTCGTAAGTTTCCCACTTTTGATCCTTGCGGTCAAGGATCTCAACCGCCGGGGGGTATTGTCATGAACTCAGGAGGTAATTTGGAGGAAAATGTTGAATTGGAGAAATTAGGGTTTTTGGGTGAAGAAAGGGGATCGGGATTTGGAAGACAAAAGAATGAAGAAGATCTGAAGTGAGAGTGGAAATCTTCTAGATGTTTGAGTCTAACAAATATCAGCCGTTGGTTTATTTGCATGCATCCTGACCGTACATTTATTTGGATTCAGTTAAATGAATATTTTAATGTTTTAATATTTGAATGATGATGTAAAGGGGACCACCCTATTTAAATACTGCTAGATGGAAATGAAAGGCATTAGAATTCAGTTACAAATTATTCTTCTCTCTCTACATTCCTTCTTTCCCAATCTCCTAAATTCTATCTTATTCTACTGTTATTAGCAACGTTACAATTATAATTATAGTTCATATAATCTAAATTATCAGTAAACACTACAAAATGATGCTTTGGAACGAAACAAATTCATGCATTAATGTTAGTTGGAAAATGATACAATTAAGGGTAATTTGAGAAAAATATTTTCTCATCAGCCTTGATAATATCAAAATGTTATTCTCTTTGAAAAAAAAAATTATGTTGCCAAAACGTCACTTATTTTGAATATGAAGAGTATCATTTATTTTGATAGACCAAGTAATAGTATGTGGGACTATGTGGATTTCTATTGCATAAGTGCAAGGGAAATTAAGCTTGATGATGCATGTGGTTGGGAAAATTAATATTAATTCTTGATTAATATTATATTTCAAAAATTTAACTTTGCAAGGTTTGACCATGGTTTAAGTGAAACAACATGCTGTTTTTGTGCTAATAAAACTAGAAACACAATCAGTATCCCTTGAAATTGTGTTAAATCCAAAACAATTAATTGTTTACATACATTAGTAAACATGCATAATTTGTATACAATTTCAAAAGATTTCAATGCTGTAATTATATAATGAAATTATATGTATTCATATAATTAGTTGATTAGTATTTAACGTTCAATTAATCATGTATAAGTTCCATAAATAATGAATCTAAGAATAAGTTGTTCAGGCATTTATAAACCAGTGGGAGTTGCAATAATAAATTTCTGCATGATTAACTTGTAAATTATTGGCCACCAATCATTGAGACAAAATAATACTAACCTATAGTACTATACATACAAATTTAAATTTTTCTGCAATTAATTATGGTCCATTTATCATAACTAGTGACCAATAAAATATGAACATGGAAATCTCTCAAGTGCTTGAAGCACCTCTTTCATTGATGGTCTCTTTTGAGGCACAGGAGATGTGCAACCATACCCTAATTTTAGCAATGCCAACAAGGCATCCTCTTTTCCCTCCATCTCAGCACGGATCGCCACGTCAGCCATCCTCAGCACTTTGCCCTTGTCGTCGTCCGCTGACGTGGTGGATCCGATGGCTAGGACGAGTCCCGACTCATCCGATACGATAATTTTTCCGGTCAACAATTCGAGCAACACCACGCCGAATGAGAACACGTCCCATTTTGGGTTGGGCTTGAGACTCCGAAGAGACTCGGGCGCGTGATAGGGAGACACACCGATTACACTTGGGCTTGGGCTTAATGTAGGCCCAGTGGCGAAATCTTGTTGGAAGCTGTCACGTGAGGCCGTGGATCTCTTGCTACCGAAATTCCGGGCCGATCCACCAGCCTTGGAGCTATTGTCGCCTGTCACGAGCCTCTCGAGCCCAAAATCTCCGATCTTGGGCTCCATGTCCAGGCCCAGAAGAATGTTACTGGGCTTTAAGTTCCCATGCACGTGTTTCTTCTCGTGGATGTAACACAAGCCACGTGCCACGCCTTTTGCTATCTTGAGCCGCATCTCCCAGGATAAATGACAAGGCGAAGATCCAGCTTTTCCTGACAAAAAAAGAAATTACACACACAAAAATGCGCATGTTAGCAACTGGAAGGGCAAAGTCTTTTTCCATGCAGAAGACAACTACAAGATGACATTTGACTTGTGGCGCACACATCGCTATTGTGCTCGGTGGGCCTAGGATAAGAAATAAAACCATGCTATATGACACGGTTGACTCGTAGTTGTGTTGCCTAAATAGAGTTTCAATTACACCTAATCCACCATTTTAACTACAGTCCAGTGGCGGCTCACGTTAGCACTATATGTTTTTAACCGACAGGAAAATAGAGATGGAACTTTGTTCCAATTTGTAGGCTAGCGGGCAGCCTGGCTAAGAAAATGAACGTATTTCGATATGGGCCCATCAAGCTCAATAGCCCATATCAGTTATCAAACTAAATATCAAGATCCTGATTGTGACACTGCATAAGATTATTGTACTTAAAATTAACATATAGTCTTGAAACATTATCCCTTAACTAGCGCATAATGAACTCATGAGAAGAAGATTGCAGCTGACAGATTTATAACAGCATGAAAAGCAAAAAAAGCTAATAACGGAACCTCTGTCGGTGCACACTCAATAGCTAGTGTTTCAAGGAAATCGCTTGAGTTGTTTGTAAAATTCGAGACATTTGTTTGAGTTCGATTCCCACCTAGTTCATAAGCTCACTTCCCTATCTACTACAATTTGTACTAAAAAATTAATGTCTTGAAAATCAGATTGATGATCAAATTAGTTTTGTTACTGATTTCCGGTTTAATCTGCCGGACAGGTTTAACTGTTGATCCAACTTGTTTAATAAAAAATAATTATATGTTATATAAAAAATATAATAAATCAATGATTATGTTATAGATGAAAAAGAGTAACCAACTTAAAATATATTTAACATAACATAAAATTTATAGAATAACATAAATGCAATAAAATACTAAGTTTAAAAATTTAAGTTTCTACATAAAAACATCAATTTCGACCGGTTCAATTGATTGTTGACAAATTATAACCGAATCCACGACCGAAGCAGTTTTTAGGGATAATCGGAACAGATTGACTACCGGTTCATGATTGAACTAGACAATGCTCATAGCCAATCAATGCAAAATGACTAAAATCAACAGACTATTCATTTATATCATGCTTATATTCCCAAAATTAAAAAATAAATTGCAAATAAGGAGACTTACTATAACGGGCATTTGCAAGGCTACCATTGGGAACAAAATCATAGATAATCAACTTCTCATCAGCACCCCAATAGAACCCTCTTATCCGGACCAAATTCGGGTGCACCAATTTCGCAATCACCCGAATCTGATTCTCGAAATCCCTGAACCGGTCCACCCCATTCTCCCCAACCCGCCGGACCGCCAATGTGGTCCCATCTTCAAGAACCGCCTTGTAAATTATGCTCGAACCGGATGCCCCCAAAATATAGGCCGAAGCCTTGAGCAGAGTCTCCAATTCAAGCTCTTTTTCGCCGTCCACCGTTACGAGAGCCCCTTTTTTCTGCTCTTTTTGGGGCTCGTGCTTCACGTCTTCTCTATCGGAGCTCGAGGATTCCGAGGTTGTTTCATCTTTATCGCCGTCGGCGGCGGCGGTGGCGGAGGCGGCGTGTCGTTGTCGTTTTAGGCATCGAAACCAGTTGTGTTCTTCCGAGGATGATGATGAAGACGCCCAATCGAAGGTTTTTTCACTTTCCGCTTCCTTTTTTCTGGTAATTTTTCTGTTTTTCAGACGGTAAAAGTATAAGAAAATCAGAGCTAGGGTTACGATCCCTGCGATATCCCCAATTACGATCCCCAAAATTATTCCGGTTGTTAATCCGGTTTTTTTGCCCTGAGATGATTTTCCGGCGCCGTTTGGTGTTGGATCGGAGTCTACGGTTTTCGGTATGATGGCGATTGCCGGAGGAGACTCCGGTGTGGCGGCGGAAATTGGATTTTGACAGGGATTTCTCAGTGGTTTGCCGCATAATTTAGGGTTTCCGGAAAATGAATCTGTATCTTGGTTTACGAAAATATCAGAATCGGGAATCGGGCCTGTTAAGTTGTTAAACGAGAGATCTAAAGTCGCATTTATTGGAATATTGGCTGCAAATTCCGGCGGAATTTCTCCGGCGACTCTGTTGTAGGAGAAATTTAAGTAAACAATGTTACTACCCCCAAAATTCGGCGGCAGAGACCCATTAATCAAATTGGAAGACAGATCCAAAACCCGAACCGAATTAAACCCACCCGGAATCGACCCGGAAAAGTAGTTATTCCTCAAATAAATCGCCGTTAAGTTCCGAAGCGCCGTCAAATTTTCCGGCAATTTCCCCGTCAGGGAATTATCAGAAAGATTAAGAATCCGAAGATTCTGAAGCTTTCCCACAATCTCCGGCAGCCCGCCGGAGATTAAATTATCGGACAAGTCGAGATTTTGAAGCTGAGAAGCACTGAACAGAGACGAAGGAATTGAACCGTTAATCGAATTGTTTGAGAGATTAAGGTCTCGGAGGTGTTCGATCATGCCAACAGTTGCAGGGATCGGGCCTAAAAGTCCCGAACCCGGCAACGAAAGCTCCGTGACCCGAAAACTAGCATTTTCGGATCCCGGAGCTCCGCAAGTAACTCCATTCCACGAGCATGGCGTCTCATCGTGGAAATTCCAGCTATGCAAAACTCCTAATGGGTCGGTTATGATACTGAATTTGAAAGACAGTAAGAGTAGCCCGTCAGTGTTGAGCCCGAAAGATTGGGCCCGAATTAGAAGAAGTAATGCAAAAATTCTCCATTGCCATAAATTGAGAATATCATAATTGTTGGGGCTCATGATGTTTTACAATGATCCAACATCTCTGTTTTGGTGAGAGAGAAATTGAGGGAGGAAAATATAGTAATAACTGAGATTTATGATATCCGAGGGCCATGTGAGGTGAACTTATTGCAATAAAAAATAGATACATTCAAGAAAGAGACACAGCTCGCCAAAAGACAACTACCTAACCAAAATACTCTGTCCGGACTTTGATTATATCAATAATTAATCATGGGATGGGATAGTAATTGTAGTAAGAATTATATTAAGGGATAATAATTACAAAAACTACCCTGATTTTTTAACTAATAAGAGAAAACCCACATGTTTTTGAAACTTGAAATATACTATCGAGGATTGATTCTGTATTATACTTTACTCTGTCATAAACAAAAAATATTTCAAACGCTCTATGTATATTTGTGATAATATTATAGTTACCCTTCCACATTTAAAACAAAATCAAAACTGAGGTTTTTTTTTTGTGATTTTGAAAATTCAATGGGTTTTGTTGTAATTATCCTAAACTTTAGGGAGTAATTTTGTAATTATCCCTTATAATAATGACCCTCTCTTTATGATTTGACACTCTTGAGATATAATTAGTGATTAAATTTTTGGGTTATTTAAGATGCTATTCGGAATAGCATCTTTGCTAGCTAGGTGACATAAAGTTGGAGTCAGGACAAGTCTGCGGTATCTTCCGTAGGATTTATGGTTTTTGTATTGACTTTACAAAAGGGCTAATTATATTATTGGAATCGTATGTTATTATTTATGGCCGTATGTTTTTTTTAATAAGAAATCTCACCATATATTATTCAATTGCTTTATGAGAGTATTTCCGATCACTACAGAAAAAAAAAAAAAAGTGTTTCTCAGCTTTTGACAGAAAAAATAATCAATTCTTAGTGTTTGAAAATGTCAACTTTAACTTCTGGTTCTATTTCATTTAATCAGAATATAAAAAAAGAGGAGAGGAATGATTTAGATTTCTAACTATGTTTTTGGTTTGAATTTTACAAACAAATAAACACTTTACAATTTTTCATCAAATATTCATAACTTCTGATTGTAAACTAATTTTACCAATGCTACAACAAACAAATTCTTATAAAAGTAGAAGTTTTGCAAACGCTCCCTAAAACAAGTTTTTGCTAAAGGTGTTTAAGTTTTGATGTCCAAAAGCATAACTGTTGCAAACACTTTTCACCACACGTTTCTTAGAGATTTTTCTCTTCGGTATTTTTGTGAGGTTCTTTATATATGTTTTGAGTGCAAGAGTGAATGTATCGAATATATCTTACTGTAGCATGTAATGCAATTTTACAGAACAAGACTATAGACGAGGTTTTGTCTTATTCTTATGTTGTAATTTTCTTTACATTTCTTATGGGTATTGCACAATTATTTTACTTGTACACAATTTTCTGAATTATTTGGTCATTATCTATGTTCATACGTTATTGTCCATTTGATTTAATTGTCTTCCATTGTATAATACACTAAGTGCTGCCAACACTTCACATAACACTTATCACTACGCATAAGAATTCAACCTTTGAAATTCTTTTTATTATTACGTGTAACTTTTTACAAACAAGACTCATATAACAAGCGTTAATTACAATTATAACAAGCATTCTAACTCCCTTATATTTAAGATCTTGGTAATGAAGATAGATCTAATTGAATAATTGAACTCAAAGAGAAAAAAATACAAGAAGAGAAAAAAACAACATTACAGTAACTGATGGGGACAAGAAATCTAATCCCGGAAGATGATTTGGAATTTGGGTTAAGTCCATCATCAGTATAGTTGCTAGATGTTGGCTTCACTAAAAACATGCCACACGTTTAGTTTCCTTATGAAAATGATGGTGTTTCAGAATCACAATCTGCTATTTTCATGTAGTATTTCTTCTTACACCGCATATTACGAATGTGTACTAAATAAATAAAATATTGATTTAAATAAAAAATTACAATATGATACATAACTAAGTGAAAGATGCCCCGTGGCGTAACTCAACTGCCAAATGACCTGAGTGGTATGATGTCTGCTTCGCCTGTTATAATTATTATAACAGGTTAAATGATGATTTCTTGTGTGGTGACTAGTCTAAAGCAGTTCAAGACTCAGACTGGTTGAGGTATATCCACGATTTACCTTCTTTATAAAGCTTTAGGATAGGACAGTAGGACCCTCATGGATGAGATTCATTGTTTATAACCAGGTGAAAGGAGAGTTGGAATTTCAATTAATGCTTCACCAAACTTTAAACTCCTTTTTGGAAAAGTCTTTCTGTCAGCTTTGCAATTAGGACAATAGTTCATGCTAAATGTGACTCACCTTAAAGTAGCAAATCCTGCTTGGAAATTGTACTGGTATAGATAGTTGGGATATATTATGGCAGGTAATCTGATTGCCTTCGGATTTCTTCATTTCAATTTCTGAATGATATTTTATTTTTACTTTTGATTTATATAAATATAAATTATGCTGATGACGTCACTTTTTGTACATTTGATGTATGTTAGTGATATTAAAATAAGTGGTGAAATTTCATTTTTCAAATAGAAATTTGATTTTAGTAATATTTTGTATGAGGTTTGATTAAATGAATAAAAGAAAGAAAATAGTTTACTTTTGACGGCAACCTTTTGTTTCCTTCTTTTATGTTGTACTAGTTTTGCCAAAAAAGATAGTTATGAGCAATGTTTTAGACGTATTATCGACGATGAAAATGGTTCGGCCACGGGTAAATGGTTCAACTGGTCAGACCGATTCGATCACTTCAATCAAAATTATTTTTGCTGTATTAATTGTATTAAATTATAATGTAATATATTTTAGAAATAAAAAATATAAGCAATATTTAAAGAATCTAGTATAACCCAAATTCAAACAATCACATAAATATAATAATTATAAAATTTAAATTCTATTTTTTTTAAAAAAAATTAAATGAAATTAAAAATAGTCAAATTCGGTTGAAAACTGGTTTTGCCGGATCTCGATCAGTTGGATCAATTTTTGACCAGGTTTGACCGGTTCAACCACTGAAACGTTTTTGGAGGCTTACAGAATCGGGTCCGACCACCGACGTACTCTCGGTTCAACCGTTTGAACTGACTGGTACATTAATGTATTTAAAACATTGGTTATGAGTGTACGTATTTTGGATTTTTACAACATTAAGAAAAAGTTTTAAAACACTTAAATTGGGCAAATAAAAAAGGTGTAAATTACGAAAATTATTTTTGAGGTGGTTTATTTTGAAAAAACATAAAATAATCTAAAGCTTTATAGTACAAATATCGCTTTGATATTTGCATTTATTTTACAAATTGCATTTATTGAGGTCGTGTCATTGTAAAACAAAGACAAACTTCACATATTTACATTTTTAAAAAATAATTGAACTGTTTTAATCAATAGACGGAGTTAATTAAATTAACCAAGCTCCACTCGCCATCCACAATAGCTATTAGGCATTAGCTGTACTAACTTCAAATTGAACTATTTTGAGTCTTTGACCCTCAACTGACGGATCTTGTTTACACTTTCAATTTAAATTACTCCTCACATACGCTTCCTGCCAAAAACTAGGTACAGATTTAAGTGTGAAAATGTACTCGCCAATTCAACCAAAAAAAAAAAAAAAAAAAAAAGATTTATAAACGAACATACATGAATTGATATAATTAAATCCACTGCATATAAAGGGAGGGTTTGCAATAATTTCCGCTTTTAAAATAAGTGACTTATTATAGTAATAGTAAAAATAGTTGATAATATGACATTGACAGTGTTTACGAATAGAATAAGAAGTTAAGCGTGTTTGGTAAAAAAGTTGTAAAAGTGCTTATTTGTTTGCAAAAGTCAAACCAGAATAAGAATCGAAAATTTAATTAAAGCACCTATCACCCTATGTTCATATTCTAATTAAATGAAGTAAAATCTAAAGCAGAAAGTTGCCATTTGCAAAACGTTACCATGATTGATAGGATGATTAAGAAAGGAGGAAAGACTATTGAAGAAATAGATAAATGAAATTGGATTCACCTAAGTAGGATTCCACCTAGGGCACACTTGTTAGCTACAGTTCCCATCGGTCCAGAACTCGAACTCAACTCAAAACGAACCGAAAACAACTGCAACATGCTTTGGCCGCTGAAGAGGAAGGACCCCTATTTTGAAGAGGAAGGCTCCCGGGTTCCGCATCTTAAAAAAGTGCATGATCAGTCATGGATCGAAAGAGTTCTCGTCAGTGACACAGACTGGCTTGGCTGGTACATCAAGCATATCGGCACCGCAGAAAGATTCTAAATATGATAAGTCCCCCTTGGATTCGATACATCTAAAAAGTGATTATTTTTTTCAGCCAAAAGCTAAGAATCACTTTTTTAGTGATTGTAAACACTCCCAATTAGAGTGAGAAACAGGCATGCTACAATTGAGTTCAACAACTCCATGACTGATCTATAGTCCAGCTGATATGTTCTATTTAAAAATGGTCTCCTACTACACCGTACGTACGAATAATTATCACATGTTTATTTTAATAATTAATATTGTCATATAAAAACCTATCTAGATTTTTTGCTTAAAAGTTAATATGATAATATTTCTACCCGTGGTAACAACTTAAATCAGTAAAACATCATTGTGCAATATATGATTTCATTTGAGATACGACCTGTCTGAAAAACATCAATAACGTAAAATGTAAAAATAAATAATTAAAAGATATTTAAACTTAATCGGGGCCACGTAGCCCATCTAGATTAAAGTTAATCATTAATTAAGATAAGAAAAAAAGGTATTACTCATTAGATAAGAAAAAAGAAGTCCTCCTCCGTAAGCACAAGCATGAGCCAAATAAATTAGAATGGCGGCCTTCCTATTCAATGCAATGACGACTGTGGTTTAGTAAACTTTAGCTAGGTGTGATGATAACAACAATAACATGCCAGAATTTGTTACATTATAAATTTAAAGTCTTAATGATTCATAATTTGTCAATCATAAGGACCTTTTAATCAGCTTCTAGATTAGGTGAGTCACGATGGCGGGGCCAGGACCCTAGCAGGGTAGGTTGATGTACGAAAATGGGGTAGATCGGATAGAAAATCCAAAACAATAACTGGTTGTGACTTAAATGCTGACAATATCATCTAGTATTTAAATATTTTTTTGAAGGGGTCTAGTATTTTTAAATTTTAAAGTAGGGATAATTTCCATAACAAGAGGGTACGTTCCAACTAAAAAAATAGTAAACAACGTAACATAATCAAGAAATACAGATTTGTTCAAAACTGTGTTTGGATTGAAGAAGTGATTTTAAATTAAAAATTCTAATGAATATAAAATTATGGGAATTTTCAAACTATCATCTTGCTTGATAAGTTATTTGGATGGTATTGATGAATTAATTTATCATAACTTAAAAGTTAGTTAGACAAACTCTATTGATTTGATATTATATATTTAAAAGTATTAATTCTTAGTTTATTTTAGTCCAAATGAAATAGAGTAGAAACATCAAATTGACCTAAATAAAAGAAAAGGAATCATCTCTTTAGATAAAAAGTTGAAAAGCATAAAATCATAAGAGATTGCGGGCATATGGAATCCAATTCTTGGGCATCAATTGTAAGCATAAAATTTCAAACATAACGAAAACATAAATTTAATCCCGGATCTTGAACTTCATGATTTTCACAACTAAATCATAATTAGGGTACTAACCTTGAGCAGCCATGTCTTTCTTTGATGAAGATGGAAGAAACCACTTTCTCTCTCTTGGCGCCTTCGTTAATCCCACGAGCGTAATTTCTTTAGTGATAGATTTTCCACTGCGAATAAGTTCTATTATAGGCGAGAGAGAGACTCGGTTTCTTGAGCGATTATCTGCCAATAATAAGCGCTCAGCGAGAACGTTCTCAAACACGTTCTATCAACGTGTGTAGAGGTGGAAACAAAACCACCTCTTAATCATCAATTTAAAACTCATCTCGACTTATTTATTTAAACCATTAATTAAATATTTAAAACTCATTATTTAAATAATTAAATCCTTAATTATTTGTACGTGGGCCACATAGTAATTTTACATTCTCCCACTTGGCCCATGTGACAAATAAATCTTCATGGTTTAAATATTAAGACGTAATGCGCATAACATAAAGATAAGTCTTACATTTGTTGGTCAGATCATAATGTTATAATAAGTATATTCTAATATGGGTCATAGCGGTTCTAAGTCATTAGCCCGACATAGTTCTTTCCATGTACCACAATATTAGTTTTCTACTTAAAATAACCCATAATTAAAATATCAATAATGGTCCACATTAGTGTCTAAGTCAGGCAATATCCCGTTAAAGTAATGTCAACATTCATGTATACATCAATGACAAACAGGATAACAATTAATTTCAGAAACAATACATAAAGAGAGCTCAAAGTGTCAAATACTTAAAGCATATAATTCTTAAGTTACATTCAGGATGCCCATCCCTTCAACATGTCGAATAAATGTCTTTGGAGGCAATCCTTTAGTCAACGGATCCGCAATCATGACATTGGTGCTGATATGCTCAATTGACACTTTTTGTTTCTGAACTTCTTCTTTAACGACAAGGTACTTTAGTTCCATATGTTTAGCACCTCTGGAATACTTGTCGTTTTTAGAGAAGAAGATTGCGGAATTATCGCAAAGAAAATTTTCAGCCGCTTGGCAATACTGTCGACTATTCCAAGTCCTGAAATAAAGTTCCGCAGCCAATTTCCTTGAATTGTGGCCTCAAAGCATGCCACGAATTCAGCTTCCATAGTGGATGCAGCAATGACAGACTGCTTCGCACTTTTCCAAGATATTGCTCCCCTAGCTAATAGGAACAAATAACCAAATGTGGATTTTCTAGTATCAACACATCCGACATAATCCGAATCTGTATAACCAATCACCTCCAGATGATCAGACCTTCGATAAGTAAGCATATGGTCTTTTGTTCCTTGCAAGTACCTCAAGACTTTTTTTTTTGCGGCTTTCCGGTGATCCATTCCTGGATTACTCGATATCGCCAAGCATTCCAACAAAGAAAAACGATGTCGGCCTCGCACAAAGTCTCGTGCATACATCAAGCTCCCAACAATTGATGCATAAGGAATATCATTCATTTGTTTGCGTTCAAATTCATTCTTTGGACATTGCATAAGATCACTTATCCCCCCTTCCGAATTGGAACGACACTTGATGAGCATTTTTCCATTCTAAATCTCTCTAGAACTTTATTAATGTATGCTTTCTCGAGACAACCCTAACAATCCTTGTGATCTCTCCCGAAATATTTCTATTCCGATCACATAAGTTGCCTCTCCCATATCCTTCATTTCAAAGTTCTTAGAGAGAAATTTCTTGTTTCATACAATAAACCAAGATCATTCGTTGCAAAGCAAGATATCATCAACATACGAATCGAAAAGATAAACTTGCTCCCACTGACTTTCGAGATATATACACCGATCAACAAAGATGTTTTCCTTAAATCCAAAAGACGTGATGGTATCATTGAACTTAAGATACCATTGACGGGAAGCTTGTTTAAGTCCGTATATTGAATTCTTAAGTTTACACACCATATGTTCTTTTCCTTCTATGGAAAAACCTTCAAGTTGATCCATATAAACATCTTCTTCCAAATTTCCATTCGAAAGCGGTTTTCACATCCATTTGGTGTAACTCTAAGTCATAATGAGCCACCAAAGCCATAATAATTCTAAACGAATCTTTCTTAGAGACTGTGAAAATGTCTCCTTATAGTCAATACCATTTTTCCGAGTAAAACCTTTGGCAACAAGTCTGGCCTTGTATCGTTCGATATTGCCATTTGAGTTGCGTTTGGTCTTGAAGACCCATTTACACCCGACTCTTTTACAACCTTCAGGCAATTCAACAAGGTCCTAAACTTCATTATGTTCCATAGATTTCACTCATCTTTTCATGGCATCAAACCATTTATTAGAATTAATACTTTCAATGGCATGTGAAAATGAAACTGGTCATCATCAATTCCTAAGTCAAATTCGACTCTTGTAAATAAACCACATAATCATCAGAGATAGCAGATCGTCTTTGTCTATCAGACCTTCTTAATGCTATCTGTTGTGGTTCATTTACTATTGTAGGTTCATCAATGTTATCTTCATTGTGGGTGACTTGATCATTAATTTGTTGTTCTTGTCCAACATTAGGTTGTTCAATAATTGGAGGAACAACAACTTTAGAAGAAGTTATAGGCAAAGGAATTTGCACTCTAACTTCTTGAATGTTCACTTTACGTGGTTCTTGACTCCCACTAATTTCACCATTCTCAATGAACCTAGCATTTCCAGTTTCAACAATTCTTGTACTGTGGTTAGGACAATAAAACTTATACCCTTTGGATTTTTCAGGATAACCAATGAAGTAACCACTGATTGTCCTATAATCCAGTTTCTTTTCTTGTGGATTATATGCTCTTATTTCTGCCGGGCAACCCCAAACATGCAGGTGCCTTAAACTAGGTTTCCTACCAGTCCAAAGCTCGAAAGGAGTTTTAGGAACTGACTTACTAGGAACCCTGTTTAACAGATACATGGCAGTTTTAAGTGCATGCATACACAATGATGTGGGTAATGAAGAATTACTTAACATACTCCTAACCATGTCCAATAGAGTACGATTACGCCTTTCTCGCTACACCATTTTGTTGTGGTGTACACAGCCATAGTGTATTAAGCACATATGCCACGTTTTTCAAGGAATTTGGCAAATGGGCCTGGGCATTGCCTTGATTCATTATATTTTCCATAATATTCACCACCTCTATCGATCGATAATTTTACTTTTCTATCTAGTTGTCTTTCAACCTCATTAACAAATACCTCGAGGGCATTTCTTGAATGAGATTTTTCTTGTAATAGATAGACATATCCATAACGTGAAAAGTCATCGATAAAAGTGATAAAATATCTTTCTTTTCCAAAAGAGGAAACATCAAAAGGCCCACAAATATCAGTGTGTATTATTTCAAGAAGCTGTGTGCTTCGAGTGGCTCCTTTCTTTGTGTGTTTTGTTTGTTTTCCTTTAATACAATCCACACAAATACCAAGATCGGTAAAATCTAAATTCGGGAGGATTTCATTCTTTACCAATCTTTCTAACCTTTCTTTGGAAACATGCCCCAAACGTTTATGCCACAAGTAAGCAGAATTTTCATTCACTAAACCACGTTTAGTTCCAACATTATGATGCAGGGTTAAAAGAGTCTCAGCAAAAAGATTATCAAGCCTAAATTTATATAGGCCATCATTAAGAACACCAGAACCAATAAGAAGGCTTTGTTTGAACAAACTGAAACATCCATTACTAAAATTAAAAGAATATCCAACAGAGTCAAGTTTGGAAAGAGAAACCAAATTGCGAGAAACATAAGGTACATAAAGAGTTTGAAACAAATCTAAATGGTGTCCAATATCTAAAATTAGGCGATAAGTTCCAATGGCTTCAACTGGAGCTTTGACTCGATTTCCCATGAAGACGTATTTTTCATTTGGATTTATGGTTTGGGTCGTAAGGAATCCCTGCATCGTATTTGAAACGTGAGGGGTGCAGCCGGAATCAAGCCACCAAGTGTTATGAGGAACTTCAACTAAATTTGATTCGAAACATACGAAAGCATTAATCATACCTTTCTTTTCGAACCATGCCTTACGTTTCGGCAATCTTTCCGGAAGTGTCCTGGCTTTCCACGAAAACGCACTTAAGGTTCTTTGTGTTCCTTTTTCCTCGACTTGGGCATTTGACTCATTCACTTTAAATGGCCCTTTCTTGCCCTTTCCTTTCTTTGATCCGACTTTCTTACCAGCTCCTTGATTGGTTACGAGATGAACATAATGAGTCCCCTGATTCTTAATCCGTGTTTCCTCCTGAACTAGCATACCATGAAGTTCATTCACATTCCACTTGTCCTTCATGGTGTTATAGTTCATTTGGAGCGGACCATACTCGGATGGCGCGTGAATTCAAGATAAACCGCACGAGAAAGTTATCATCCACGTTCATCCCTAAGGACTTTAGTTCTTGCCGCAATGTTTGTCATTTCAATGACGTGCTCATGCATGCTACGAGAACCATCAAACTTCATGGTGGTCAAAGTAGCCATTAATGTCCCGAATGAGACTTATCGGCTTTTGGGAACGCTCTCCTACTAATTTCATGAATTCCTTAGCATTTTCGGTGTGAGGAAGGGTAGACTTGACGTTGTTTGCTATACTCATCCGCATAAACATCAAGCTCGATCTGTTTGATCTTTCCCGTGCGATATGGGACAGATCTCTCAACATCATGCTAAGTGTCGATAATAGCGGCGTGTTTCTCAACTTGAAGTGCTAAGTCAAGATCCAAGACACCTAGGTGAAATTGGATTTGCTCGCACCATTCGAAAAAGTTAAGCCCATTATACACTCGGAATGCATTTAAGCATGCGAATGAAGAGAAAGCGGGAATAGGTCTTTGCAATTAAAAGAGTTGATTGATACATTAATGCTTTGAGATTATATACTATAGATTCAGATGAAACAATAAATGTACATTGAAGTTCTCCTTTGGGTGATCCAACAATGTACTACATTAAACGTAATTGATGCTAAAAGTTGAGTTTACATTATTGGTAATTAAATATACTCTAACTAGACATGCCTGCTATCTTTGGATATACTAAACACCTCTAATCAAGTATATTAATTATCCACGGTTATGTTCTTGATTATAAAAAATAATTGATCAACCTTTGGGCGACCCGTAAATATTATAATCAATGAACTTCAATATACCCACTACAAAATATCATCATGTCATTTCGATTAATAGCATCACATTATCATGGGTAATTGAAAGTTTATTTAATTTAACATCTATAAGTACTTTCTAATTTGGCCACTTTGGTGACTAACAAATTATTCATTATATAGACGTCAAATTAAATAATAAAACTATGCAATTAGATAGACTTTACGGTTAGGCCACTTTGATGACTAACTAACCATCCATCACATAAATTCTGAAATTAGCATACAGTAGCTTTAGCCTTTCAATCGTGATTTGAAAAGCAAAGTCATCCTTGAGCAGACATTAAGAGGAGGAACATGATCCAACATAATGTAATATACATACACTTGAATATAAACATAAGAAATGGGTAGCTTTCAATTATGATATAAAATTAGTGCAGTACGTAAAAGTCAACCACTGCAAGTATCATTATTTTATTCATGCTAATTGAAATAGACATGGCTTTAAGCATCACTACATCATGATTATCAAGTAATCAACATACATATTCATTTATACAGAATATGCATTTTTTAAGTGGAAGATTATCACATATTTGAATCGTAATCAATAAAATAATACTGAAACAGGTTGCCGCATATACTACGCATTCATACAGAAATTATCATACAGTAAAACAAAAAAAAAAAAAAAAACAGATTCCTTGATGCCCAAATCAAACCACACATTGATTAACAAATAATATCCCAAATTGCGATTAACAGATGCGAAAAAAAAAACATGATTCGCAATTTGTAAATAAAATTCTTAATCGGAAAATCATGAGTTCTTAAACCGGGCTCTGATACCACATGTAAGCATAAAATTTCAAACATAACGAAAACATAAATTTAATCCCGGATCTTGAACTTCATGATTTTCACAAGTAAATCATAATTAGGGTACTAACCTTGAACAGCCATGTCTTTCTTTGATGAAGATGGAAGAAACCATTTTCTCTCTCTTGGCCTTCGTTAATCCCACAGAACGTAATTTCTTTAGTGATAGATTTTCCAATTCTGAATAAGTTCTATTATAGGCAGAGAGAGGACCGGTTTCTTGAGCAGTTATCTGCCAATAAATGTTCTGGCAGAAACGTTCTCAAACACGTTCTATCAACGTGTGTAGAGGTGGAACAGAAACCACCTCTTAACTGTCCAATTTAAAACTTATCTGACTTATTTATTTAAACCATTAATTAAATATTTAAAACTCATTATTTAAATAATTAAATCCTTAATTATTTGTACGTGGGCCACATAATAATTTTACATCAATTGATCAAGATCTTAAACCCGTTTCTGATTGATGTTACAAAGCAAGAATTCTAGGAGCAAAAGGAAAAAAAAAAATTGTTTTCATTAATATTTTTGTAATCGATCGGTTGATATATCGAGCAAATTGATTTTAGCAATTCAATTAGTTGAATAGTTACAACTACTACTGTCTACTGGTTCATGAACTCTTTAGTTAAATTGACAATATTTTTGTGTTATATTATATAAAATGATAATATTGCAATTAATAATTTCATAATAAATTTTAGTGGAAAAGAAACACACACACACACATATATAATAAAAATCAAAACAACCATATACATATAAATATAATCAAATATCATGAGGTTTTAAATTTTCTGGGAAAAAAATCGATTTTAATTTAACTGATTGAATCAGCAATCGACTTTTACACCCAACCGTTAATATATATATATTTGTTACAATTATTGTCAAACCAATCGGTTGGAACAGATTTTTCAAAACATTTGTTTTGATCAAATAAATTAATTTAACTTAATCTGAATTATTGTTAGTCTGATCTAGATGGTTGGTCGTGTAGTGGTGGGCACTGGCCAGGACCGAAAGTCCGAAACAAAACTAAAAAATGCAAGACGATGCTCAATCACATTTATATTCTACTTTGAGCTTTTGAAGTCATGCATGGTGGGGGCATGGGAATTTTATTATTTCTATTTTGATATAAGACCAGTCTCATTCTCACTTATTGCTTGTCAGATATTTTCTAAAAGAATGGCTTCATGGTATTCATATGTAAATAAGCTTAAAATGAGTGCGTATTCAAGTTGTACGATTAAGATTCTGAGATTTTTTAGTTATAAGAACATCTTGGCCCAAATTCACTTTGATATGGTATTAATAGTAAGCAACATTTTATATTTGTGGGAATATTGTAAGTAATGTGTGACTCCAATTGTAGTATTCCGCTGAATTCAATTTTTCATGAGTGAGTCGCTATATGCATCACAAAAAGTCATTAGGGGTATCGAGGGTTGACTTTGTGAAGATCCTTTAATGCTCAAGTCTATTTTGGAGCAAGTAAGAACAAATCAAATTAAGAACTGATGATGAGCTAAATGTTTAGTAAATTGTATATTTTTCAATAATGAGGATATAAGGTAATATATAGGCAATAGGTGGGTTTTCATCGGATGGATCTTCTATTCCAAAATTGTGTTTTATCTCCTAATACACGTGTCAATCATCCACACGGTTGGAATAGGAGATCAAACACGGTTTTGGAATAGAAGATCCCATCCGGGTTTTCATAGGCTTTTGGTCAAAGACTTAATTTATGGGTTTAGTTTAGCTATTAGTACCCAAATTAATAAAATTAATTATATTGTGGCTCATAATTCAGACAATTCTCTCAAACTTGGCCTACTGGGTTTTTCTGAATTGTAGCCCATCACTATGCTAAGAATTTCATTGCCGCATGCATTAGATAATGAGTGTAAGAATTGTAAGCTGGTTGCATTATATTGTTTTTGGTTGAACTACATAAATCATTTGATGCTATTATAAGATATATAGTAAATCAAAGTAATCTAAATTACAATATTTGGAATCCTAAGTTTAAGAGTGTAAATTTATATTGGATTGAAAATGGTACAACAACATAATCGTAATGTTCAACATGTTTCTTCGGATTCTCTTTTAATTAGCGGTGCATGCAAAAAGTCACCAACCCAGAAAAAGATATCAGCTATATCGGCTCCAAAGCAAATATTATAAAATATCTACTGGATCATACTCGAGATATTAGATTGTTTAATATAAGATGGTCGTCAAACATGGTTGCGCATTCTTTAGCGTCGTTTTCTTTTTCATATCCTTCTCACCATGTGTGAGAATTTGGAAATTTTCCGATATGGATTGAGGATCTTGTACTCAGTGACTTACAATATTAATAAAAAGAATACAAATTTCTCGTCAAAAAAAGAAAAAGAGTGTACACTACAAGAAAACAATCAAATTCCAACGAAATAGAAAACTGTTGGAAATTTAAAATTCCAACGGTAAACAAAAACGTTGGTATAAAATGTTGGAATTCATGTTGGAATTTAAAATTCCAACGGAATCCAACACCACAACGGATATATGCCATTGGACTAAATTCCAATAGTATAATCTCGTTGGAATAATCGTTGGAGTTTTCCAATAATTAAATATATTCCAATGGTATAACTATGTTGGATTTAGTGTTGGAAAAATGTTGGAGTTCTTTCCAACAGTTATATATTCCAATGGATTAATAATGTTGGAAATTCCGTTGGAATATTTTTCCATTGGAATTTTCATTGGAATTTCGCCATTCCAACGGCCATTTTACCAACGATGCATTTATGTTGAAATTTCCATTGGAATCGATAATTCCAACGGTAATTGGCCAAATTCCAACAGATTTTTCCCGTTGGAATTTTCTTGTTTTCTTGTAGTGGTAAACTATACTCGTGGGATTTACTTTTTAATTATCTACCTTACGCTACAGAATTCATACACATTTGAGTTGTATCTTATATATAATATATACCATATGAATTTAAAGCATTTTAATTTCTTTGAGCATCACAAAATATTTGTGTTGAATTGATTTATTAAGTAATAACTCACTCAAGATGAAAACGATATTTTACCATCTGTACTGACGCCTATATATCAGATTTTGACTCAAAATTAAGCACATGAATGTGCATGACGTCACAAATGTTAGTTCACCATTATATGTATGTTTATTTATTGTACTAATAATTAATTAAACTAATTCTAGATGGTTAACAGTCAATATCTTAAAATTAAATATTATCATTTTTTGCCACAATAATGCATATAATCAACTGGTTTCTGTCGTTTAACAATATTGCTGAAGTCAGCATGTTCCAAACATGAATTACTACATTGACCAAAATTTAATAATTTATTTTGATATTTATTTTTTTAGAATATGACTTTTTGGAACAAAGGTAGTGAATCAGGTGACCGACAATTTGGCCAAGGAAGCCGCCAAACTCTTCTTCGGACTATAATGTAAAGTAGTTGCCTCGTTTTCCCGATATATTTTTTTTGAGTCCAAATGAATATCATTCATTAAACAGTAGAAACTTACAATTGAGTACAACATCAAATGTAAAATAATTGCAAGTCTACAGATTATAGATCTATATAGATCTAAACCAAATTTTAAACCTAACAAATCTATTTAATCCATAAATTCAGAACTTTGCAGCAAAGACGCTGGACAAAACATGTACCAAAGAACTTGATCTCGTTTTTGTTGCATATCATCGGTTAAAGACACATCTGAGTCTTCTGAGCAAAAACCACAAACGGGACAAACAAGCCACTTATTGGGACAAAAGAACCACCAGATAGGGAAAATAAACGGAACAACAAAACCATTTGCCAAAACCACCACCAAAACCACGACTACCACAAACATCAGAAACCACACAAGAACATCAAAAGATCAAAAACCATAAACAAATCAACACCACCTTAAACCAAACTATCTAAAAAAAGACATAACCCAAACAAGAAAAAGAAAAAGAAAACCTCTCTCCCCCCCTCGATCTGCCGTCTTTCACCGTCCACCACCGTATCCGCCTTGAGTTATGGCTAGACCTGGCCACGGAACCGGAACCTTATGCTCACGGTTCTGGTTCCAAAATCAGAACCTCCGGTTCCGGTTTCAAACCAGAACACGGTTCCTATACGGTTCTGGTTTCGATTAAACCGGAACCTTTTCTTTATTTAGAAAAAATATTTAGCAATTTAGTTTAAAATAAAAAAAAGGAAAAAAAGAAAAGGACTTGCACTTAATATTGATAATAATATTAAGTTTTGAGCTTAATATTAATAATAATATTAAGTTGCCTACATATCCTCATAGGGTATAGAGGAATCAAAGTCCACGTAATTCGCTTACCTATTTTTTACCCTCATTACCTTTTAGGTGTGGCGTTGATCAATCACTCATATTTTCTCCGCTCGTTCCGGTTGTATTTGTCTTTGTGCCAAACTCATCGGATAAGTCGCATGTTGACTCTAATCCTTGTGTTCGCCTCTCCGCTCTACACCAATCATTCACTAAACATTGGGCTTCTAAGGAGTCGGGATGCAAACACGAGCTTAGTTCATCCAAAATATTTCCACCGGAGCTAAACGTTTGCTGCAACAGTTGAAATGAGACATGCCAAAACCTCTTTTGCAATGATTGAGAGGATTGGATAAGGTTGAGTTCATTGTGACCACCATTTCAAAATATCAAAGTCTTCAATATCTGTTTGACTAAACTCGAAAGAAATAGTTAAATAATTCTCAAGCTCTACATCTGAGCTAGAGGAACCCCTTGGACGTTCACGTTTTTTTCCTAAGTAATCGTTGTGCAACATTAAAAAATTCATAATAAACATTTTACATTTCTTCTAGCATGTATTTACCAAAACAAGATTGCTGGTTTTAACCTTAAAAAAAACAGTTCCATATACGCTTTTAACCGCCGGTTCCACGATTTTTGAGACCTAGGAACCAGAACCAGAACCGGCCTACACGGTTCTAGCTCCGGTTTTGGAACCGTTGACCACGTTTACGGTTTAGGAACCGTTGACCACGGTTTCGGTTCCGGTTCCGGTTTAGAACCCGGTTTCGGTTCCATTTGGCCATCCCTAGTTATGGTTGGACCGCTGCTGCCCAGTTCCATGAGATTCTCCTCAAGCCCGGATCTGAACATATGAATCAAAAGCCAACCGGAACTAAAATAAAAAGGATATCTCAGGATTGGAAACGGCTCGACTAGCGACTAGAATTCGTTGGTCGTCCAAACCATCGCCGGCAAGAAGTTGGTGGGGAAGGGGGAGATGGTGGAGAGGGAGGGAGAGAGAGGGCTGCTGTGTTTTTGGGGTTGGAGTTTGGGAGGGTTTTTAGAGAGAGAGAGAAACTTTGGGGGAGAGAGAGTCCCTTTTTCCGATATTTTGCTAAAACAGGCGTATACATATGTGTCTTCATAAAGGCGTAAAATTGTGACTCGACACGATTACACGAACCTAATATAAATTTAGCAGGTACAAATATAATTCTTAACAGACCCAGGTCATAACTGGGTCGAACACGGTCAACATAGGAAAAATAGGTCACGTCAGGTTAGGTCGACCCTCGTGTCAACACGATTGACCTGTTTAACCCATTTAATTATATACTGACATATTATTTTCATATTTTGTGTTGTTTTAGTTGGTTATATGCAATGTTTGAAACCCGGACCAGACCGACCAGTTCGATCGGTTTAACCGAGAACCGGTCATATGTCCGGTTCAGTTCTAAATTAAAACCGAGTGACTAAAAACCCGTTGCCACTCGGTCATACCGAAAATCGGTGACCCGATTAACTCGGTTCAATCTTTTTTAAGAAATATTTTGTTTATTTTATTACAAAAATTGAACGGAAAAGTATTTAGGTAAATTTACATATATATTACTTTCCTTATATTCGATTTATACATATATTTAGATATTATAATTTATTATTTTTATTTGTTATTCTTTACATGTGTACATATATATATATATATATATATATGTATATATATAGGTCAACCGATTTTTATAGAACGGTTGAACCAGTTAAACCAGTGACCCAATGACTCAGATATTAATCCGGTTTGATGCCCCGCCCGAGTTTAAAAACATCGGTTATATGATGTTTGACAAATTATTGAATGCGTTTTCTAATAATTTAATTTACTTTTTTATTTGTAGTTTTAATTTTTTTTCTCCAGTTTTTTTCGTGTCAACTTTAAATTATATAGGTGTTTCATGCCGGGTCGGATTACCCGTATTATAAAGAAATCCTGTTCGTGTTAATATGTAATACCCAGAACATGCCCTCGCACCCCTATGCCTTCAGTCAGACAAAGTATATCAGAAAGGTTTTTTTTGTTTGACAAGATCAGCAAGGTTAAATAATACTACATGATGTCCATATATGAATTAATAAGTACATTGGTGCTAATTGCGGTAATTTTGAGCTAAACTTGGAATTATTGCGGTAGATTTGAAATACATAGCTTGTTTTGGGTAATTTGAAATCTGTTTTACAAATCTTCCCTTGGATCCAAATAGTTTTATACAAATATCTCACAATTTCAAAATCACTGCAATCAAATACCAAAAAAATGGAAAAATAAAAGAAAGGCAATCAATTAGAGCAATAACTACATAAGATATAAATGAAAAAAAAATATTTTTAGAGATAAAAAGTTTTAAATATAAAATATTGAGACTTTAATCTCATTATTATTTGGCCAATACCTCATTGACAATCCAAAATGAATTCGGATTCAAAATTTGTACTAGGAAAAATAGGTTTTAAGCCCAAGATGGTCTAGTGAGTTTTGAAGAGAGCTGGGCCATCTTTTGGACTAAATGTGAAAGCCCAATTACATATGGACCAAAAAGTAGGCATAAGGAGAGTAAGCCCATAGCGGTTTCAGTCCATATACATAATACAAGCCGTGTCTTTTTTAAGACGATGGGAAGCTTGGGAAGAGAGACATACATCTGTGGTATAAGATCGAACCTAGATCATTCACCTTTACGACACATATCTCAACCACTAGAGCACAAGGTTGATCCCCGGTAATTAGTCACTTAAATTACATGAAATACATTTAAACGTTTTCTATTGGACAAGAACTGAAGTGGAAAATCAATGGGGGTTAGCCCAGCGCCACAAGTGTCTGGGGCCGAACTTTCATTTCCAATTTACATGTTTTCAAATTTATTTATCCATATATATATATATATATATATATATATTGTTAATAAGTAATTTAAGTCTATCTAAGTCACTACTACATCTTCTCAAAAACAATTAAAAAAACAATGTCACTACTACATGGATAAATGGGTTACAAGTATACTTATCTTATGAGAGAAAACAGGAAGAAATGATACGTAATTTTCTTAAACCAAACTGACACTGTCCACTTAACATTAGTTAATTTAATTTGATTCAAATCCAGTTCTATCATTTACGATCTCCAATGAATTAAAATAATTAACGATCTGATTGGTTTAAAGATAAGTGAGAGCTGTTGGAAATTGGGTTATAAAATATTTTGATAAATTATTTAAGTGGGTTAATTTATTTGAAATAGGATAAATGAAGATAAACATAATATAGACCGCATGTAGATGAAATTAGTAATTTGAATTTCTCAAAACCAATTTTGGGTGAATGAGAAAATAATGCATAAAATAAACTACTTAAAATTATTTTTTATGAAAATATGAAAATGTGAGAATATAAAGAGCCATATACACATTCAAAGCATGAAACAAGTTATGCTTCCTTATATAGAATTTCACTATAGTAATGTTATTATGTGAAATCCATTATGGTGCACCCTAGTAGACTAAGTGAGTTTTGACTAGCTTTGAGATAGCTCAAAGAGTTAGGGGTGGTGCAGAGCACTATCTGAGCCCCTACATGTACGTCGCATTGGGTTCTTTAGAGACACAATTTGCACTTAGCACATATGCACTTAGGAGCCTAAATTTTTTAAAAATTGAATTAGGGCTCAATGACGTGGTAGAAAAACTCACATGGCAGTGGCATGATAGATTCATCCAAATGGCGTCCAATTGGTAGAGTATGCATGACAAAAAGAGTGGACCTTTGCAAAGGGTGCGATTTGCACCACAAGATGGGGGTTATTGATCTGGGCCACGGGTTGGACCCAGTTTGATGGGATACCCAAAAAATCTATATAAAGGACACCCCATAATTATTTTTTTTGCACCCCAAATCTGAATTCTTCCTACCTTTCTGCATTTACATTTCTTGATAGTTCTGAAACGCCTTTTGTTTATTCATAACTTATGTTTTGCAAGTGCTACTTGAAGAATTGAAGAACAGAAAATAAAGCGGGAACATGCAGAAATAGTGTTATTGAATTTGACTTCCAAAATGTGTACAACAACTATTTATAGAGTAAGACTTATAAAACGTGTTTCTAGAATAGAAGTAACAAACTAACAACTTCAATAGAAATATAACAAATATAATTATCTCAACAGCCCCTCCTCAAGTTGGCCATGTTGAACATCCTTCATGCCCAACCTGGAAACAAGAAAACCAAACTGAGCAGCCCTTAATGCCTTGGTAAAAATGTCCGCAACCTGCTGAGAAGAAGTAGTTTTCTGTGGGGCAACAAACCCTCCTTTAAACTTGTTCCGAACTAGGTGGCAATCTATTTCCAAATGCTTAGTGCGTTCATGGAAAATAGGACTATCAACAATGTAGATAGTGGCCTGATTATCACAAATCAAAAGGATATGAAGAGAAAGAGGCAAAGAAAGATCAGCAAGCAAATAAGCAATCCACTGAAGTTCACAAACAGTGGAACTAAGGGTCTTATACTCTAATTCAACAGATGATTTAGAGACAGTATTTTGCCTTTTGGTCTTCCAAGAAACCAAGGCATCACCAGAAAAGATACAAAATCCAGTTAAAACCTCCTAATATCAGCACAGGATGCCCAATCCGCATCACTATAGGAAGTCAATTTTCCATCAGAAGCAGCTGGATAGAACAAACCTTTGGAGAGACAATCCTTAAGATACCTCAAAAGATGGAGATCCAACTCCCAATGAGAAGAATAAGGATCATTAAGAAATTGACTGAGTTGTTGAACACAGTAGGTGATATCAGGTCTGGTAAAATTCAAGTAGAAGCGACTATCTATTAGTCTTCCATACGATCGGGCTCGCCAAAGGAGTACCACCTTCCCAACCAACTTCACACCAGTAGGAAAAGGAGTAGGAGCTGGTTTACAAAGCAACAGACCAACATCCTTGAGAATATCTAGGATATATTTTCTTTAAAGCACTCAACCTTCTCATGACCAGTTATTTGACAATGCTCACATGTGAGTTTAGCTCTGTTCTCTTTACTCCTCCTCAAATTACCTCTTCCTCTACCTCCATTCCAATTATTGGATCCAACATTTCCACGAAATGGTAAACCTCTACCAGATCCACCTTTAGCCCTTCCATACATAGCCATATTATCTCGTGGCTCTGAAAATGTGGTTTGCACTTGCCTATGTTTTTCAACACTTAAAACCATAGAATAAGCCTTATTTACAGCAGGTAACGAATCTATCAACAGTATCTGACTACGAACATGCTCATAACTATCATTTAATCCCATCAAAAATTACATCAATTTCGTATTCAGATCTAAACTCATAGAAGCCTTACTTGTTCCACAAGTACACTCAGGAACCATAATAATGCTAGCATATTCATCCCATAGTCGTTTAAGTTTGGTAAAATAAGCTGCAACTGATAGATTACCATGTCTGCAAGTAGTAATTTCCTTTTGTAACTGGAATAACAAAGGACCGTTACTATCACCAAACCTTTGAGCTATATCCTCCCACAATTCCTTTGCTGAATTAACATAAATGAAAGCCTCCGACAAATCCTTCGAGATCGAGTTTAAAACCTAGCTCGTCACCATCCAATCAAACTTCTTCCACTATGCATATGCATCGGAACCTTCAATAGGTATTTTTGTTGTGTCACTGACGAATCCTAACTTCGTCTTAGCAACAAGACCAATCAACATTGATCGTCTCCATGAGTGGTAGTTATTACCAGTCAAAACATTCAAAACAAAGATCATGCCAGGATGATCTGAAAAGTGTAACTGCAACAAAGGATCTTCCACTGCAATTGTTTGATTCACAAATAAGTTTTGCATATCTTCACCGGAGATGATGTTGCTCCATCGGAGAGGAGCATCCATGGAGTTCGAGAGAAAAGCTTAAAACCTAAGCTCTGTATACCATGAAGAAATGAAGAATTGAAGAACAAAAAATAAAGCGGGAAACATGCAGAAATAGTGTTATTGAATATGACTTCCAAATTGTGTACAACAACTATTTATAGAGTAAGACCTATAAAACGTGTTTCTAGAATAGAAGTAACAAACTAACAACTTCAATAGGAATATAACAACTATAACTATCTCAACACTACTAATTTAAGTAAGAAAGTTTTTGTATCTTAAAATGATAACCTAGAACCATTAACACTTTCAAAAGGGATAATTTCATGTTGCAGATATAGTATATAATACTAGAGTATCAAGTATAAATTTATTTCTTGTTACTCAGTCTAGAATTGGCAAAATGTAGCCCATCGGGTAATGGAAAAAATCGCGTTGGTCGAGGTCGGCCGATTTTTGTTCGTGGCACAAAAAACATAGTCCAACCTAAGCCATATATGCATTTTGTGTACAAAAAACTATCAGGTCTAACTAAAATCGGGCCAAATAGGCCTAGATTTTTTGGGACTAGAAAACCTAGCCAAGTTTGACCTTGACCTCGGGTTGGTCGGGCCAGCCCATCATTCGGGGATGCATTTTGTCACTTCTGTGTCTCTGCCTGATTTTTAAGAAACCATACATAGAATGTAACATGAGCGAACATAGAATTTTTAATTTCGATCCAATAATTCATACCTTAAAGTTATGGACACTTGTTGCACGTATATCCGTGTTTTAGTATAAGTCAAAATATACAAAAAATTTATCTTTAAATACAAATAATTAGTCGAAATTAATGTGCCAGAACCATACTTTTCTTAGCACAATAGACCAACGGATAGTTCTCCATCTATCACGAGTTATGATGTGAGCTTCTAGACCCATAGGCATGACAAAAAAAAACATAGATCATCCTCAAATCAGCAATATGTTCGGCCCAATAGTTTTTTTGTGTATACTCCATACATCGGGTTATTATAAATAAATTTTGTGAAGAATAATCTTAGTTGATTCCTTAACTCTCATTCTAGTAACTCGATCGTAGGACTGGAAACGGGGCGGGGTGTGTTTTGGCATTCACGTCCCCACCTCACTATGGATCATGGCGTGAGGTGAATTGGGGACGTGTTGTATTTTTTATAATTTTAATAATATTTTTAATTTTCAATTCATATCTTTTAACCAAAATATATACATAATTTGTTAGATTTATGTGTTATATTTGTTAACACTTTTAAAAATTAGCATCAAGTATACTAAAAAATGAATACTAGATGATAATTTTTATAAAAATAATATATATATATACACAATATAAAGCGGGGCGGGGGCAGCGGATGACCTAAACCCATCCCTGCCCCATTGACATAATTGGGGTAGGGATTCCCCATCGGGTTTAGAGTAGTTTGCCATCTCTACTCGCTCGATCGGTTGTTTGACAACTATTTACCTTGATTTGTCGTACACCTAGGAATCATAAATGTTGTATGAGATCTTCTATTTCAAAAGGGTGTTTCATCTTCTACTCTATCGCACGAATGATTGTCACGTGTAGAAAAATTATCATATTTTAAAACCCACAATTCAGGCTAGATTTATGCTTCAAAATTAATATGATAAGTTTTATACATTTGACAACTATCTGTGGGGTGGATATGAGATGGAACATAATTTTGGAATAGAAGATCATATCCGCATAAATGTAATCAAGATATCCTATTCCATTTTATATTTCATCTTGTGCTCTTATGGATTGTATAAGTACCACATGTACAAAAATGATGTCATCATGTACACATGTCATGTATTGATACCCCTAAGATAGAAGATAGAACACTAAATGCAGTGGATGATGTCAATAGGTATAAATGTATATTAGGTTAAAGAAATTAGCATATTCCTAATCTTGAGGTTATTATCACACTATTATTGATAATCATTGAAGCAAAAAAGTAAATTAGTGGGGAATTGACATGTAGCTAAAGGCGTGTTTGCTTGAAATTGGTTTAGAGTTGAACTACTTTTTGTTTTCTTACCGTTTTCACTATAAATTGGAGACATCCATGCGCCCATCAACACATTACATGCATTATTTTATTTTCTAAGTTACAAACGCACATATGTGAAAACTTTTATGAATAATAATACTCAATAAATTGAAACACTCCTATTTACAATAAATTTATCATGATCCTATCTTTGGTTACAATGTTAAATTAATATTATAATTAAACTAATATTGCTAAACTTAAAATTGAGAACACCCTTTTATATCTAGACACCTTTTATATGAATGGGGATTTTTTTAAAAAAACAATTCGGCAATAGGAAAATGTCCTCTGGATTATTAATTATTTTTCATAAGTAGCCCATGTGTTAAAGTTATCCTATCATCTTTTTGTCATATGGTTGTAAGTTGTAAAATCACGAAAGACTGTAAAGTATGAATTAACAATCTACAACCATGTGGAAACCAAGCTGGCAATCCTCTACCTTGAAAATTAAAAATCGTAGGCTCCATGATGGGAAGAGTCTATATAAAGAGCATTAAGTTAGGTCCCTAAAATCATCTTTCTCATTCTGATACACTATCAATACATAGATAGAAGAGATTTTAGAAGTCCCTAACAGAAGCATAACTTCAAGAAGTAGCTCAATCTCTAGATTTTCAGATTCTACTATATCAATGGCTAGAGGTAGTATCAATCTAATTAATTTCCACATTATGATCTTATGTATTAGTATTGATTTTAATGCATGGTAGATCATGCCTAAATATTTCTAACAGTTGGTATCAGAGCTTACGTACCTCTGTCTTGATAATTATGCCATCTGAAAACTTGAGCATTGATATAATAACCAAAACAGAATAATCAATTTCATATATACAATTTTAGAAACTGCCAGCTCATTGTCATCTACTCATTTGTGGTGGTTTGTGAAATTTTGGATATGACGGATGAAATGAGTTTTTTCCCAATTAATATAAGCTTTCTCAACTATTTTCTGAAGAATACCAGGCCATAAGCTTTGAACTTGAGTTGTATTGTATGATTTATATGTCAAATATATAGATTAAGTTATGACCATCTATATTCTTTAGCTGTTTGAGAGTTCAGTGGTACATTTACTTTATTAAGCCTAATTGCATAAATCAAGGATCATGTTGGTAACAAAACATAATTTTTCATGCAAGTCTCAAGAAAGTTTCTTGCTTTATATGAATTAAATATTAGAAATGAAATGCTTTTCATGGCCACATGCTATTGTTGTCTTCAAGCCTAGGAATTAGATTGGATTTCAAAATCTTGATTGATTAATAAGATAATATTGTTTAATCAAGTTAATGTTTGAAGCTCATATTCAGTATATGGACATTAATTTGGGCTTTAAAATAAGTTCTAGTATAAACGTTAATTTAGATGAATGTAACATTTCATCATTAATTTCCAAGTTTTGAGAAATACCGACATGCTAATGAAATTCTCAGACTTTAGTTTATTTAAAAAATAAAAAAATCTTAAGAATACTATGTGGATCTGGAAAATTTATGTGTTAAAATTATTTAATGTATGCATATTTTATTGAGCATATGAATTTTAAATTGACACATAAATTTATAATTATTGTTCATATACATGATTAATATTGATTATGATTTTAAAATGTCAAGTGATCGATATATTTTGAATAATTAGAGATTAGTCACAACATCTTAATTTATAATATATATCTAGTATTCAAGATCACATATGGAAAATGGCACTAACTGTAATTAATCACATTTAATATAATAGATTTTATCTCACATGAACTTTTATTATATTTATGTGATTAATTAGGATATAATATCAAATTATACTTCTTAATTTGCCCACATGGATTAAGAAAATGAACATAATTTGAAAGTTCTATCATAAAGATAATGAATCTAATAGAATTAAAACTTTAGCCCACAAGTAAGTTTTATATTATTTATTCATATTTTATACGCCTCAAACTGATATAAATGTATAGATTAAATGTAGCTAGCGCACCTGTAAGTTTCTCTAATATTAAATGTGACATTCCTGAATTAAGAAAGGACAATTATAAAGTTTGGAGGGAGAGAATTCTTCTTTAATTAGGGTTGATGGACATTGATTATCCTATAATAAAAGACGAATCAACTATAAATGAGACCAACAATGCAGATGAAATGGCTCTTTATGAACGATGGGAACGGTCTAATCGCCTCAGTGTTATGTCCATAAAAACCAAAATATCTGCTGGTATTCGCGGTTCTGTTGATCAGTATGATAATGTCAAGGCATTGGTGAAGGCTATTGATGAACAATTTACCATTTCAGACAAGGCACTTGCTAGTTTACTCTAATAATGAAATTCTCATCCTTAAGGCTCACGAGTCTGAGAGGTGTGCGTGAGCACATCATGCAAATGAGGGACATTAGAGCTCAACTAAAGACTCTTGAAGTTGAAATGTTTGAATCTTTCCTTGTACACTATATATTAAACACTCTTCCACAACAATATGTACCTATCAAAATTTCTTACAATACACATAAAAATAAATGGTCAATTAATGAACTTATGACCATGTGTGTTCAAGAAGAATGAAGGTTGGCTATGGAAAAAGGAGAGAGTGCATTGTTGGTGAAAAATGACAGGAACAAAGGAAAGAATGAGAATCAAGCCAATACGAAGAGGAAAGGAAAAATACCACCCCAGGGTGAAATCAAAAAGGAACAAAGATGTTTCTTCTATAAAAAGAAGGGACACATGAAGAAAAATTGCACTGAAATCAAGATATGGCTTGTAAAAAAAAGGTAATTTAATCTCATTAATCTGTTATGAACCTAATATGGTTAATGTTAATTATAATACATGGTGGATTGATTCTGGTTCTACAATCCATGTTTCAAATACCTTACAGGGTATGTGAAATCTAAGGAAGCCGGTGGGAAGTAAACAAAGCATCTTATCTGGAAACAAGATGAGTTCACATGTAGAGGCTATTGCGACATGCACTTTAATTTTAAGTAATGAGTATGTTTTAGATTTGGAAAAGACATTTTATGTTCCAAATTTTTCTAGAAATTTGATTTCAGTTTCAAGACTTATACCATTGAGATATTCCTTTAACTTTTCAGAAATTAATTTCAGTTTGTTTTATTATTCTTAACTTGTTGGAAATTGTACATTATTAGATGGTCTTTTCTCCATTAATCTACAATATAATGATCATAATATTATGCTTGTTCACACTGGTGTTAAAAGATGTATTATGAATGAAGATTCTTCTAGTTTGTGGCATCGGAGATTATGTCATATCTTTATAGATAGAATTAAAAGATTAGTAAATAACAGAATACTTAATACTTTAAACTTTACAGATTTTGATACTTGTGTGGACTATATTAAAGGAAAACATACCAACAAGTGGTGCCAAGAGAAGTTCACACATATTAGAAATCGTACATTCAGATATATGCAGTCCAGATATGGACTCATATGGTCCAAAATATTTATTCTCTTTCATTGATGACTATTCACGATATATGTATCTCTATTTGCTTCATAATAAAGACGAAACATTAAATGCCTTTCAGACATTTAAAACAGAGGTAGAAAAATAATGCGGTAAGCAAATAAAAATCGTGAGAGCCGATAGAGATGGAGAATATTATGGTAGATACACTGAGAATGGAAAAGCATCTGGTCCGTTTGCAAAGTTTCTTCAAGAGCATGGGATTATTTCCCAATACACCATGTCTGGTTCTCCTAACCAAAATGGTGTAGCTGAAAGAAGAAACCAAACATTGTTGGACATGGTGCGTAGTATGTTAAGTAGCTCAAAGCTACCCAAATTCTTGTGGACTGAAGCTCTTAAAATGGTTGTGTATATATTAAACCATAATATATGTTCCAAAAACACCTTTTGAATTATGGAAAGGCTGGAAACCCGAGTTTGCGACATATATGCATTTGGGGTTGTCCGCCTGAAGTAAGAGTTTACAATCCACAAGAGAAAAACTAGATTCAATGACCATTAGTGGGTATTTCATTGGATATGCTAAAAGGTCTAAAGGATATAGGTTTTTATTGCCCATCCCATAACATTAGATTTGTGGAATCAAGAAATGCAAATTTTCTTGAAAATGACTTGATTAGTGGGAGTGATCAATTACATAGATCAAACTTTGAAAATGATCAACCTTCCACATCAAGTGAGATATTGGCTGTCATTTATTACACTCCTCAAGTTCAACTGATTGTTGTACAACCAATTATTGAAGTTCCACAAATTGTTGATAACCCAATAGAACAAATTGTTCAAATACCAGTAATGTTGAAAAACCTGTTGAACAACATAATGTTGAACCAACATTAAGAAGATCTAGAAATCAACAATCTCTGATGATTATATTGTGTTTCTGCATGAATTGGACTATAACACTGGAGCTGAAAATGATCCTGAAATATTTTCACAAGCTATGAATTGTAAAGAATCAAATTTATGGTACAATGCTATGAAAGATGAGATAAATTATATGGCATCTAATGGAGTATGGGATCTTATTGAGATACCCAATGGTGCAAAGGACATAGGGTGTCAATGGGTCTTTAAAACAAAGAAAGATTCATTGGGTAACATCAACAGATATCAAGCAAGACTCATTGCTAAAGGATTTACTCAAAGGGAATGAATCAATTACAAAGAAATCTTTTTTTCCTGCATCTAAAAAGGATTCTTTTCGTATTATTATAGCATTAGTTGCACATTTTGGCTTAGAATTGCAACAAATGGATGTGAAAATGGCTTTTCTCAATGGTGATCTAGATGAATAGGTATATATGAAACAACCAGAAGGTTTCTCCTCTAATAAAGGTGAGCAATTGGTGTGCAAGCTTGAGAAATCTATATATGGATTGAAACAAGCCTCCCGACAATGGTATTTCACATTTCATAATATTATCTCTTCATTCGGGTCTGTAGAGAATATCATGGATCAATGTATATACCAAAAGGTTAGGGGGAGTAAAATTTGTTTTTCTATATGTAGATGATATTTTACTTGCAGCAAATGATAAGAGATTGCTATATGAGGTGAAACAATTCCTCTCTAAAAATTTTGATATGAAAGATATGGGGGAAAGCATCATATGTCATTGGCATAAAAATCAATAGAGACAGACTTAGAGGCATTTTAGATCTGTCACAAGAAACCTATATTAACAAAGTTTTGGAGAGATTTCGGATGAAAGATTGTTCACCAAGTATAGCTCATATTGTGAAGGGTGATAAATTCAATTTAGCCTAATGTCCCAAAAATGATCTTGAAAAGGAACAAATGAATAATATTCCATATGTTTCTGTTATTGGAAGTCTAATGCATGCGCAAGTATGTACAAGACCTAATATTACATTTGATGTTGGAATATTAGGAAGATATCAGAGTAATCCAGGAATTGACCGCTGGAAAACTACAAAGAAGGTAATGAGATACCTTCAAGGGACAAAAGATTACATGCTTATGTATCAACAAATTGAAATTTGGAAGACATTGGCTACTCTGATTCTGACTTTGTTGGTTGCATTGATTCACGAAAATCAACATTTTGGTATATTTTTATATTAGTCGGTGGAGCCGTATCTCGGAGAAGCACAAAGCAAACTTTAATTGCTACTTCCATAATGGAAGCTGAGTTCGTTTCTTGCTTTGAGGCAATTTCACACGGTGTATGGCTAAAGAGTTTTATTTCTGGGCTTAGAATTGTTGATTTTGTTTCCAGGCATTAATAATATATTGTGATAATTCAGCTGCGATATTCATGGCTAAAAATAACAAAAATAGAAGTCAAAGCAAACATATCGACATAAAATATTTAGCCATAAGAGAACGTGTTAAAGATAGAACAGTGGTTATTGAACACGTTAATATTGAATTGATGATTGCTGATAATTTGAAAAAGGGCATGCCACCATACAAGTTCAAGGATCATGTACAACGTATGGGACTTGGTTCTTCATTATGATTTTGTAAGAATCATTGTTGTAAAACTCTATTTCAATAATGACAATTCTCATATTTCAGTTGTGTACACATTCATTTGAGAATATCATCAAGAAAGGACCTAGAATAAACATAAAGCTAAGTTTGTTCATAAAGTTTTATTGGCTCGTGTTAAGAAACAATATGTTGGGAAATTTATTGCTCAGATTTTGATGAATGCCATATAAAACTTAGAATAGGAAGTTGGCACCCCATTTTTGCTGTAAACTGTATTGTAATAAATAGGGCTGGTCAAGCTGAGTTAAGTCAGCTATGACTAAACATGCAAAAAGACAATCAAGACTAGAAGGAAGACTACCGCAAGACAAATGAGTATGGCAAAGAAGAAAGACAGGGGACTCGATCAAGGAATGCAATGAGATGCAATGAGTGGAGTATCAGTCAAGTCAACTCAAGATAGCCAAGTCTCAAATTGAAGTGACAGGAGAGTCATTCAATGATTGGAAGCTGACTCTAAGTCACTTGGGGAAAGCAAGGAAATGCAGTCAAGGCGAGACAACTGAAAGAGATCCGTTGCATAGAAATCAAGAGAATTACTTAAACAAGTAATATCTCCATGCTACCTTTCTCGAAGTGCTCAGTCCCAGAAGCGTGCAAGAGGAATAAACCAATGGAAAGCACTACACCGTGTCAGAACTCTGAAAAGCTGAAGAACAATTCATACGAGGAAGTGGCAATTTCAAGGACTACAACAAGACAAGCCAACGTCCACAAGTGACTTTCAAAAATAAGCATATCTCTTCAACGGGCAGATTTTTGAAAGATCACTATAAAAGGCTGAGAAATGACTCTGAGAGAAGGTTACCTGAACCACGAACATTCAAGAAATCATTTGAACTGTAACTAGAAATATTCTCAAATCATTCAAGATTAATCCTCAAGCCTACATTACGAAGCACATCAATCCAACACTCACCTGTGAAGGAAAGATAACTTCAATCAGTTGAAGAGGAAACTTTTGAAGAAAAGGGGTCTACATTCCACGAAGGATTGTAGGAAGGTTCAAGGTTGAACCAGTCTCGAGTTTTTGGAGGGCTTCGTGATCAAATCCAAAGAGCTTGAGCAAGTGGGCTGTAGTAGTAGCAAGGCAAAATGCACCCCGTGAAGAAGGCGAGAGTCGCACGAGAAGCCAACCGAGTGATCAAGGCATCTCCAGATCGAGTCCCAAAGGATCAAGTCACCGTGTGATCAAGACTTGTATCCGGGATCGTTACCACTTTGTATATTGATCAATACCTAGTGGATTCCTCCAGGAGTTGGAGAAGAGAGGAGTAGAAGAATTACCCCATCTTCGAACCTCTATAAAAACTTATCGTGTCATTTACATTTCAACACTTTAATTCCTGCATCTTATTTGTTTAACTCTGCTGATAAATTTGCTATCCACTTGATAATTTCTAAGTACTAAAACCAAGTATTAAATCATTGCTAAACCAAAATTAAGGGTGTTAAGTCTTCCAATAAAACAAACTACATTGAGCTAATTCACTCTTAACAAATTGAGTTATTCTATCAACAGCTCAATGAGTCTCATTGAGTGACTAACTCTACTGATTAACTAAATTGGTCATTCACCAAGGACACAAAATGTAGTATCAACTCTGAACTTTAAAAAGGACTAAATCAAAAAGTTGGTAAGGTTTATTCAACCCCCCCTTCTAAACCATACACTCACACCCCTTGGGACCTACGAGTGGTATCAGAGCGGTTGGTTCATTGAGCCTTCCGCACTGGTCACTAAAATAGATCTCCAAATATTTTAAAGTCTGTTTTAGTACTTAAGTTTTCAAAACTCCTTTTATCATTAAAAGTTATTATCATGGAAGCAAATTTGACACGCATCCCCATGTTCACAATTGAAGAATTTGATGATTGGAAAATTCGTATGCAGCTCATCTATCAAAGATTACATGATGAGATGTGGATAGTGATAGAGGATGGGCTACGCAAATTTTAAAAGTGAACACAAATTGTAAGAAGGTCAGGCCGCAATTTGAAGGTGAAGAGGATGTTGCTCTAGACCAGCTATGGTTGAAAAACCAAGAGTCGAATGGACAAATGATGATGAGAAAAAGATATAACTTGGACAATGTGGCCAAGGACATTCTTTACAAAACCTTGGACAAAGCCATGTTCAACAAAGTCAAATCATGCAAAACGGCTAAAAGAAATCAGGACAAGCTAACATTGATTTGTGAAGGCTCGTGAGCAAATCAAGGAAAATAAATTATCGGTGGTCAGTATCTGAAATTTGAGAATTTCAAAATGATCTCGTGGAGAGAACCTGGATCAACTGGATGCTCGATTCACGTAAATCACCAACGAGCTATCTCGCACTTGGAAAAGAATATACACGAAGGAAATGTGTATGAAGATCCTAAAAAGTCTCCCACCTGAATGGGAAATGAAGGTCATGGCACTAAGACATTCCATGGACCTATCGAAGACATCCAACCATGAGCTATTCTCAGACCTCAAAGCCTACGAATTTGAGCCGAGAAGAAAAGACCAGGAAGAGACAAAATTGCACCCCAAAACAAACCGCTTCTAATCGTTAAGGATGGAAAGAGAGTTGAGGTCAAAGGTCATTGACCCTGAGGAAATAGCCCCGATGGTTAAAAGTTTCAACAAGTTCTTTAATAAGAACTACAAGAGAGGCAAGGGCGAATCCTCCGAAGACACTCACCTCCCTCCAAGTCAAGGGAAGATAGGCCAACCAAGAAAACATATCATCAAAAAGTCAATATCAAAGGGTGACAATCCAAGAATGGAAAGAGCCGATCAAAAGGTTGAATATCTATGCTTGAACCGTAGGCAACCAGGTCACTATGCCATTGATTGCCCATATCCTCGTAGTCAACAAATACGAATGAAGAAGAAAGAAAGGTCTTCGTGAGAAAGACAAAAAAAAAAAAGGCAATGTTGGTCAGAGATCGAGACGAGACAAACAAGTCAAAAGACATAGGCGATCTGAGAGTAGTGAAGCCGACTACTCAAGTGACTCAAGAAGAAGCCCTAACTCGCTTAATGGCCAAGGAACAAGATCAACTCGACCAAGAAGATGAGGTACACTCTAACTCATCAAACTCGATTCTAGTGATAGTGATCGTGACACACACACTTCATCACCCACTGATCTTTATGATTCATTAGCAAAATGATGAAAGATTTTGAACACATTAAATCCTCACACACACTACTAAATGAGGAAAACAACCTACTCAAGAGCCAAAACTCACAAAATTGACTAAGGAGTTGAGTACTCTAAGTCAAGTAGGCGATGAGAATGAAAGTTTAAAGACCGAAAATGCAAAGCTAATAGCGAGAAATAGTCGCTATAGAAAAGAGGGAAAATGACCTCAACAATGTGATTGCCTCATTCACTAAGGCATCTAAATCATTGGATGATCTTATTATGAGTCAAAGAGAATGTGGAGACAAGACAAGCTTAGGATTTAATTCCTCTCAGTGCTATGTCGCTCCAAAAGTGATTTTGGAAAAAGGATCTTCAAGCAATAAAGTATCTCAAAATCCAAAACTCCAAATGGTGCACACACATTTAATCCAAAGCACAATTACAAGCAAACGGCCTTGGTTATAAAGGAAAAGGAAAACAAACTAGTTGAGTGCATTGAAAGGACAAATGAGAAGAAATTCACCAGTTCCTCAAAGAAACTCCAAACAGAAATACTCAGTAAAGAAGAAACAGAGCTACCAAAAACCCCGTAAAATCTATAAAGGAAACACATATGATGGGAATGGTAGAAAATATCCAAGCCAAGCCGATTGGAATGATGTGAACTATCAAAGATAGACCATGGGAATATAAACCCAAATGGCAAAGGCCTAGAGCTCAAAGAAAGGCCATTCCAAAGGTATAAGAGCTTTCATCAAAGATACATATGCGCCTAGCACTACACTCGAGAGATATCACAATCGTGGCAAAAAAGGCAATTGCTAAAACACACATACAGGCATACAGACAAAAGAGACAACTGTATGAACCTAGAATCCCCAAGCAATTTGCCAAAATTAATTATGATTATGGTACTGATAGATGGCAACCCCTTATAGTCAAATCATATGGCTATAGGTTGGTTGGATCATCTTACAATACTAACCCCTCAGGACCCGCATACAAGTATGGGTACCTAAAACTTAATTTCCTTGTTTGCGGTTTCAAGGAACAAATGAGTGCCAAGGAACCTGGTACATGGATAGTGGCATTCCCCGACATATGACAGAAACAAGAAAAATCTATCAAAATTCAAGGAAGTCAAAGGAGCAAAAGTCATATTTGGAGGAAATGAAGCTCCAGGAGAAATAAAAGGCATTGGATCCATCAAGAAGAATGGATTAGAAATCACAGATGTTGCATATGTTGAAGGACTCAACTTCAACTTGCTAAGCATCAGCCAACTCTGTGACAAGGGTTATAATGTTGGATTTAACATGGGTATATGCCAAATCAAGGATACTGAATCAAATGAAGTTGTGTTGCAAGGATGCGAGACAAAAAGAACATGTATGTCGTGGATTGGTCAACGCAACACCCAAAGACTGCCTATTAGCAAAGAGCACAACTGAATCAAGTTGGTTGTGGCACAAAAAGCTGAGTCACCTGAATTTCAAAATGATCAACAAGCTTGCCAGAAGTAATCTTGTGGAAGGACTTCCAGACTCAATATACAAGAAGGAAAGTATATGCGACGCATGTCAGAAGGGAAAACAAATCAAATCATCATTCAAAGAAAAGACATGCCCATCTTCAACAAGAATATTGCATCTGCTACATATGGATCTATTTGGTCCAAAGGGAACCAAATAGCATAAGTGGAAAGAAATACACCTTGGTGGTAGTAGATGACTACTCAAGATATACATGGACAATATTCATGTGTAAAAAGAAAGAAACTCTACAGAAACTACCACAGCTGATGAAGAGGATTCAAAATGAGAAAAGCCAAACCATTATCAAAATAAGATCAAACAGAGGAACTGAGTTTGTCAATGGGATAATAACTCAGTATTGTATTGAAAATGGCATTGGTCATGAATTATCTGCAGCAAGAACTCCACACCAGAATGGAGTTGCAGAAAGAAGGAATAGAACTCTCAAGGAAGCAGCAAGGACCATGTTAGGCTCAAGCAGGTTACCAAAAAGATTTTGGGTCAAGCAATAAACACAAAGATGCTACACTCAAAATAGATGCATGATAAATAGACAAAATGACAAAGACTCCCTATGAGATTTGGACAGGAGAAAACCAAATGTTGCATATTTTAGAATATTTGGATGTAAATGCTTCATCCATAACAATGGCAAAGATAATCTAAAGGCTTTTGATGCTAAAGCGGATGAAGGTATCTTCTTGGGATACTCAAATTTGAAAGCAAAGCCTACAGAGCACTTCAACAAGAAGACTATGGTTACAAGAGGAATCCATTCATGTGGTGTTCGATGAACCAAATGTTAATGGAGAAGACATTGAAGAATCAAATTGATAAGTCAATCAACCAACCATGCGTAAGATTCCCTTTGAAGCGGAAAGCGGAATTATAAACTCGATGAAGATGAGATAGCCAATCTCAAAAACAACCGAAAATTTGCAGCTAAGTGATTACGAGAGAGAGCGATCAAAGCAACACAAATGCAAGACGATCAATCCAAATAACTTACTCCAACTCGATGTAAGATGGTGAGAGACCATCCACCGAACTTGTCATTGGAGATATAAGAGAAGGTATCAAAACAAGATCCGAACTCAACAAGAAGCTATGTTCACATGCTTTATCTCACAAATAGAGCCTAAAGATGTGTCACAAGCATTGGATGACACACATTGGATTCAAGCTATGCAAGAAGAACTGAATCAGTTTGAAAGAAATAAAGTATAGGAATTAGTTCAAAGACCCACCCATCAAAATGTTATTGGCACTAAATGGGTGTTCAGAAACAAGATGAACGAGGAAGGCTCTGTGGTAAGAAACAAAGCAAGACTAGTAGCCAAAGGATATTGCCAAGAAGAAGGGATAGAGTTTGATGAAACATTTGCCCCTGTAGCAAGATTGGAAGCTATAAGGATGTTTCTTGCCTATGCAGCTCACAAGAATTTTATTGTATATCGATGGATGTAAAAAATGCATTCCTAAATGGTTTCTTCGGAAGAAGAAGTGTATGTTGAACAACCTCCGTGGATTTGAGCGTAAGACTCTTGGAGATAAGGTATATAAACTCGAGAAAGCTCTATATGGATTGAAACAGACACCCAGAGCATGGTATGATACTTTGTCACAATTCCTAACTGAGAATGGATTCAGAAAAGGAAAAGTAGATAGAACACTTTTCGTAATTCAAGACAAGAAGAGCATACTTTGCTTGTTCAAATATATGTGGATGACATCATTTTTGGATCCACAAACAAAGAGTCAGTGTGATAAATTTTCAAATCTCATGCAAAGCAAATTCAAATGAGCATGATGGGAGAGCGACATTCTTCCTTGGACTCCAAGTAAAACAGTTGAAGAATAGAACCTTCATAAGTCAAATAAAATACACCAGAGATTTAATGAAGAAATTTGGTATGGAAGAGAAGTCTTCTCGTGAAAATACCAATGAATACATCACCAAAATGGACATGGATGCGGATGACAAGCTCAGAGATCAAACAAGATACTGAGCACTTATCGGATCATTGCTCTATCTCACAAAGAAGGTGCTAGACATCACCTTTCTTTGTAGGTGTATGTGCAAGATTTCAATCGCTCCAAAAGAGAGCCATATGACCGCAAAATAAGAGGATCTTGAGATATTTGAAAGGAAGCCAAGAAGTTGGCTTATGGTATCCAAAGGAAGGTGGATTCAAGCTAATTGGCTATTCGACTGACTATCCGGATGCAGAGTTGACAGAAGAGCACCTCGTGCACATGTCAAATGCTTGGGAACAAAGCTAATTTCTGGTTTAGCAAGAAGCAAAATTCAATAGCCACCTCTACAAAAGAATACATATAGCATGGGCAAACAAGCCCAAGTCCTATGGATGAGACAAAGAATGAGAGACTATGAAGTTGAAGAAAAGGAAATTCCAATCATGTGTGATAACACAAGTGCAATTGCAATCACTCAAAATCCTGTGTTTCACTCAAGAACAAAGCATATCGATGTCGATATCACTTCATAAGAGATCACGTTGAAAAGAAGGACATTACCTTGGAGTATATTTCAACCGATAAACAATTGGCCGACATATTCACAAAACCATTATGTGAGTCAATATTTGAAGAACTCAAGCATGAGTTTGGATTAATTGAGCTGAGCTGACACTCAGAAGAATCAAAGAAAAGAAATGAAACACAAAAAGGAAAAAAGAGTTGAACTCTCAAATCAGCTAAGTGAATCAGCCGTATCGGAAGATAGCTATACCGAATTAGCTGACAGCTGAGTCACTAAGAGAACTGTGAGAAGAAGAGTTAAATTAGCTAAGGGAAAAGCTGAGTCATTTATGAGCAAAGTGACAAAAACGCAGTCGTTTTTACTAAGCATGAATGTTTTTAAGAATTACGTCAAAGATAATTATACGTGTACAGCAAAAAGCTGCACACCAAGCTTATGATTGGAAATAAATGCTGCCGCATTAAATACGAGACATTAAATGCTAAATCGGCGTGCAAAATCTAAGCCGTTGATTTCGATCACATTTCAAAAACCACCTGCAAGTCCTTTCATGAACCATACTTAAACCTTTCTTGTCCATTTCTCTCACACATTACCAAAACTGTTCATTTCTCTCTCTGAAGCAAAGGCAAAATTTTCTCAAAACCCTATCAATCTTCAAATCAACCTCTAAGTTTTATTCGGCGAAATACTAAAAAATGGCTTCTACTTATAATTTTGTCAAGCTAGGAAAGCAAATCCACACCGGGTCTACTGTGGATTTCGAGGGTATGGTCAAACAGGGGTCCGATGACACCCTCATAAAGAAGATAGCTGAAAAGCTCGAAACGTCCGGGCTAAAACCATTTCTGACGATGGAGTTCTCGATGACCTATGTGGAAGAGGTCGCACAGTTCTACGTGAACGCGAGATTCACGATGAGGGGATCAAATCCTCTGTTCACGGGAAGGAGTTCATCATCTCTGCCAAGGATTTGGCGTAACACCGCCACTACCTGCGGAAGGAGCATCGAAATCAATGAAGCCGATGTAGACTTGGCCGCTTGGAATGAAGTAGCCAAGTCCGACTATCTTTGAAAAGATAGTCTACACACTAACAACAAGAGGTCACCAGGAGGACTATCACAAGTTGTTGGACATAGTTGCCAAATGCATGACATCAAATTTGGCGGCTTTGACCAACTCCCTAAAGTGAAGTTGATCGTAATGGCCGCGATCATTGAAGAAAGGAAAGTAAACCGGGCTGAGTTTGTCTACAAAGCAGACTCGCTGAATGTAGGGAACAAATCCTTCAAGGAGAATGGTACATTTGGAGGATCCCCGGATATGGTCCGTGATCGGCCGGGTGATGGAGGTCAAAGGAGTCCCTCTTAGACATGGAAAGGCGTTCCATGTAAACAAGAGGATGTTCGATCTAACCTCTTTGGCGCACGAAAGAGAGCCTACGCCAAGAGAGCCGATACGAGTGAGGGGGAATCACCACCAAGATACAATTGTCTCCTCTCCACCAAAAGAAGGTTGCCCTATAGTCGCTAAGAAGATCGCCGCTCCCGCAGCAAAAAGAAAAACAAATCGCTCCCCGCCGCCCGCAGCCGAGTCACCGCCTCGCAGCCATGTCTCCCGCCAAAGTGAGCCGGCGAGAAGGACTCTCAAATACCTTATCCGATCGTCAAAAAGAGGAGAACTGATAAGCCAAGACGGCCGCTCCTCGAAGAAAAAACACACCAAATACCCCCCACCGCCAAGACTCGGAAGAAACTCTCTCGAACCGTAAATACCTCCGTACAAACTAGAGACGAAGAAGAATCATCAAACGCCCGAGCTTGAGAAACCGGGCCGAGTCACCACTCACCAAACAGATCACGGAGATCTGGGCAAAGTAGAGTCTCCAGATATTATTGATGAAACAAACTAAGTCTCATTGGGCGATCAAGAGGCAAATCAAGACCCAGACCAGTAGTTCGCACACCGAGACACAAGAAGTAGCCGAGAAAGCACACTCGCTTTGTGACAGATCGTATCCCCTCCCCGCAATGTCTGCAAATGACAATATGGAGCACCGTGAGCTTGCTACCTTCTATCCCCGAGAATGAGGGACAAAGAAGAAAGAAGCCGATAGAGATGATAGTGATGTGATGATCCTATCCCCACTTTATCCGACATCCAAAATCGTCATGCGAGAGTGGAGGAAGTGGAAATTGAGTCGATCCAGGAACAGTTCAATGGCCTGAGTTTATAGAAGAGGAAGAGGAATCGCTAAACTTTCTTGGGATCGACCACTGTGATCTCAAAGATCGATGAAGAAAAAAATCGCAAAGATATCTTGCATCTTCAAGGACAAGGAGAGAAGAGAGAGACAGAGAGAAATCGAGGCACGTGAGAAGGCCAAAGATCTCGCCTATCACCGCACTACGTAACACACACATCATCTCCTTGACGCCTTATCGATAGTGATGAAGATCTGGACCCTATTTGTCGCCACGGAAGAATCGCAAATGCAAATCAAGCACCGCACGAATCCGAATCCTTCACGAGCAAAGAATGATAGAGGGACCAGGAGAGTCCTCCAAAACACAACTGGAAATAGATCCAATGGGAGTGGTGCAAAGATATCGCCACCGTTGTTGTTGCCACCACTTTCCCCACCGCCCCAACGGCTGAACACTCGTGGAAACAGCCGGGAGTTTGGAGACGAGTGACCCCATTCCAAGTCACTCACCGGTGCGCCACCGACGGGAAACTCCTCCACCGCAGCAAGGTTGGAGGATGTCTGCAGATGACTCCACAACGAATCTAGGAGGCGAAGTGGAGAAGGAACAAACACAAAGTACACAACAAGTTGTCATCAACGGCTCAGCCGATTGAGACTGCTCACCGAGGTGCCAACCGCTCTGAAGGCTAATGACGCTGCGATGCGCCGAGGCATGAAGGAATGCCCTGGGAGTTAACACTGGGCGATGAAAGTGCATCCATGGGTTGAGACTCCAATGGATGCCACCGCAGAAAGACCCTAAGACAGTTGACACTGCCGAAAGGGATGTCCAAGGCCTTGCCGCAGCTTGAGACGCATGAGGTAATGAAGGCCAACGGGAGGTTGAGACTTCCCCGGTAAAGAAGCAAGTACGAACATCCCTCCCGCTATCATTGATCCATCCGAAAAGGAGATAAGCGCGCTTCACGATTCCCAGGAAAATCCCGATGTAACCTTTCTCGGGATTGGAAGCGACGACGATGAAGCCGAGTCATCCCCATGACCGATCCAAAAGACTCACCGAGGATGTTCCAACGACGAGTAAGTCCGACCTCAAGTCTACTCAAACTTTCAACTTTGATGAGCCACCCATGGAAATCTCATCATCGTCCGATGACGCTTCGATAAGGCCGAGGACCAATCAACTCAATTGGAGAAACCAAATAAGACCGACGAAGGCCGTTGAGACAAATGAGGCTCAACAAGTCGGGTCAACTTTACAACAAACCCCAAATTAAACAGTCCATCACAGCAGCTCCCAAGCCGCAATGTTTTTCGACTCCCCAAGGAACTTCACGCGCACCACTCATCATTGAACAAATCCCGCTTGCCCGTGATGATTCCTTTGTAGAATTATTTCCTTCTCACTAGAGGTCCTCGATCTCCCCAAGAGTCCGAAAGAGATCTCGCGCGCCTCCACGCACTGCATCCTATCATTCCATCGATACCATCGTTTGATTGACTATGATTTTGACGCCGCTTGGCCGTCACCGCAACAGAGGAACAACTGAGTTCGGGAGGTGTTCAAAGCATTATTTGCTGAAATTGAACGGATGGAGAGGCACCAGCCTCGATGGACATGAGATCGATAACAGAGATGCCAACCTTATCTGGCGATTTGAGAGGCATAATAGTCGAATCGGGAGTGGTGGCAACAACAAAGAAACAATGCGTGTGGAACAAGCTAGATATTTCAGACTTTGTTCAACAAGTCGTTGGTATGGCGAAATGAGAATGCCGATGCCAAGACGAAATTGAGAGAACACATTGAGCACATGCATGAATCTCACACTTTCGCCGAGATAAAGCCGCTGCGTGAGCAAAATAAGATCGAGCTCCTGCGTATGGAAGAAAACGTGGATCGAAAATTCAGCCTTTCTCATGGCCGAGATGAAGCTAATTTCACCAATCCAACGCTACTCGCCGAGTTTCGCGCCGCATACTCCGCAGCAGACTTAAAGCGAAACCCTGGCCATCGCCAGACTCGACTTCCTGCTTGATATGTTTCCGGAGTTCCTCTCTCCTTTGATGATGCCAAAAAGGGGAAGAGAAATACCTAAAAGCCCTGAAGAGATCCGACGTTGAGAATGAGGAGCAACATGTGAAGGGAAAGACAAATGCAAGAAAAGTGTCAAAACAAAAGAAAGGAAAGTCTCGTTGAGGGGAAGGATCGAAAGATGTAACCTTGATGATTGCACAAACCCCCAACAAGGTCTTGTCACAACTGATATTATCAAGCAAAACTCCCAATGACTCGCCACTCCAACACTCTGCAGTATCTATGGTCGAAAAGAGAAAGACAATTGAAGCGGGGATGGAGGAAGTGGAAGGAAGAATGAATGCCCGAGTAATGGATATCTTGAAACAACACGGAGGCATTCCAATAGACAGAGACACTTATGCCATCTCACATGCCGTAACCGAGCCGAGATCGTTGATGAATTCAAAACGCCGCATCCAAGGATACTTCGCAAACATGTCCATGGCTCAAGCCTGGGACTTGTACTTGGGAAAAGGGTCTCACGCTATGTGAAGAAGGCGATAGGCAGCAGACTACCGACAAATCGCTCTGCTAGTCACTCACCGGGAAGGAGAAGACCCCAAGATAATACACGCCCGAGGGAAGAAGAGAGGAAGAAGTAGTGGTGGAGGAAGAGGCTTCGACCTGCAGACCTCTCGCCCAAAACATTGAATACATAGATCCGGCAAGAAAGGAGGGATCTACTCGGGTGGTTTTGACGAAGTAGCCAATCCGCAAGTGGCTAAAAACAATGCCGAGTATGTGAAAAGAATCAGAGGTCCCAAGGGTGTGGGTGTAAGGTTTAGAAGGGGGTTGAATAAACCTTACCAACTTTTTCTACTTAGTCCTTTTTAAAGTTCGAGTTGATGTTACTCACCGTGTCCTCGTGGACAGCCAATTTAGTTAATCAAGAGAGTTAGTCTCTCAAATGACTCAACGAGTTGTTGATGGAATAACTCAAATTGTTAAGACTAAATTAACTCAACTCGTAGTTTGTTTTCAGCGGAAGACTTAACACCCTTAAGTATGGTTTAGTAGAGATTTAAAGCTTGATTTAGTACTTAGAAATTATCTAATGGATAGCAAATATGTCAGCAGAATTAAACAAATATGATGCAGAATTTAAGTCTTTGAAATGTAAATGACACGATAAGTTTTTATAGAGGTTCAAGATGGGGTAATTCTTCTACTCCTCTCTTCTCCAACTCCCGGAGGAATCCACTAGGTATTGATCAAGATACAAAGTGGTAATAAATCCGTATACAAGTATTGATCACACAAATGACTTGATCCTTTGGGACTCGATCGAGATGCCTTGATCACTCACCGGCTTCTCGTACGACTCAGCTTCTTCACAGGGCAACTGCCTTATTACTACAACTCACTTGCTCAAGCTCTTTGGATTTGATCACGAAGCCCTCCAAAAACTTGAGACTGGTTCGACCTTGAACCTTCCTACAATCCTTCGTAGAATGTAGACCCCTTGATTCTTCAATAATTTCCTCTTCAACTAATAGAAGTTATCTTTCCTTCACAGGAGTGTTGGATTGATGATCTTCGTAGTGTAGGCCTGAGGATTAATCTTGAATGATTTGAGAATATTTTCAGTTACAATTCTAATAGTTTCTTGAATGCTTGTGGTTCAGGTAACCTTCTCTCAGAGTTATTCCTCAGCCTTTTATAGTGATCTTTCAAAAATTTGCCCGTTGAAGAGATAGGCTTATTTTTGAAAGTCACTTGTGGTCGTTGGCTTGTCTTGTTGCAGTCCTTGAATTTGCCACTTCCTCGTATAAGATGTTTTTCACTTTTCGTAGTTCGACACGGTGTAGTGCTTCCCATTGGTTTATTCCTTTTGCACGCTTCTAGGACTGAGCACTTCGAGAAAGGTAGCATGGAGATATTACTTGTTTAAGTAATTCTCTTGATTTCTGTGCAACGGATCTTTTTCAGTTATCTTGACTTGACTGCATTTCCTTGTTTTCCCCAGGTGACTTAGAGTCAGCTTCCAATCATTGGATGACTCTCCTGTCACTTTGACTTGAGACTTGGCTCAGTATTTGGCCGACTTGATCGATACTTCATTCACCAGATCTCACCGCTCATTCAATCGAGTTCTCGTCTTCTCTTCTTTGCCATACTCACTGCCTTTGCAATGAGTCTTCCTTTTAGTCTCCATTGTCTTCTTGCATGTTTGGGCATAGCCGACTTAACTCACTTTGACCAGCCCTACTTATTACAATGCAGTTTACAACAAAATTGGGGTGCCAACTTATTCTAAGTTTTACATGGTATTCATCAAAATCTAAACAATAAATTTCCCAACAATTTCCCCTTTTTGATGATGCCAAAACTTAAAACATTCAAAATGTAAATAGCAAAGATACATACAGATAGTGCATTCACATAGAATGTATGCGTAGAATCAATCCTTTTATTGATCACACATTCTTGTTCTTTTACACAAATCACAAGGTGTATCGAGCAAACATTTGTCTACGCAAAACTAGAGAGTTTGCAATTGTTTATGACAGAAGACTTACATAAAGTGTATTTACATGGTAAAATACATGAAGGGGTGGACAGCAATACTTCATCTCCTTCGCTACCTCCTTCTTTCTTCTTCTTTAGCATCTTCTCGCTTCTTCTTCTCTTTTTCTCATCTCCACCGCTTCTTCTTCTTCTTCTTTTCATATGCCTTCCTGGCAGCTTCATCTCTTCTTAGTCTCTCTTGTCTCTCCTCCCAAAGCTGAGTTTGTCTTTTATTTTCTTCTTCGATTCTTTTCACATACTCAAAGATTGTTTTTAGCCACTTGCAGATTGGCTACTTGGTCAAGACCAGCCCAGTAGATCCCTCCTTTCTTGCCTGGATCTATGTACTCAATGTTTTTGTACAGAGGTCTAGGTCCGAAGCCTCTTCCTTCACTGCTGCTTCTTTCTCTACCTCTCCCTCTGGGCGTGTATTGTATCTTGAGACTGTCTTCTTCTTCCCACCGAGTGACTAGCGGAGTGACCAAAGCAGAGTGATCGCCGTAGTCTCTGCTGTCGTCGCCTTCTTCACATAGCGTGAGACCCTTTTCCCAAGACAAGTCCCAAGCTTGAGCCATGGACATGTTTGCAAAGTATCCTTCAGATGCGAGCGTTTTGAATTCATCAACTGATCTCGGCTCGGTTCTGGCATGTGAGATGGCATAAGTGTCTCTGTCTATTGGAATGCCTCCGTGTTGTTTCAAGATATCCATTACTCGGGCATTCATTCTTCCTTCCACTTCCTCCATCCCCGCTTCAATCTGTCTTTCTTTTTCACCATAGATACAAAGCAGAGTGTTGGAGTGGCAGTCACTGGAGTTTGCCGATAATATCACCGTGATGACAAGACCTTGTTGGGGGTTTGTGCAATCATCAAGGTTACATCTTTCGATCCTTCCCCCTCAACAGACTTTCCTTTCTTTTGTTTTGACACTTCTTCAGCTGTCTTTCCCTTCACAGCTGCTCCCTCATTCTCAACGCCGATCTCTTCAGGGCTTTTGTATATTTCTCTTCCCCTTTTTGGCATCATCAAAGGAGAGAGGAACTCCTGAAACATACTAGCAAGCAGAAGTCGAAGTCGAGTCTGGCGATAGCCGAGTTCTCGCTTTAAGTCCGTCATGAGTATGCGGCGCGAAAACTCCGAGCGAGTAGCGTTGGACTCTCTTCGAAATTAGCTTCATCTCAGCCCATGAGAAGGCTGAATTTTCTATCCATATTTTCTTCCGCATTACGAGAGATCACTCTTATTTTGCTCACGCAGCTTTTATCTCAAAGAAGGTGTGAGCTTCATGCATGTGCTCAATGTGTTCTCTCAATTTCGTCTTTGCATCGATTCTCACCGCCATACCAACAACTTGTTGAACAATGTCCTGAAGTATCTAGCTTGTTCCGGCACGCATTGTTTCTTCATTTGCCACCATTCCCGATTCTCGATCGCATTATGCCTCTCAAGTCGCCAGTGAGGTTGGCATCTCTCGTTGTCGATCTCATGTCCATAGAGGCCTGGTGCCTCCATCCGTTCAATTTCAAAGAAATAATGCCTTGAACACCTCGCGAACTTCGTTGTTTCTTCCGTTGCGGTGATGGCCACGCAGATGTCAAAGTCATAGTCACCGAACGATGGTACCGATGGAATGACAGAGATGGTCTATGAAAGCGCCAGCGAGTTCGTTCTCCGACTCTTCCGGGAGGTCGGGTACCTCCCAGGGAGAAAGGAAATGATTCTACAAAGGAATCATCACCGCCAACCGGGATTTGTTCAATGATGAGCGGTGCGCGTGAAGTTCCTTTTGAGTCGAACTCCGCTGCGGCTGGGAGCTGCGCATGGACTCTTTGTTTCACTGGGGTCTTTTGTGAAGTGGACCCGACTTGTTGAGCCTCAAATCTCAACAACTTCGTTGGTCTCACCGGTTTCTCCAATTGAGTAGACGGTCCTCGGCCTTATCGAAGCGTCATTGGACGATGATGAAATTTCCATTGGTAGTCTTGGGATCGACTTGCTCGTGCATTTCTTGAACATCCTCACCGAGTCTTTTGGATTTGTCACGGGGATGACTCGGCTTTTTCGTCCGCTTTCCGATCCCGGTAAAGGTTGCATCAGGATTGTCCTGGGAATCATGAAGCGCGCTTATCTCCTTTTTCGATGAATCAATGATAGCAGGAGGGATGTTCTCTACTTCACCTTTTACCCGGGAAGTCTCAACCTCCCGTTGGCCTTCATTACCTCCCGCAGCCTCAACTCGCAAGGCCTCGACCTCCCTTTCGACAATGTCACTGCCTTAGGGTCTTTCGTGGTGGCATCCATTGGAGTCTCAACCCCATGGATTGCACTTTCATCGCCTGCAGTGTTAACTCCCGGGTCATTGTTCCGTCTCGTGCCTCGACCGCATCGCCAGCCGTCATTAGCCTTCGTAGCGCTGGCACTCACCGAGACAGCCTCAATCGCCTCGAGCTTCGTTGATGGCAACTTGTTGTTCATCTTGTGTTTGTACTTTCTCCACTTCGCCTCCTAGATTCGTTGTGAGTCATCTCGCAAAGATCCTCCGACCTTGCCGCAGGTGGGAGGGAGTTTCTCCCTCAATCGGCGCACTGACTAAGTGACTTGGAATGGGATCACTCGTCTCCAAACTCCCTACTGTATCTACGAGTGTTCAGCCGTTGGGGCGTGGTAAGACACCTTCAATAGGGGTTGGCTTGACTGGGGTCCCCACTATCCCGCCATCGCCATCTCGCTTTATTTCTTTCTTCCGAGTGAGTCAAAGTGGTTGCAGAACAACGGTGGCGATTTGTCAACCACTCCCATTGGATCGATTTCCACCGTGTTTTTGGAGGACTCTCCAGGTCCCTCCATCAATCTTTGCTCGTGAAGGATTCGATTCGTGCAATGCTTGCTGCATTTGCACTTCTTCTCGCGGGCGCCAGTAGGGTCCGATCCTCATCACTTTCTCGATAGAATATCGAAGTGAGAATGTGTATGTTCTGTGGTGCCAGGTGAGAGGGGCGATGCTTTGGCCTTCTCTCGTGCCTCGCCTTCCTCTCGTCGATCTCTCCTTCTCCTTATCCTTGAAGATCCGCAGATATCTTTGCGCTTTTCTTCATCCAAAGGCTTGGATCACAGAGGTCACCCAAGGAAGTTCAGCAGCCTCTCTTCTTCTTCGATAAACTCGGGCCGTTGGAACTGTTCCTGGATCGACTCAACTTCCACTTCTTCCACTCTCGCATGACGATTTTGGATGTCCGGATAAGGTGGGGATAGGATCATCACATCACTATCATCTCTATCAACCTCTTCTTGTGTCTCTCACCAAATTGTGCGAACTACACCGTTGTGTCTTCAAAGTTGCCTCTCGCTGATCGCTTTTAGCAGACTTAGCGCTTCATCAATAACATCCGGAGATTCTACTTCTCCAGCAGCCTCCCAGATTCTGCTCACCGGGTGGCCGACTCGGCCCGGTTTCTCAAGCTCGAGTGCTTGATGATTCTTTGTCGTCTCTTAGTTCGTACTGCAGGGATTTCTGGTTCGAGAGAGAGTGTCTTCGAGTCTTGGGCGGCGGGGCCTGTGCCGGTGTTTTCTTCGAGGAGCCGCCGTCTTGGCTTATCGCTTCTCCTCTTGACGATCGAAGAAGGTATTTGAGAGTCCTTCTCGACCACGCTAACTGGCAGGAGAGACACGGCTGCGGGGCAGGGGACTCTCGGCTGCGAGGCGGGAAGCGGGTTTGTTTTTTTTTCTTTGCTGCAGAGCAAATAGATCTTTTTTTAGCACTGCAGGGGCACTTTCTTCTTTGGTGGAGAGGAAACATCATCTTCCGGTCACCGATTCCCCTCACTCGTGTCGCCTCTTCTTGCGTTGGCTCTTTTCGTGCGCCGAGAGAGGTTTGATCTCGAACATCCTCTTGTTTACATGGAACGCCTTTCCATGTCTAAGAGGGACTCCTTTCACCTCCATCACCGCCAATCACCAGGCCATATCCTTGGGATCCTCCAAATGCACCATCTTCCTCAAGGATTTGTTCCCTACATTTTGGCGTCTGCTGTAGACAAACTCACCCCAATTTATTTTCCTTTCTTCAATGATCGCAAATTACGATCAACTTTGCTTTTGGACAATTTTGGTCAAAGCCGCCAAATTTGATGTCTATGCATTTGGCAACTATGTCCAATAGTTTGTGGTAATCCTCCTTCAAAGCAGCCTCTTGCTTGTTGTGTAAACTATTATATCAAAGATAGTCGGGCTTGGCTACTTCCTTCCAAGCATCGCTAGGTTTACATCACTTCGTTGATTTCTCGATGCTCCTTCCGTCGATAGTGAGCAGTGTTCACCAAATCCTCGCGAGAGATGGTGAACTTCTTTCCGTGAATGATGACTTTATCCCTTCATCGTGAATCTCGGCGTTCACGAGAATTGTGCGACCTCCTCCACATAGGTCATTGGATATTCCAACGCCGAAATGGTTTCACCCGGACATTTCGAGCTTTTCAGCGATTTTCTTTATGAGGGCGTCATCGGACCCCTGTTTAACCATGCCCTCGAAATCCACGGTTGACCCTGTGTGGATTTGCTTTCCTAGCTTGACAAAATCATAGGTTGATGCCATTTTTTAGGATTTCACCTAAAAGAAACTTAGAAATTTGATTTGAATACTGAGAGGGTTTTGAGAGAGTTTTGCCTTTGCTTCTGAGATAGAAATGAACCGTTTTGGTGATATGTGAGAGAAGACAGACGAAAATGGGGTAAGTATGGTTTCTGAAAGGACGTGCGGGTGGGTTTTGAAATGTGATCGAAATCAACGGCTTAGATTTTGCACGCCGATTTAGCATTTAATGTCTCTTATTTAATGCGGCAGCATTTATATCCAATCATAAGCTTGGTGTGCAGCTTTTTGTCTGTACACATCATCATTATGCTGACGTCATTCTTAAAAACATTCCCGCTTAGTAAAAACGACTGCGTTTTTGTCACTTTGCTCATAAATGACTCAGCTTATCCCTTAGCTGATTTAACTCTTCTTCTCACAGTTCTCTTAGTGACTTTCAAATTGTCACCGACTCGACTATATAATGTCTTTCCGATACAAATGATTTACTTAGGCGATTTGTGAGTTCAAATCTTTTTCCTTTTTGTGTTTCATTTCTTTTCTTTGAGTCTTCCGAGTGTAAACTCACCAATTAACCCTAACTCATGCTTGAGTTCTTCAAATCTTGACTCACATAATGGTTTTGTGAAGATGTCACCAATTGTTTATCGCTTGAGATATATTCTAAGATGATGTCCTTCTTTTCAACATGATCTCTTATGAAGTGATATCCGACATCGATATGCTTTGTTCTTGAGTGCAACACAGATTTTGAGTGATTGCAATTGCACTTGTGTTATCACACATGATTGGAATTTCCTTTTCCTCAACTTCATAGTCTCTCACCGCCTCATCCATATGACTTGGGCACAACAAATTGCCAGCCTATGTATTCTCGTCACCAGTAGAGGTGGCTATTGAATTTTGCTTCTTGCTAAACCAGAAATCACTGTTTCCAAGCATTTGACATGTGCATGAGGTGCTTTTCTCCCAACTCGCATCCAAAGATAGTCGAGTCCGAATAGCCAATTAGCTTGAATCCACCTTCCTTTGATACCATAAGCCAACTTCTTGGCTTCCTTTCAAGTATCTCAAGATTCTCTTAGCGTTGTCATATGGCTCTCTTTTGGAGCAGGGATTGAAATCTTGCACATACACCTACAAAGAAAGGTGATGTCCGGCTCGCTTCTTTGTGAGATAGAGCAATGATCCAATAAGTGCTCTATATCTTGTTTGATCTATAGGCTTGCCATCCGCATCCATGTCCATTTTGATGATGTATTCATTGGTATTTTCACGTAAGACTTCTCCTCCATACCAAATTTCTTCACTAAATCTCTCGGTGTATTTTGTTTGACTTATGAAGGTTCCATCCTTCAGCTGTTTCACTTGGAGTCCAAGGAAAAATGTCAGCTCTCCCATCATGCTCATTTCGAACTTGTTTTGCATGAGGTTTGAGAATTTATCACACAGCTCTTTGTTTGTGGATCCAAAAATGATGTCATCTACGTATATTTGAACAAGTAGTATACTTTTCTTGTCTTGAATTCTGAAAAGTGTTCTATCCACTTTTCCTTTTCTAAATCCATTTTCAGTTAGGAATTGTGACAAAGTATCATACCATGCTCTGGGTGCCTGTTTCAATCCATACAGAGCTTTCTTGAGTTTGTATACCTTATCTCCAAGAATCTTTTGCTCAAATCCTGGAGGTTGTTCAACATACACTTCTTCTTCCAATAAACCATTTAGGAATGCACTTTTTACATCCATCTGATATACAGTAAAATTCTTGTGAGCTGCATAGGCAAGAAACATCCTTATAGCTTCCAATCTTGCTACAGGGGCAAATGTTTCATCAAAATCTATCCCTTCTTCTTGGCAATATCCTTTGGCTACTAATCTTGCTTTGTTTCTTACCACAGAACCTTCCTCCTTCATCTTATTTCTGAACACCCATTTAGTGCCAATAACATTTTGATGAGTGGGTCTTTGAACTAATTCCCATACTTTATTTCTTTCAAACTGATTCAGTTCTTCTTGCATAGCTTGAATCCAATGTTTGTCATTTAATGCTTGTGACACATCTTTGGGCTCTATTTGTGAGATGAAGCATGTGAACATAGCTTCTTGTTGAGTTCTCGATCTTGTTTTGACACCTTCTCTTATATCTCCAATGACAAGTTCTCGTGGATGATCTCTCACCATCTTACATCGAAGTTGGAGTAAGTTAGCCGGATTCATCGTCTTGCAACTTGTGTTCTTTGTGATCGCTCTCTCGTAATCACTTAGCCGCAAATTTTCCAAATGTGTTTGAGATTCACTATCTCATCTTCTTCGAGTTTACAATTCCAGTTTCGATTTCAAGATAGGGATTCTTCTCGCATGGTTGGTTGATTTGGCTTGTCGCTTGATTCTTCTATGTTTCCTCCATTAACATTTGGTTCATCGAACACCACATGAATGGATTCCTCTCGTAACCATAGTCCTCTTGTTGAGTATTCTCAGTAGGCTTTTCTTTCATTGAGTATCCCAAGAAAATACCTTCATCACGCTTTAGCATCAAACGCCTTTAGATTTTCTTTGTCATTGTAATGGATGAAGCATTTACATCCAAATATTCTCAAATATGCAACATTTGGTTTTCTTCCAAACCCAAATCTCATAGGAGTCTTTGTCACCGTCTGCTTATCATACATCTGTTTTGAGTGTAGCAAGTCGTGTTGATTGCTTGACCAAAATCTTTTGGTAACCCCGCTTGACTAACATGGTCCTTGCTTCTTTGAGAGTTCTATTCCTTCTTTCTCGCAACTCCATTCTCACGTGGAGTCCTTGCAAAGCAGATAGTTCATGACCAATACCATTTTCAATACAATACGAGTTATTATTCCATTGACAAACTCGGTTCCTCTCATCGATCTTATTTTGATGATGGTTTGGTTCTTCTCATTTTGAATTCTCTTCATCAACTGTGGTAGTTTCTGTAGAGTTTCTTTCTTCTTACACATGAATATAGTCCATGTATATCTTGAGTAGTCATCTACTACCACCAAGGTGTATTTCTTTCCACTTATGCTAGCTGGTTCCACTGGGCCAAATAGATCCATATGTAGCAGATGCAATATTCTTGTTGAAGATGGGCATGTCTTTTCTTTGAATGATGATTTGATTTGTTTTCCCTTCTGACATGCGTCACATATACTCTCCTTTTTGTATACTGAGTCTGGAAGTCCTTCCACAAGACTACTTCTGGCAAGCTTGTTAATCGTTTTGAAATTCAGGTGACTCAGCTTTTTGTGCCACAGCCAACTTGATTCAGTTGTGCTTTTTGCTAATAGACAGGTGTTGGGTGTTGCAGTTGACCAATCCACGACATACATGTTCTTCTGTCTGCATCCTTGCAACACAACTTCATTCGATTCAGCATCCTTGATTTGGCATATACCCATGTTAAATCCAACATTATAACCCTTGTCACAGAGTTGGCTGATGCTTAGCAAATTGAAGTTGAGTCCTTCAACATATGCAACGTCTGTGATTTCTAATCCATTTTTCTTGATGGATCCAATGCCTCTTATTTCTCTTGGAGCTTCATTTCCTCCAAATATGACTTTTGCTCCTTTGACTTCCTTGAATTTCGACAGATTTTTCTTGTTTCTGTCATGTGTCCGGGCATGACCACTATCCATGTACCAGGTTCCTTGGCACTCGCCTGTTCCTTGAACCCGCAATCAAGAATTTAAGTTTTAGGTACCCATACTTGCCTGGTCCCGAGGGGTTAGAATTGTAAGATGATCCAACCAACTTATAGCCAAATGATTTGACTCTAAGGGGTTGCCATCTATCGTGCCATAATCATAATTAATCTTGGCAAATTGCTTGGGGATTCTGTGCTCATACACATTGTCTCTTTTGTCTGTATGCTGTATATGTGTTCTAGCAAATCGCTTCTTTGGGTAATTGTGATATTTCTCGAGTGTAGTGCCTAGGTGCATGTGTGTGTCTTTGATGAAAGCTCTTATACCTTTGGAATGGCCTCTGCGAGGTCCGGGCCTTTGCCATTTGGGCTTATATTCCATAGGTTTTGCCGATAGTTCACATCATTCCAATCACTTGACTTGGATATTTTCTACCATTCCCATCATATGTTTTTCTCTTATAGATTTTCTTCGGGTTTTGGTAGCTCTGTTTCTTCTTTACTGAGTATTTTCTGTTTGGAGTTTGCCGAGAGAACTCGATCAATTTCTTCTCACTGTCCTTTCAGCGCACTCAACTCGGTCGTTTTTCCTTTTTCTTTATAACCAAGGCGCCATTTGCTTGTGATTGTGCTTTTGATTAAGTGTGTGTGCATCATTTGGAGTTTTGGATTTTTGAGATACTTCATTGCTTGAAGATCCCTTTTCCAAATTCACTCTTGGAGCCCGACATAGCATAGTGGAATTAAATCCTAAGCCTCTTGTCTCCACATTCTCTTTGACTCATAATAAGATCATCCAATGATTTAGATGCCTTAGTAAATGAGGCAATCACATTTTTGAGGTCATTTTCCTCTTTTCTATAGCAGCTATTTCTCGCTAATAACTTTGCATTTTCGATCTTTAAACTTCCATTCTCATCGCCTATTTGACTTAGAGTACTCAACTCCTTAGTCACCGTAAGTTTTTGCTCTTGAGAGATCAAGCTTTTTTCCTCATTTAGTAGTGTGTGTGAGGATTTAATGTGTTCAAAATCTTTCATCATTTTGCCTAATGAATCATAAAGATCAGTGGGTGATGAAGTGTGTGTGTCACGCTCACTATCACTAGAATCGAGTTTGATGAGTTAGAGTGTACCTCATCTTCTTGGTCAGGTTGATCTTGTTCCTTGGCCATCAAGCGATTAGGGCTTCTTCTTCTTCGTAGTCACTTGAGTAGTCATCTTCACTACTCTCGACTTAGCTATGTCTTTTGACTTGGTTTGTCTCAAAGATCTCTGCGGCCAACATTGCCTTTTTCTTTTCTTGTCTCCTTTCTCTCAAGACCTTTCTTTCTTCTTCATTCCCCGTATTTGTTGACTACGAGGATATGGGCAATCAATGGCATAGTGACCTGGTTGCCTACGGTTCCAAAGATATATATTCAACCTTTTGATCGCTCTTTCCATTTTTGGATTGTCAGTCCTTTGATATTCACTTTTTGATGATCTCTGTTCTTTTGGTTGGCCTATCTTCTCTTGACTTGGAAGGAGCCGAGTGTCTTCTCGGAGGATTCGCCCTTGCCTTTCTTGTAGTTCTTGTTGAAGAACTTGTTGAACCTTTTTACTAGTAGGGCTATTTCTTCCGGGTCAATGACTTTTTGACCTCGGCTCTCTTCCCATCTTTAACAATTAGAGCGATTGTTTTGGGTACAATTGTCTCTTCCTCGTCTTTTTCTTCTCACCAAATTCGTAGGCTTTGAGGTCCGAGAATAGTTCATGGTTGGATGTCTTTGATAGGTCCATGGAATGTCTCGAAAGTGCCATGACCTTTATTTCCCATTCACCGAAGACTTTTTAGGATCTTCATACACATTTCCTTCTGTATATTATTTTCCAAGTCTTTGATGACTCGTTGGTGATTTACGTGAATCGAGCATCCAGTTGATCTAGGTGCTCTCCGAGATCATTTTGAAGTTCTCAAATTTCTGTCAGACCCACCGATAATTTGTTTTCTTTGATTTGCTCACGAGCCTTCACAAATCAATGTTAGCTTGTCCTGATTTCTTTAGCCGTTTTGCATGATTTGACTTTGTTGAACATGGCTTTGTCCAGGGTTTTGTAAAGAATGTCCTTGGCCACATTGTCCAAGTTATATCTTTTTCTCGTCATCATTTGTCCATTCAGCTCTTGGTTTTTCGATCATAGCCGGTCCGGGAGCTATATCCTCTTCACCTTCACCGCAGCTCTTCTTACAAATTGTGTTCACCTTTAAGATTTGCGGTGGCCCATCCTCTATCACTATCCACATCTCATCATGTAATGCTTTGATAGATGAGCCTCGCATACGAATTTTCCAATCATCAAATTCTTCAATTGTGAACATAGGGATGCGTGTCAAATTTGCTTCCATGATAATAAATTTTAATGATAAAAAGAGTTTTGAAAATTTAAGTACTAAAGCGGACTTTGAAAAATTTGGAGATCTAGTTCAAGAACCGGTGCGGAAGGCTCAATGAACCAACCGCTCTGATACCACTTGTAGGTCCCAAGGGGTGTGAGTGTAAGGTTTAGAAGGGGGTTGAATAAACCTTACCAACTTTTTCTATTTAGTCCTTTTTAAAGTTCGAGTTGATGTTACTCAACTGTGTCCTTGTGACACCAATTTAGTTAATCGAGAGTTAGTCTCTCAACAGGACTCAACCGAGTTTGTTGATGGAATAACTCAAATTGTTAAGACTAAATTAACTCAACTCGTAGTTTGTTTTTTTGGAAGACTTAACACCCTTAAGTATGGTTTAGTAGAGATTTAAAGCTTGATTTAGTACTTAGAAATTATCTAATGGATAGCAAATATGTCACAGAATTAAACAAATATGATGCAGAATTTAAGTCTTTGAAATGTAAATGACACGATAAGTTTTTATAGAGGTTCGAAGATGGGGTAATTCTTCTACTCTCTCTCTTCTCCAACTCCCCGGAGGAATCCACTAGAGTATTGATTGATCGATACAAAGTGGTAACAGTCCGGATACAAGTCTTGATCACATAGCCGACTTGATCCTTCTTTGGGGCTCGATCCGAGATGCCTTGATCACTCAAATCACGGCTTCTCGTGCGACTCGAACTTCTTCTTCACAGGCATGCGCTTGTTACTTACTCTGACTCACTTGCTCAAGCTCTTTGGATTTGATCACGAAGCCCTCCAAAAACTTGAGACTCGGTTCGATCTTGAACCTTCCTACAATCCTTCGTAGAATGTAGACCCCTTGATTCTTCAATAATTTCCTCTTCAACTAATAGAAGTTATCTTTCCTTCACAGTGAGTGTTGGATTGATGATCTTCATAGTGTAGGCCTGAGGATTAATCTTGAATGATTTGAGAATATTTTCGATTACAATTCTAATAGTTTCTTGAATGCTTGTGGTTCGGGTAACCTTCTTTCGAGTTATTCCTCGCCTTTTATAGTGATCTTTCAAAAATTTGCCCGTTGAAGAGATAGGCTTATTTTTGAAAGTCACTTGTGGTCGTTGGCTTGTCTTGTTGCGATCCTTGAATTTGCCACTTCCTCGTATAAGATGTTCTTGACTTTTCGAGTTACAAACGGTGTAGTGCTTCCCATTGGTTTATTCCTTTTGCACGCTTCTAGATCGAGCACTTCGAGAAAGGTAGCATGGAGATATTACTTGTTTAAGTAATTCTCTTGATTTACTCGTACAACGGATCTTTTTCGATTATCTCGACTTGACCGCATTTCCTTGTTTTCCCCAGGTGACTTAGAGTCGACTTCCAATCATCGGATGACTCTCCGTCACTTTGACTTGAGACTTGGTCATTTGGTGACTTGGATCGACTTCATTCAACAGCATCTCAGATCTCACCGCTCCTTCAATCGAGTTCTCGTCTTCTCTTCTTTACCATACTCACTGTCTTGCAATGAGTCTTCCTTTTAGTCTCCATTGTCTTCTTGCATGTTTGGGCATAGCCGACTTAACTCAAACTTGACTTGACCAGCCCTACTTATTACAATGCGCTTTACAACAAAATTGGGGTGCCAACTTCCTATTCTAAGTTTTACATGGCATTCATCAAAATCTAAACAATAAATTTCCCAACAGAATCGAAGAAGAAAATAAAAGACAAACTCAGGCTATGGGAGGAGAGACAAGAGAGACTAAGAAGAGATGAAGTTGCCCTAAGGCATATGAAAAGAAGATGAAGGAGGGCCGAGATGAGAAAAAGAAAGAAGAAACAAGATGATGACAGAATCAAGAAGATGAACGAAGGAGGCAGCGAAGGAGATGAAGTGTTGTTGTCCACCCCTTCATGTATTTTACCATGTAAATACACTTTATGTAAGTCTTCTGTAATATATTTGTAAATTCTCTATTTTTGCGTAGACATAAATGTTTGCTCGATACACCTTGTAAATTTGTGTAAAAGAACAAGAATGTTATGAACAATAAAAGGATTGATTCTACGCATACATTCTATGTGAATGCACTATCTGTATGTATCTTTGCTATTTACATTTTGAATGTTTTAAGTTTTGGCATCATCAAAAAGGGGGAAATTGTTGGGAAATTTATTGCTCGATTTTGATGAATGCCATATAAAACTTAGAATAGGAAGTTGGCACCCCATTTTTTTGTCAAATCGTATTGTAATAAATAGGGCTGGTCAAGCCGAGTTAAGTCGGCTATGACTAAACATGCAAAAAGACAATCAAGACTAGAAGGAAGACTCACCGCAAGACAATGAGTATGGCAAAGAAGAGAAGACAGGGACTCGATCAAGGAACAGTGAGATGCAACAGTGGAGTATCGGTCAAGTCAACTCAAGATAGCCAAGTCTCAAATTGAAGTGACAGGAGAGTCATTCAATGATTGGAAGTCGACTAAGTCACCTGGGAAAGCAAGGAAATGCGATCAGGCGAGACAATCGAAAGAGATCCGTTGCCTGAAAATCAAGAGAATTACTTAAACAAGTAATATCTCCATGCTACCTTTCTCGAAAGTGCTCGATCCCGAGCGTGCAAGAGGAATAAACCAATGGGAAGCACTACACCGTGTCGAACTCGAAAAGTCAAGAACAATTCATACGAGGAAGTGGCAATTTCAAGGATCAGAAAAAGACAAGCCAACGTCCACAAGTGACTTTCAAAAATAAGCCTATCTCTTTAACGGCGATTTTTGAAAGATCACTATAAAAGGATGAGGAATGACTCTGAGAGAAGGTTACCTGAACCACGAACATTTAAGAAATCATTTGAACTGTAACTAGAAATATTCTCAAATCATTCAAGATTAATCCTCAAGCCTACATTACGAAGCACATCAATCCAACACTCACCTGTGAAGGAAAGATAACTTCAATCAATTAAAGATGAAACTTTTGAAGAAAAGGGATCTACATTCCACGAAGGATTGTAGGAAGGTTCAAGGTCGAACCAGTCTCGAGTTTTTGGAGGGCTTCGTGATAAAATTCAAAGAGCTTGAGCAAGTGGGTCAGTAGTAGCAAGCGCAAATTTGCCTGTGAAGAAAGAAGCGAGTCGTCAGCGGCCAGTGATCAAGGCATCTCCCGTGGTCGAGTCCCAAAGGATCAAGTCGGTTGTGTGATCAAGACTTGTATCCGGACTTACCACTTTGTATCTTGATCAATACCTAGTGGATTCCTCCAGGGAGTTGGAGAAGAGAGGAGTAGAAGAATTACCCCATCTTCGAACCTCTATAAAAACTTATCGTGTCATTTACATTTCAAAGATTTTAATTCATGCATCTTATTTGTTTAGCTTTGATAAATTTGCTATCCACTTGATAATTTCTAAGTACTAAAACCAAGTATTAAATCATTGCTAAACCAAAATTAAGGGTGTTAAGTCTTCCAAAAAACAAACTACGATTGAGCTAATTCATCTTAACAAAATTTGAGTTATTCTATCAACGGCTCGAAATCAGTCCGTTGAGTGACTAACTCTCTTGATTAACTAAATTGGTCATCCACCAAGGACACGATTGTGTAGTATCAACTCGAACTTTAAAAAGGACTAAATCGAAAAGTTGGTAAGGTTTATTCAACCCCCCTTCTAAACCTTACACTCACACCCCTTGGGACCTACACAATAAAAAACATTGTGATCCATAGAAGATAATACTCAAATCTTAGAGAATCTATCACTATGATTCATGTATTTTATTTCTTAATTATGATTTATGATAGAACTTATGGGCCAAGTGGGATAATGTTAATTATTTTTCATAAGTGCCCCATGTGATAAAGATATTCTATCATCTTTTTGTCATATGGTTGTAAATATTGTAAAATCATGAAAGACTGTAAAGTATGAATTAACAACCACAACCATGTGAAAACCAAGTTAGCCATCCTCTACCCTGAGGAGTAAAAATCGCAGGCTCCATGATGGGAAAAATCTATATATAGAGCATTAAGTTAGGTCCCTAAAATCATCTTTCTCATTCTGATACTCTATCGGTACAGAGATAGAAGAGATTTTAGAAGTCCCTAACAGAAGAAGAACTTCAAGAAGTAGCTCAATCTCTAGATTTTCAGATTCAACTATATCAATGGCTGGAGGTAATATCAATCCAATTAATTTCCGCATTATGATCTTTTATATTACTATTGATTTAAATGCATAGTAGATCATGCCTAAATATTTCTAACATGGATTTCTAATATCAACCCTATATACTAAAAGAAAAAACAAGCTGCCACATGTCTTTACCTGAGCAATTTGGTACACGTGTCAATACCTTATTCATCCAAATCCATGTGTCACCTTCATATTTAGCCACGTGGAAACCATGCCACCACCTTATTCTTCCAATTATAAATTGATTTACTATATCAGTTTACTATCAATTTACCATCAACTTAATAATTAAATTTCCTATTTTCGTATATAACTACTAAAATCCAATCAAACATTTAATCAATAAATTAAATAATCTCAAAAATCAATGATATAAAATTAGGAAGTTATTTTTTAGTTTGCAAATTAATTATAATTTAAATATTATTATGATACAAAAAATAAGGATATAATTTCAATTATTATATCTAATACTTATTATACTTTTACTTGTGATTTAAGTCATTTACGGGGGTATAACAATTATATTAAATATCTTTTATAAGCATGTCAATGATTCATTATTTTACCACAACTAATTTATTAGCTTTTGTGCTAAAGCAAACTACGACCAAGTATATTAAATTAGCACAAATAAACAATTTTATAGATATTTTTTTCTTTTTCCAGACATTCAAAGATTTAAATTGCACTCTTTCAACCATTTAAAACTAATACGGCTTGAAAATTCGTTGTTGTGACGAGGATGTTACACTTTCAAATAGAACAAATAATGTAGTTTACAAAGAAGTTTTTTAGAATTTGAAGTGAACGATTGTATAATACTCTTCTAAATTTTGAATTTCTTTTTTAGTATTTTTAATTAGTATTTTGGATCTCTTATAACTATCAGAGTTTGCAACACAAATTTCAATTTTTGACAAATCCGTGTAATACACGGGTGATGTTCTAGTATTCTACTATATGTACTGACGATACTGTGTTAGGGAACTTTCTCATAAATATTTTAGATATTTCCCATAAATTTCTTCAAATTTAAACGATCTTTTCTAAATATGTTTTATGTAAAGTTAATTATCTAATTCGTTGACTGTATTTAATTAAATTTGTCCAATAATAATGAAATTATTTGTTGATTACACTCATATTCAATTGCTTAGTTAAATCGATAAACCATTATGTCTTACTTTGATTAAATGTATCTTCATTAAATTGCAAATATACTTAGATTAATTCATTTACATTCGATAAAATTGATAAAAATGTAATATATTATTTATATTATTAGTTTGTTAATTATGTAATACATCCTGATTCATAAATGTTTATTATATATCTTAAAACTATTTATTTATAAAAGCACACAGTCCAAAATTCATCCTCCAATCAGTCCGGCGAACGGCCCACAAGACCAAACCAACCGTCCAATATTTCAACAATTCACCGTCCACGGTCCATCTCATATCATCAACGATTGACGTATTTGAACCATGCAAATTATTGCAACAAAACGATTCGTTAGGCGGTTTTCTAATTACCACTCACCAGTGACCACAAATATTAATAAACACGAATAAAACTAAAATATAACTTACCAGCCTAATTATTTTATACTTCATTTTCAAATCAACCATCAAATTATTTAATTATTAGACCTCAAAAAAGCTCCAATTTTTTTTTTCATTTTTTGATGGACGCGCCTTTACTTTATAAGAGCAAATATCGTACATATTTTTCTGAAAAGAGCGAAAAACACACCATAGATAAATTTAATTTATGTATTTTAAATAAGAAATGATTTGTCCAACTATGCTTTCACTATGAGGTGACATATCCCATTTCTTAAATGCATGAGTAGTTATGGCCCCTCTCTAAATTCCATAACAAAGGCATGTTAATTGTCTATTCTGCAAATATTGTAATCCCTTTGTCCAATTATATAGTTCAATTTGACTTTTTACATAAACTAAGAAAAATATTGAAAATTATTAATATACAAAATATTTACTTGATTTACCTTTATTTAATGAATAGTGTAAATTATAAAATATATATTAAATAGAATTATAACGGTAAAAGAATAGAATACTATTAAATATAGAAAGTGAGTTACTCCCTCCATTCCAAATATATAGTCGACTATTCCTTTTTGGGATGTTCCAAATATATAGTCGACTATTCCTTTTTGGGATATTCCAAATATATAGTTCACTTTCTATGTTTAATAGGACTTTTTTCATTCTTTTACTGTTATAACCCTATTTAATGTGTTCTATAATTTACATTATTCATTAAATAAGGGTAAATCAAGTGAACATTTAGTATATTTGTAGTTTTCAATACTTTTCTTAATCTGTGTGAAAACTCAAACTGGACTATATATTTGGGACGTAGGGAGTATATATTTGGTACATCCCAAAAAAAGAATAATGGAATATATAATTGGGACGAGATGGAGTAATTGAGAATGAGTTGGCCTTATATGAGATCGTCTCATGATCTTAAATTCATGATACGGATCCTACAAAAGACAAAAAGAAAACGTGGGTTTTTTTATGAGTTCGAGTTTGGGTTGAAATTCCAATTGATATAGGATCCGTCTCATAATTATATCCATGAGACCATCTCATACAAATTTTTGGCATGCATTGAGAATTGAGATGGCTCATAATTTCAACCCCATTCCATATGAAAGGTTAGTTGAGTATTTACTGTGCACATGTTCTAATTACATTCAGAGACTAATTCATTTTAATTGTTTTTATATAGGGATACTAAATAACAAGGAAGAAAAGAAGAAGTAAATTTTGCCTTTGGTTGGTTGTAGCATGACCGACATCAAATAAGGATTATTGTCACAAAATGTAATACATATAATATTATCTTCAATAGATGTAGTATTCAAGAAGCATTGTCACAAAAATACAATTAAGAAGCTTCGATTGGCCTTCAACAAAATGGTTAAGAAACAAGATTTTAGGCCATCAACCAATTTCTAATTTAGTTGGTCCAATTTGTGATCATAGACTTTGTACTTAATATTTAAAATCATATTTAAAGATCTTAGGCCATCAACCAACTTCTAAATTTAGTGATATTGATTTTGGTCCAATTCAAGATCACAGACTTTGTACTTAGTATTTAATGACTATCTTTGTGGCAAGACCGTACTCTACATATTGCCGACCCTGCTAATATTAGGCGATGCCTAATTGGATATCACTCGGCTCCCTTTTGATTTTAATATTTTTTTTAAATAAAAAAAATAAAAATAAGACATATTATAATTAAGGAAGTTAGGTGATACTCAATTGGATAATCATAACATGTAACTAGAGGTGAAAATGGGCCAAACCAAGCCCGGCTTTGAGTTGGAAAGTCTGGGCTACTTTGTTAAATTTAGACCCAAGCCTGACCTATTATCTGTAATAGGCTTTTTTTCATAGGCTTGCCCTTGCCTTTTTAAGTAAAAAAGGTCAAGCATAGACTTATTTAAAACATGTTTAAGCCTATCAAAGTCAATTTAAAAAATAATTAATTGTAAATTACAAAAAAAAAAGACAACTATCTCACGATAGTCAATACAAGATTCACAATAAAAACAACAAAATGTACAGGACAATAGAATCCATTACGTTCTACCTCTAAAGGACATAAATATGATAATACAATATCCAATAAATCTATAACAATAATAAATTCAAATTCAAAATAAGTTTCATTAGTGTTCTAAATATTATATTCATATATATGTAATATTTTTATACAATTTCTATCTTCAATATGTATATAAAATATAATACAACACATGTATTCTATATAATACTGTTTATTTCTACATATTATATATGTACTATATATAATGTTATATATATATATATATATATATAGAATTTGGTTCAAATGAGACTAATATCATTGGGTGAGACCGTGAGACATAATCTGGTACATCCATTACATTTTTTGAATGGTGTAGATTAATTTAATTTTTAATGTATATTTAATGTGTAAAAACTGTCAAAAGGATATATATGTAATTACACATGGGGACGCCTCTTGTGTTAATTATGGATATATTTGACCCCCTTTATTGTCGCCCAAAACGAGATTTACATGCATCTTGAACACCGAGATTTTTTTTGGGAATGATTTAGCATACTTAAATTTGATATAATCATTATAAATTTGATTAGGTTTTTTTATTTGAATTTTTTTCCCTACATATTCAGCTTGAGCCGAATTTATTTACAGGGGTTGGTTCGATTTTTTTTTCATTATATATGCAATTAAAAAAACATAAACATGCAACAAAATAACATAAATATGCAACTAAATTATTAAACTCTGGCATACCTATATAGCGGTTGGTTCGAATATTTCTATTTATTTCGAATTTTGTTGGGGGCATACATATACAGTGTGTGGCATATTTACATTTTTTTGTTGCATATTTTTCGTTAGTTCGTTGTATAAATTGAATAATTTCATTGCATATATTTTTTTTATTAGCTGGTGGGTTTTTGAACCAGGACTTGTATAGATGCAGTATTTTTCTTGCCTATTTATGTTTTTTTTTTGTTGTTTTATTTGTATATATATTTCACGTATAGATTTAAATTTTTTATTGCATTTGATAGAATTTTTTCGTGCATTTTTTCATGATATGTCAGTCATGCTTCACAATGAATTATGCATCGATATGTTAGGACTTATGCAAAAAAATTTCAAATTTTATACATCAGTTTTGTTATGCATCAATGAATTAGTATATGTGCAATTTTTTTACCATATCTATTCATCAGATAGACATCTTATACATGCAGTATAATTAAATTATTTTTATAGTATGAAATATGGCGTTTTTTTTGCTAGAGATTAGAGGATTTTAAATGTTATTATAATTGATTGCATCCCTAAATTAAAGGAAATAGATATGGTAACTCCTATTTTCTAGTTGGACGATTTTTTGTGATTTCTCCTAAATGCCCCCATCCGAAAATGATGCTAAATAATGCAACAATATCTAATGTTTCAATCTTATCCATCCAATGATTAATTATAACGGTTCAGATTAGGTCTCACGGTCTCACCCCAATAAATGGTCTCACAAGAACCCACCACTCTATATATATATATATATATATATATATATATTATATTATTTGTAGGCCTTAAATTGACATGTCTGTTGAGTTTAAAAGACTTTTTAGAGGCTCAGACATGACTCAACTATTTAAATAAACTTTGTAAAAGGTTTGACCTTAGTCCAATTGTTAAATAAACTAAGCCAGACCCTTAGTAGGTCGGGCCATAAGCTTCTTGTGTAGTCTGACACTCTGACTTATTTCCATCCCTAAATGTAACTGGCCCTTTATATGTTTTGGACAGGATTAAATATATTTTTTCCCAATTCAACCCCTCTAGTTGTTTGGAAATGTTGCATGTGTAGCTTTATGGAATTCTTTTCCCGGTTTCCTGCCCCATTTTGTGGAAAAGGTGAAATTAAATTTGCCTTCATCAAAAAAATATTATGCCTTGAGTGATTAGGTTAGGGCCACTAGGGACAACTGCATAGGATTGGTTCAAAGGACTTTAATTTTTTTTTTTTTTTTGAAAAGAAAGGACTTTAATTATTAGAAGGGCATAAACATACAAATGGAATTTATTTCATATGTATATGGTGCAATCAATGATCGTTTGGAACTGTCTAATCAATTATCTATCCACATTTAACTCAAAAAAAAAAATTATCTATCCGCATTAATTATTCAATAGTCTCTTTACTTGGAATTCTTCTGACCATTATTTTGCCAAATAATTAATGGGTCTACCTTTGCCTATTGGCTATTGCTATCGTTATATGATGCTATCGTTATATGATGCTATCCACAACGAATAAAAACTAAACTTTATACAGTCGTAGTGGTTTCCAGCAGGAATGTAAATTTTCAAAAACGAAAAAATTAGGAGTGATAATTTTTGACATGATAGAAACCCAACTCGTTATAAGTAATTTAGGGTTGATGCTTAGTGTATTAGTTTCAGAATCGAATTGAACCCGAATAACACGTATAATAAATAAGACGGGTTAGGATTAACTTGTTTGACATAATTATGTTGTTATTATGTTTTCCTTTGCAATATTTTGATTGATTGATTATATTGTTAGTAATTAAATTTTAAAAGAATTATTTTACATATTCAAATATAATTTTCAGATTAAAATTAACTTATACAACCCATATGAATAGATACTTAGATTTTTAAAATATACATGTTATTTTAGATCGATCGAACAAAGGCAAATATTAGATAGATCGGGATTGGTTGTAAATTAAAATCTGACACGAGTAATATGAATTTTATGTATGAGTTATATAGGCTTTACACATCTGGCACAAATAACATGAATTACGTGATACAAATTGTCACCTTGGAAAACTCACATACATTGAATCTGGTTTGGACCTCTTGGGCTATTGTATTTCTTTGGGCTAATAGATAATTGTTGGCCCACTTGAGTCTTCTGCATTATTGTGGCATTGGGCAATAAAAATGAAAATTACCCACATTATATATATATATATATATATATATACTCCTTAAGTGCGTGAGAATCACTTCAATAATTTATGTATCGCTGATCAATTACGAAAAATAACTATTTCATATTGTATATTATATTCACTTATAGAAGCACGTCACTACAAGAAAAAACCAGTTTACCTACAGAAAAATCTGTAGGCAAATATTAAGAAAATTGTAAAGTGTAGGTAATATCATTGTAGGTAAAATATTTACCAACATAATCTGAAACTGTTGGTAAATACCTATAGAAAATCTGTCGGTAAATTGAAAAACTGTCGGTAATCTGTCGGTAATTCGTCGGTATAATTTGGAGAAAAATAATATTTTTTATTATGTAGGTATTCTGTAGGTAACTGTAAAATTTAGTGACAAAATCATTTCTGTTGGTAAATTCTGTCGGTAAACTGGAATTTTCTTGTAGTGCACATTAAATTTATAAATATAGTTTTAAATACACATTTGATTATGAATTATATATACTTAATGCATATTCATGAAGTACAATTTAAGATAAAATACAAAACATATCATTTATTTAATGTGCATCCTTAATGATAAACATTTTATAATAGTTAACAAATTGAAAGATGTTGAACTTGCAAGTTGCAATCAACCTCCTCAAAAAAATAAAAAATATTGCAATCAACATATGTAAGACTATCATCATATAAAAAAAGCGGAGTTGATCACTAAACAGTACAGACCTTTGAAATTTAGACCGCAGACTTAGAAAATCATTATTTAATTTAGCCAATTTAGCCTACTTGTCCTTAATTAATAAACAGAAAATGATCGATATGAGCCAACTTGCCCTTCAGATGTGCTTTTACAAATTTTTACAAAGTTCAATTTTCATTTATTACAAGAAATTAACGTTGCGAGGTTACTAGTAGTAAGACTTATTTGTATAAAATTGCACAAAAGAAAAGAAGAAAAGGGAAAGAAAATAATCGGATCTATATAACAATCTATTAAAATTTTCGAGCTCAATATTTTTTTTTATAAAAAACGCCGTTCAATCCGAATTTTTTTTCATATTTTGTAGTGAACTAAAAGGGATATTGTTAGGTACATTCACAATTATATTTCTTTTATTTAATTACGTCATTATTTAATTATTCACAATTTATTATTCTCAATTCGTTGTATTTGCTTTGGATTTTTTTCCACTTTGACTTGACTGAAGCGTTAGAGGACCACCTTTGACAACCCCAGGACTCGTCTTACGTTTATTGAATTGCCGCAAGCTATTTACCTCAAGAACTATCAGTTCCGGAGAAGAAGTTGTATACTTAATCAGAAACTTTAATTTGGAGATATCTGTAAATTTAAACAGCATCAGATATATTTCTTTTAGCTGAATTTAATTTATTTATAAAATTGTATTTTTATCTTATTTTTCTCTCTAATTTTATTGTGAAGTAGGGACAATATCATGTGCCTATCTCATAAAACAACGGCTTCCTCTGTCCGAAGGTTTGGTGGTAGTTCAGTTGGAGGATGACAGTTTTGTATTAAAGATTGGTGCCACGTCACTGCAGCCACTCATGCACTTACATAACTAGGGAAAGTGGTACCATAACTAGGGGTGACGATTTTTGACACGTCTGATAAAGACGACCTAAAATGATACGAAAATAAGCGCGGTTAGTGTTTAGTCTTATCGTGTTCGTGTCCTTATCGTGTCAACACGATAAGGACACGAAAATTTAGTGTCGTGTTCGTGTTTTTACGTTTCTACACGATAAGGACATGAACACGATAGTGACACGATAACGACACGACGACCGATTACCTAATTACGATAAGAACACGATAATGACATGTTTACCTATTAAGAATACACGATAATGACACGACACGAAAGCGCGATAATGACACGCTCACCACAATGTTAGTGACACGATGACGATATTTTGTATGTTTATATCATGTAATACCGTGTAATATCATGTAATTTGTTATCGTGTATTAACATATAAATTATTTTTTTTGTTTTTGACTTATCGTGTCACTATCGTGTCGTGTCGAAACGAAAATTTTCGTGTTCGTGTCGGAGCAGATCTTTATCGTGTCGTATTCGTATGTGTTCTTATCGTGTCGTGTCGTTATCGTATCGACACGAAACACGACATGATAACACGATTTGCCACCCCTAACCATAACAATATGGTACTATTTTTAAGTCCAAATATAGTAATGTTTTCCACATACTTTAGAGATTACACAGTTAAGCAATATCTAGTAATAAAATCTATTGACTAAATAGCTTATTCTGACCTTAATTTTTTTTTTTGTTAAATTTAATTTTTTTTAAAATGCATTTTTATTAATTAGAAATTAGTAGAAAATAATATTAAAACCAATTCAATTGCAGATTATAATTTTTTCAAAATATGGTATGTTTCGATAATACTATAAAATTTAAAATACTACACACAAAATTATAAATTTTACATAAAATACATTACAAAATACTGAAACATAAAATTTCATTATTTTTTTTTTTCAATTTGATTAATTTTGAAAATAAAAAATAAATAAATTTTACAATAAAAATATTACTCATAAAATTTTATATAAGTAAAATAATAAAAATCAAAATAAAAGAAAAAATTTTATGGAATATTCTTTTTTAGTGCAGAAAGTAGTGCAGAGTGCTGGAGATGAAATGTAAATTTTGCGCTAAAGTAGTGCAGATTCTGCACCAAAATAGTGCAGAGTGCTGGAGATGGTCTAAGGCAAACAAATAAAACACACACACATATACATATATATATATATATGTGTGTGTGTGTGTGTGTGTGTGTGTGTGTGTGTTTAATGAGAAATAAATTATTGGGCTAGGGGTAAAACTTTTGGGCTACGGGTAACTGAGCCGGCTGGCTATGCCCCTGGTCCCACGTGGTAATTTTTTGTTCAGATAGTTTTGCCGTGGTGCTTCTCAATTTCATACTGTGAGTGTTTTGTGCAAAAGATACAAATGACCCATTACCCGAAAATAAGTAACATTTGCGGGTTCGTGGTTTGTTCAACGTTAATGCTATTTATTGATTCTATTGATCATTCGATTATGTATAGGTTTAAAATACATTTGATTTTACCAAAAGTCTACGAATATTGCAATTTAAACTTGTTATATTATTCGTATTCGGTTTTTTATTACGTTATCCTTGAATCATCTCCTAAAACACGCAAAGACGTTATATAAATTCTAATTAAAGAAAAATAGTATGTACTTAAATTGTTCGTAAATAGGACTACACGCTTACCAAATTATTCAAAATTGTTTCTTTATTTTTCATTGTTAGAATTGTTTAGTACGTGAAAAATGGTACGAATCCCTTAACAGCGGGAATCATGGGATGTGCAGGTGGTTTGGTATCCGCAACATTATTTGCACTATTAATCAGAATCCACCCTTTATTATTATTATTATTATTATTATTATTATTATTATTATTATTATATAACTCAAACAGATTTCTGTGAATTTTTAATACAAAATGTTGGCAAAGATAATTCAAAATTTAATGCATTCTTAGCTGTCATACACACAAAAAGCAAAATAATATTGGTAAAGATGATTCAAAATTGTACGTATTATATAACATTATTAATGTATCATAGCGTACAATAAAAAGTAAATAATTTTAAACTGTAAAATTGTTGGAGAAAAAAAAAAAAAGAAATGACTTTTATTTACAATAAAATCTTATATCATATAGATTATTTACTAATGGGTTAGTCTTACATCGTCAGACCGTCTAACGGATCTAATTCGTTAGACGGATCCAAATACCCGATCTGCGGTTAATCCGCCTATTGACCCGCAAAACCACTAACACAAAAACAATAACATACGCTGACTGCTGCTAATACTTTTTAGGATGAACACTAATACGTTTTTGGAGAACTACTAATACTTTTTCAGGAAAAATACTAAAATTCCTTTAATCGCAAACCTAATAATTTTCAATAAGATTATTAATACGTTTAAGAGGGAATACTAATACTTATGCAGGGAAAAAACCAATACTTTTTATGAGTATTACTATAAAAACTGTTCAAGAGGTTTCCAGGGTATTATTAATACTTTTCCAATGAATTGCTAATTCTTTTCAAGTGAAAACATAATATTTTTTAGGGTTGCTATATTATTTCACTACCTAACAAGAGGATTACTAATACTTAGGATTTCAATAGATGGGGATGGGACTGGTATATTGGAGATATCATCCCCGTCCCGGAATCTCATCCCAAATAGTATCCCCGTAACATTCACCGCTTTGGGTATCTGGGATGGGGATGGGGAATTTCCGTTTAGAGAACAGGGTCCCCGCGGGGAACGGGGAATCTGGGTCTCCATTATATTTTTTAATAAAAAAATCTATAAAATAAATTACTTAAAATAAAAAAATAACAAAAAACAATAAATTAAAAAAATAATGAGAACAATCAAAATTATAAATACATTAAGGTTCTTTTTTTAGATAAAAAAACTTAAGAGTTTAGTTTTTAAAATTAATAAAATAAAATATTATTAATAGAATTAATATAATAATAGATAAATAAGATATATATATACATATATTCGGGGAACGTGGATGGGGACGGGCCCCCGTTTTATCTAAATGTGAACGGGGAAGGATCGGGAATCGGACGGGAGATATAAATACAATATCCGCCCCCTTCCCTAAGTTAAACGAGGATTCCCCGTCTCATATTACCTGGGTGCAAGTTCCCGCAGGGATTTTGTCATCCCTACTAATACTTTTCAGATGTACTACTAATACTTTTCAAATATACAACTAATACTTTCAGGGGGAAAACTAATACTTTTAAAGGGGCCTAATATTACAAAAATATCACCGGTCCGGAGATCCTATGACACCGCCCTAGAATATTACAAAAATATCACAAGTTCATGAAATTACAAAAAAATCCTGATCGAATTGGATATGTTTAACGAAAAAGACCTGCTAGTCGATCTAACTCAAGTCTTTGTCTTTACGAATTTGCCCATCTCCACTTTGGGTTGTACCATCCACACATCACGATGCACGAGCATCGTGATGAACAACCTTAGATAGGTTCAAGTTCAATTTTTTAGTATCATATTTGATAAATTATTTTATTAATATTTAAATAAAATATAAAGACTTGTATACTGTTGTTTTCAAGATAGTATTCATGCTACTACCGATGTAGTGCACTTGGTGTATGAATGAATAACAATTATCCCATTATTTATATTGATAAATGATAAGTGTTTCATCTTACAAGGAATATGACAAATGTGTTAGATAAATATTTTTATCGTGATTTTATATAAATGAGTATTACACCAAACAATGTCTCTGAATGTTGTCCAAATACTTCAAAATGATTTAAATGATTTTTATTAATTTTTTTGGAGTATTTTGTTAAGTTTATTTTTGACAAAAATCAGACAACACTATCAAGTTTCGAGGTCAACCTACGTCCGCCTTGTAGGGCAACTCGTGCCGAAGATAGAATTCTCAAATAGAAATGACACAAAATCAAATTTGGTTTAGGTCGACTGGTCGACCCTAAGGCCGACTGGTGTGGTCAACTAGTCGACCTCAGTCGACGGTGCACGAGCTTTGCAAAATTGACAACTCTTCTCTCTGTTTCATAAATTATGAGGCGGGATCGTCCATCATGGGGGTGACCAAATCGAAGAGGTCAACCGTCCAACCCTTGAACCGGTCCACATGTTGTATTTTGAAGCGCATTTCAGTTTTAAATGTATTTTTTGTATTTGAGGTTAACCAACACACCTAAGGTTTTATCAGTAGACTATCTGTTGCACGACAGACAGCTTTTCATGAAATTAGGGGATTGATTTTTAACAGATATATACCCCATTTAATGTGCGATTTTTTACAGATTTCAATCTCTTATGCATTAATTATTATTTTTGCATGTATTTTGGGCATTGTTTTTTACTAAAATGAAGTGATATACATGCATTAAATTAGTAACAAAGACTGTTTTCTTAATGTATGGAAAATATATTACGTTTTGCTCGTTTTGCAGGAATATGACTATTTTGTAGCACTTTTGTGGTAATTTGGAGCATTGCAGATAGTAGAACCCTTGAGATATGTGCAACAATAAGTACACGAGGTAAGGAGTTGATACGAGAAAAATCGGTTGAATCGGAGTAGAAAATGACCACGTATGGGCAGCTTGTGCGTGTACACACGGGCAGTCTGTGCGTGTACGCACAGGCCATGCGTGTTGTGAAAAGTTGATATTTGGTTCGGCATAACACATGCGCAGCCCATGCGCTTTGGCACGACCCGTGCTTTTGTGTGAACGAATAATAGGGTGTTCGACTTGACGCACGGGCAACCGTGCTCTTTGGCACGAGTCATGTGTTGTGCGGGATTTGACAGATTACTTCTTTTTTCAATCAGAATTTATCCTTTTAGGGTATAAATTGATATGAGGTGAACACCATCGAGGGAGAACATACTTTTACCCTAGAAAACAGAGAAAAGTCAAGATCCACATCCACGCTTGATGATTGAAAATTGATCGAGATATCCATCGATATCCCTGATTTTTCTTTCTCCATTATATTTTATTTTCATCTAGTTTGATATGAATATGAACAATTTGTCTGTGAGTTTTTTATACCCCATGTTCGACTAAAAATCTTGTGATTTCGGGGCGTGGGAGTAGGTTAAATTTACTTCTTGTTGGATGATTGATTTTAATCAAAGTTATGTTTTGAACTCTATTCGAGTACTTTGACTTATTGCTTGTTTTATCATCTGGCCAATGATTTAGCATGATTGAAGTGTTGATTCATAAATCAAGAGACAAGTTTCAATACTAGATCTTAGTACTTGACATGAATATATTGCATCATTGAGAAGTCTGTGATTATTTGTGAGGATTCATTGATATTTATGCTATTGGAAGTTGGTTATTCTATGTTGAGTAGAGATGCTAGCGCAAGTAATCCAATCAACATATTTATTTTGTCTTGAGAGAGATAATAAATAACTTATGTGATCATCTTATAGGGAATATATATAATAACTATGGTTTGATTGATCTGATAAGAAGAGAGTGATTAACTGAAACCATAACCCTGGAATCCATCCATTTACTTGATATTTTCCTTTGTGATTCTTTGTTTTGTTAATTTTGTGGTAGGATATTTTCTTAGTTTTTATAAATCATCAATCACAATTCGATCATCTAAATAAAAACAGTGATATTATAATCTCACTACTTATTACATTAATTTATTAGTCCTTGTGGGATCGACCTTGCTCACCATATCTATTAACTAAGTCGTTCAATTACATTGAAGCTAGAAAAATAGGCGAACAGAATGAGGAGTTTATTGTTGGGATTCAAATACAAGAGCTCTCTTATAAATAGATAAAGGCTTGAAACAACACAAGACAACAACACAAGCAATACAAACGACAACAAACTTCATGTTCTTCACTTATATTCTTGTTGTATTTTGTCTAAGTCTTGCACTTGCACAACTTGAATATTAGGCTTCATTCTTGAGTACACTTGCACTTCAAAGTTGTATACTTCATTTGAGTTGTAATCTTGAATTGGTTTAAATCATCCATAACAAGACATCCTTGTTAGTGTTCTTGTGGTAAGAAATAAGAACACACTTGGTTGATTCTACATATTGAAGAGTGTGGTGCTCGATCTTTATTGGTGTAAGAAGATTGTGGTAATCTTCATAAGTGGTGTTGTAAGAAGAGTATGATACTCTTCAAGGTAAAGGTTGTAATAGTTTGGTATCCATTAATAAACTTTTTTATTTTTCGAAATTCATTCCGGACATACAGGGTGATAGAAGATTATGCCCTAGGTGGGTTGAACTTCTATAAATCATCGTGTGTTGTTTTCATTTCCGCACTTTTATTTTGGTTATCATTCTCTTATTCGAAAAAACGGCGTATTTCAGAAAATTGGGATAATCTATTCACCCCCTCTAGATTATCGTAGTCACTTAGACTAACAACATGTTATCCATCCATCCATCGATTGTACGTATTAATCGGTCTAACATCTACAAGACTCGTTTTCAGCGTGTGTTATCAGTTTTTTTGTTTTTGCTATTCATAAATTAGAAATGTGTTTGTTTGATGTACTTCCATTTAGAATAACTAATTCATACATATATATCCTCTCTGGGAAAAAAGATCATTAATAAATTTTTTCTGACAAAAAGATAGTTTCATTAATAATTTTTTCTGACAAAAAGATAGTTTCATTAATTAATTCAAACTAACAATTAATCAATAGAATGCATACAAAAATCTGTTAAAAACGATAAAAGATGACACTATAAAAAATCATGGCATCTATGTTAATTACAAAAATCATCGTAAAGCCTACAACTTTCAAAAATCTGTAGCGCCTAAAATACTAATGATTCTACATCTGCTATATGATTTACACAATCTGATTTGTTATCTTTGTTGGATAAACTTTTTGTTTGTCTGAATCGTCATCTCAAAGAAAACACTGCTCCAAGATGGCGGTAAACCAAACATCGCACCTGACGGTAAAATGACATACCAAGAAAACAAACAAATGACTGAAATATATGTGGGAAATCATACTTATTTAGATAATAAATTGATAAAAAGATATAGATTGGGTGATTTCAGGCCAAAAATGACCAAAACTCAAGCATTAATGATGTAGGGTAAGTAAGATAACTTGAGAGAAAATGAGGCTGGAGTATAGTATCTATTGTCAACCATGCACAAAAGCACACATATATAGCATAAGTTTATATTGGAATTTGATTTTGAAAATATGAGTTTTGACTCATATTGGACCAAATGTTGAAGTAGTTTTTATTTATAGGAAATGAAAACAAAACAAATAATCAAAATCTACTAAGAGAGTAAATGAGATTAGCATTTTTTTCTCAAAAATAATTTTGAGTGAATGAAAAATTGATGCACCAAGTTGTCTACTTAAAACATAAAAATAGTTATGGAGATTGGAAAATGTGGGGGTGGAGTGAGACTCCATCCCACATGGGTTAGAAAGTCAAAATACACTTTATATATGGTCCAAGTTGAAGTAAATGGTTTGGGTCTTTGGGACCCTAAGGTGATGTATGGATGTGTTTCCAAATCCAATTTCCAGTTTCCAGTGGTGGAATATGAATTTTCAAACTTTATTGGTTTTCGTGTGAGAAATGAGAATATGTGTAGGTCCCAATGGGTGATGTGTAAAATTTAGAAGGGAGGTGAATAAACTTTACCAATTTTTTGATTTTAGTCATTTTAAATAATTTCATAGTTAACTCAAGTCAGCTAAGTCCTTGAGGGACAACTAGGTTGACTTACACAACAAAGTTACCCACTCAACAGACTCGACTGAGCTGTTGATAGTATAACTTAGTTGTCTTCAGTTAACATTTAGAAATACAGTTGACTTGGTTTTTTGTCAACGGAAGACTTTTCACCTTTAGCATTTTAAGTAAGTTTTTCAAACTTGTTTTAGCAATGGTTATTATCAACAGACTTACGCAATTTTAACTTATCAGTATATAAAATAATTTTTTGTTGCAGCTAAGTCTCCAGCTTGGATCTTAGATATTTAAGCCTTCAAGCTTTGTATTCTCATCAACGATGTGACTTAGAGTACTCAACTCCTTAGTCAGCTGTGAGTTTTGGCATTTAAGCTAACTATTTTTCTCATTTAGAAGTGTGTGAGAGTTTTTTATGTGCTCAAAATTTTTTATCATTTTGCCAACAGAATCATAATGATCTATGGGTGATGAAGTGTTTGTGTCACATCTCTATCTGTAGCGCCCTTTATAGCTTACTTGAATATCAATGCGAAAAATAAGAAATAAAGAGAAGCACTTTAAAAAATATCTAATTACGAAAGAGTAAAACTTTTACTTCGTTCGAAAACTTGCAGCGGAATAAATACTAATAATTACTAGTCCAAAATATTCGTACTAAAAACACAATGACATTCAACGTTTAATGAACTAAAAAGTCAAACTTTGAAAATAAAATAATTCCATTAACATGGGTTCCCCGAGTCACTGTGCCCGACCATCTCCTTCCTCTTCTGCATTCTCATCTGAAAAATTTAACATTCTTGGAATGAGCTAAAGGAGCTCAATAAGTAATCTCATGCATGAATGCATGCCTAATGCAATGCCTTAGCTTTTATAACTTAAAAAGACTTTACATTTTCTTTACTTAAAAACCTTTCACATTTATACTTTAAACATTGTCCTGTCTTTTTCGTAAACGTTCTTAGGACGCGAGCTCACTCGGTAACACATTGTTCTAATCAGGGTTGCAGTGGGCCTTGTTATTTGGAACCCGTGAATATTTTGCCCGAAGGCCCATTTCCATTTATTTTGCTCGAAGGCCCATTTCCATTCGTTTTGCCTGGAGGCCCTTTTCCTTGACCATTAATATTAGCCGCGAGCGGCACATGGTCGGAACGTCGGTCCCCCGCGCCCATTTTCCACTCACTCCAACATAATAGAACAATGTGCACTCATTTCTTTTGAAAAACATAATACTTTATGACTTGACTTGACTTAGTCTTTGTTTACTTGTGAAATGCCATGAACATACATTAACACGAATACATGATGCATGAACCTAAGTGATGCAACTTTTCATTAAATACGAGAATAAATATAAACGCATATCATAATAATTTGATCACATTAACTTACACAATATGAGAACAAAACACCACATTCAACTTATTAGGGAAAACCCTACGTTCAATTAATTAGGAATAACCCTACATTCAATTAATTAGGGATAAACCCTATGTCCCAACTAATTATTGAAAATCCTACATTCAATTAACCATGAGTAAACTCTATACTTAACTAATTAAGGAAACATTACATTCAATTAATCAAGGAAAAACCCTTCATTCAGTTGGCTAGGGTAAAACAATATATCCAATTAGTTAAGGGAAACAAATTAGGGAACAACACACCACTATATCAAATGAGTTAGAGAAATTATATTTAATTAATTAGTGAACTCAGAGTCCAGATTCAATTATACTTGAGGAAAAGCCATACATTCACTTAGTTAGGGGAATACCCTACATTTATTTAATTAAGGAAAAAACCTATATTCAATTAGTAAGGGAAAACCAATTAGGAAACAACCCTATATCCTATCAGTTATGGGAACATTACATTCTGTTAGTTAAGGCCAAACCCTATATTCGATTAATACAGGGATAAATCCTATGTTCAACTAATTTGGAAAATCATACACTCAAATCATACATAATTGGCAACAAGCCCAATACATGAAACTTTATAATATTTAAGGTAACAAGACATATGATCAAACATGATAAGACAACAGGCCTTGAGATCAGCATAAAAAAACACATACATAACATAGTCAAGCATGGTAAGGGGATTAGCATTGAAATCAATATAATGAAAATCACATACATAACAATAATCGAAACCTATATCTACATGAAACCTAAAGAGATTACTTGCATGTTCAACTTATGGATAACAAAACTCTTCTCAGGCTTCTATCAAATCAACCACGTTGGGGAAATCACTTTTCTTTCTTCTCTTTTCTCTTTTTCCTTCTTTCTCTCTCTCTCTCTCTCTCTTGTGTTTCTTCATTTTTTTCCTCTCTGGACGATTTCTCTCTTCTCTCTGTGTCGTTTTCTATTTGTATTCTGCGTGATTTTTACGTGTCTTATATCTGTGTTCTAACATACTCCCAATTGGGCTAGGTTTTGGATACATGGGCTTATTACTAACTTACTAACGATGTGAGCCTGATTTAATACTTTAAACTAATCAAATGTCCAATTATTCATTATAAGGCCCAAATTAAAGTAAAAGACAGTCCAATTAAAAAGTCTCTTTTATTATCCGTAATTTAACAAATTAACTATCTAGAAAAATAATTAATACATTTCTAATTCACCATTGTTATTCCATAAAATAAATAAATAACATGATTAATAAAATTCTTATTAAGGCATAAAAATCTGGGTCGTTATACTATCACTAGAATCTGAATGAGATGAGTTAGTGTGTATCTCATCTTCCTATTCTTTGGAGTCTTGTTCTTTGGCGATGAGGCATATCAAAGCCTCTTCTTCTGTATCATTAGAGTATCCAGTTTCACTGCTATCGGACTCTGCTGGTTCTTTGCACTTAGTTGTTTCAGCAGTCTCTGCAGCCAACGTGGTTTTATTCCTTTCTTGTCTTCTTTGTCTGATGACTTTTTTCTCTTCTTCATTCATGTATTTGTTGACTGATGGATAAGGACAATCAACAACAAAGTGTCCTAGTTGGCTGTAGTTCTAACGCAGGTTCTCAGCACTCTGCAAGTTAGCTCTTTCAGTTCTCTAATTATCAGCTCTCTAATATTCAGTTCTTTGATGATCAACTCTTTTGGGTGGTCTTTTCTCCCTTGCTTTGGAAGGTGCTGAGTGTTTTCTGGATAATTCACTCTTGTTCCTCTTATAGCTCTTATTGAAGAATTTGTTGAATCTTTTAACCATTAGGGCAATCTCTTCTTCGTCTATGGTCTCCTTGGATTCAACTTTCTTTGCTTCACCAACCATGAGTCCAGCTATTTTGGGTACAATTGTCTCTTCTTGTTCTTTCCTTCTCAGCTCAAACTCATAGGCTTTGAGATCATAGAACAAATTCATGGTTGGATGTTCTTGTGAGATCCATGGGGTGTCTCAAAGCCATAACCTTCATCTCCCACTCAGCTGGGAGAGACCTAAGAATATTTATACACATCTCCTTTTGTGTATATTCTTTCCCTAGAGCTGAGAGCTCATTGGTGGTCTATGTCAATCTGGCATCTAGCTGATCCAAACTTTCACCTGCAATTATTTTAAAATTTTAAATTTTTGAACAGCAACAGTTAACTTATTTTGCTTAATTTGATCAGACCCTTCACAAATTAAGGTAAGTTTTTCCCAAACCTCTTTGGTCGTTTTATAAGATTTGAACTTATGAAACAAGGTCGAATCAAGAGTTTTACAAAGTATATCCTTGGCAAAATTGTCCAAGTTATATCTTTTTCAGTCATCATTTGTCCATTCACAACGTGGTTTGTCCACCATGGCAGGTCTAGGTTCTGCAGGTGCAACATCTTCTCCTTCAGTAGGAGTAATGCTTCTTACAAATGTATTAACCTTTAGGATTTATAGTGGCCCATCCTCAATCCCGAGCCACATCTCATCATGTAGGGAAGATAGATGAGCCTGTATATGTATTTTCCAATCATCAAACTCTTCAATAGTGAACACTGAAATGTGAGTTAGATTTGCTTCCATGATAATAATTTTGCTTTTGAAATAAAAGCTTGAAAAACTCAAGTGCTGATTCTTTAAAAAAAATGAGATCTAGTTCAGTAACCAGCGCGGAAGGCTCAATGAACCAACCGCTCTGATACCACTTGTAGGTACCAAGGGGGGATGTGTAAAGTTTAGAAGGGGGGTTGAATAAATTTTACCAACTTTTCGATTTTAGTCCTTTTAAATAATTCAGAGTTAACTCAAGTCAGTTAAGTCCTGGAGGGACAACTAGGTTGACTTACACAACAAAGTTACCCACACAACAGTCTCGACTGAGATGTTGATAGTATAACTTAGATGTCTTCAACTAACACTTAGAAATACAGTTGACTTGGTTTTGTCAGCGGGAGACTTTTCACCCTTAGAGTTTTAAGTCCATTTTTCAACACTTGTTTTAGTAATGGTTATTATCAGCAGACTTAAGTAATTTTAACTTATCAGCAGATATAAAATAAATCAAGAATTAAAGTGTCCTGAAAAGTAAATAGACACAAGCAATTTTTATAGTGGTTCGAGGATGGGTAATTTCTCTAGTCCACTTTTCTCCAACTCCTGAAGGAATCCACTAGGTAACTTGACTTGGTTACAAAGTAGTTAATAGTCCGAGTCATCTTTGATCACACAAGTTGCTGCTCCTGGACTCAGCTTCTTCACAAGATGGTTGTCCTGCTACTTCAGCTTCTTTCTAACATTTGGACTTGATCACGTTGCCCTCCAATAAGTTCAAAGCACTGGTTCGATCTGGAACCTCAATACTACTCTCTCAACCTTGGAGAGTAGACCCATTTGTTCTTGAAAACAAATTTTTCTCTTCAACTGATGAAGTAGCCTTTCCTTCACTGACTGTATTGGATTGATTTCTTTCGAGTTTAGGCTCGAGGATTTCTTTCTAAGCTTGAGAGATGTATGCAGGTTATTGCGTATATGCTTGTTCGTTGATTGGGTAACCTTCTCTGACTTGCTTCATCAGCCTTTTATAGTGCATATTTGAAAATATGTCCGTTGAAGAGATAGATACATTTTTCAAGTGACATTTCATAGGTTGTTGGCTTTTCTTGTATGCAGCTTGATGTAGATCAGACCTCATAATTGATGCTCACACCTTTCCTTAATCTCTGCAGGATTTCAGGTACATCTCATGGGTTTCTTGTTTTTGCACTCTTTTAGCAAAACAACTTTATTGCTGGTAGCCTGACAAATGCCTATTTCCAGCAAAACCTTGACTTGTCTTGACAATGAATCTCTTCCAGCTTTCTTCGAGTATTGTCTACTGCGTACCCCTTTGACATTTGATTTCAATCATCTTGGAATGACTTAGTTGTCAGTCAGCTGACTGAGACAGCTTTTATGTCACTTGACTGAGTCTTCACTTCACTCAGCTACCACACAATTGGGTCTTCACTTCAATCTTCAGTCGAGTCTTGCAATCTTCAACTTAGTTGACTTCCACTAAGTTTATACAATCCTATATATTACAAGGTGAATTACATGGAAAATAGGGTGTCAAATTTCGAATCTAAGTTTTACATGGTATCATCAAAATCTAAACATTAATTTCCCTAACAGTAATGTTTGATTTGTTGTCTGAATTTCTATTTAGAAATCAAAATATGTTTGGTTATAGATTTTTGAATGTATTTTAACATAGATTTGCGTGATTGTAGTGTATTTTCATATAGATTTGTGTGATTATGGTGAAAATTTATTTGGTTGGGTTTTCAAAAGAATATTTCTGTAAAAAAAAAATGAAAACTGAAAATTACTTATTTCTATTGAGAATTTCCTAAACAAACATAAACTCATTTTTTGGAATAGTTGAAAGTGAAAATTTGCATTTGAAAATACATCCATATATACCCTAAAGTTTTAGAAGGAGGACATAATTGTTAGTGGGTTCGGTCCAAGTAAACACATGCACCGTCGGTTGGCCCGACTCGGACCGTGGGCCTAGGTATTCAAAGCCCTTACTTTTTTTGGACAAATTTTATTTGACCTCTCTAAAATTAATTCCACGATTCGGTTCGAAACAATGCGCTTAACCTAGATGCACGAACGCGCAGTTCGTTAATGGACATGTCTTTTCAATCCAAAAGAGATGATGATTTCCATAAGATACGTTAAACCCTATAAATATCCTTTTATATGTCTGAAATTTGAACTTATTTTTAATAGAGAAAAAACAAAATTAAATTAGCATATAGCATACACAACATATTGATCTATTTTATCATTCAAAGCTTGAAATTAAGTTGTAGAAACACTTATTGTTCGCTTTGTTCTTAAGTTTTGTAAGTGCTACTAACTTAAGATCGGAAATCGTTATATTTTGGAGATGATTGCATGATCGTTAAAAGAATTATATATGAGACAATTTTATCTTGTGGTGATATAATTAAATTCTAGCATCGACTTTATTTTTCTATCCCTTTTTCAGTCATTTCTTAGAAAACCAACAAATATTTCCTAACAGTTTACACCAATAAATTTATTAATAATTTATTCTCACAATTTTCAAACATATTCTTAAACTTATTGTCATATATTGTTCTTCAATCACACCAACACCATCACATCAAAATATCTCCACCTTAGGCTTTATTTGTTTAGCTTCTTCCAGAATCATTTTCTCCCCAATTTCTCCTCTTCAATTACCAACCAAACAGACATTACGTTTTCTCAATGCATTTCCACAAAGAATATACACATTTTTCAATACATCACATCAATTCTCCGTTCCCCCCATAAACTTTCCTCAATCACCTCAATCACTAAATAAATATACTCTTAGCTTCTCAATTAATATCACTCATAAATATGTAATTCATTTATGAACTTATATATTTTTAAATAGTTGAATTTTAACTAAACTTATTCTCGCCATATAAAAGCAAATACAACCAAAAAAATCAATTGAAATAATGAAAATGAAAAACTTCAATGAAAACATGATGGTTCAAGCCTAAGTACTTATCTTTTAAAATCTTATTTGAATATTTTTAAGTAAATAAAATATTAAGTACAATATTAAAAGTTGTCCTGAGGACATGACCGAGTTGGACTAGGGATATCAACGGCGCGGGGAGAGCGATCCATATCCATGTCCCCCTGTCACACAGGGATTCCACGCTCTCCGTCCCCGTGAGACAATAGGGGAAAAAATTCCTCCCATCCCCATCCCCGGGGGATCTCGCCCTCATTTTGATTTTTGTTTTTATAAAAAAGTAATATGTTTTCAAAAAAATTAATCACTTTAAATATTTAAAAATATACAAATTATATAAAAAAACTAATAAAACACTCATTTTACAAAATAAATAAAATTAATTAAATATTTTTCATTATATTTTATTTAATATGAATATAGTTATATTATATATTTAAAATATTATATTGCATATTTAATACTCGGTTCATCGCGGGGAACAGAGCTGGGAATTTAATCCCTGAACCAGCCCCATCCCCACCAATGGAGAAAAAGAATTCTCCATCTTGGTCGCCACAAGGGGGATTTTTGTGGCATCCCCGCACCGTTTGGGGCAAATCCCTGCGGGGAATGGGGCTTCCCCGACCAACTCTCATCTCTAAGAGTATCCACAATTGGGTGGTTAAAGTTCAAACTTTTGAACTTGAACTTGAGTGCTATCATTGTGGGAGAGTTCATAATTTTAAGTTCAAGTTTTAAGTTCAATATGTTGTTCAACATGCAGTATAAAAATAACCCAAAAGTTGTTGGCTGGAGCATGCATTTTCACTCCAGAAAGTGAATGGAAGTGTAGATCGCACGCGCCCCTAAGGCAAGTCAGGTTGTAAACAAGAGTGGGCCAAGAGTTTTAATTGCAAATTGCTGAGACATTTTTCATTGCAGAAGATGCATTTTTCTATTTATTTAAATTCTTAAATGATAGTTTAGTGATTATTTGCAAGTTCATATTTGACCTTTTTTCACAGTTTTGGGTTTTTTTATTTTTTAAATAAATAGAAATATATAGAAAGAAAGAAAAAGTCCTGATCACAAGTCGATCAGGTAGTAAAGGAAAAATAATGCAAAATTAAAAATTTCAGGGAAAACAAAAACCACAAAAATAACTTTAAAACGCAATTTGAGTGAAGGGTGTTTACGTCACAAGGATTTTTGAGTGATTGTCATTTGTTGGTTTTGCACGCGGTCGAGTATCGTCTTGATGGTCTGATGTATCTTGTGGAATATCGGCCTAGGATCCTCGAGCCACAATTTCCATATTCTTCATAGCTTTTGAGGGAGCACATGAGTGAATGACAAGCGGAGTAGTTGAAGAGTCCCCTAGCGTGGTTTTTAAAAGCTTCTAATTTGTCTTCTAAATCCATTTCCGCCAGGAATTGTGCTGCTTGGTTTTCTTCTTCTTCAATGGCTGACCACCTTTTCCTAGCCACAACTGCCATAGTCCGAAAATTGACAGATTGTTCATTATTAAGGACATAATCAGTAACGGGCATACTATTTGAAACCTCATCAATGGCCCATTTCAAATTTGCCATATCATGTTCATTAGACGCCATAACATTGTCATCGGTATTCAAAATCAAGCCTCCTGGAGTATAAGTAATCAATCTCCTATCTTGATTAGCATTGTCCATTGGTTCCCGAACTTTCAAACCTTGCTTTCGTGTCCTTCCCTTCGAATTTTTGGTACCAAATACTGTTATATCCATATCATTCTCATCATCTCGTAAAATCTCAAACGGATTTTTGGTTTGAACATCTGTAGAAGACGTACCTCCCTCCGTATGATGTCCGGGCCACCTTTTAACTTACACCCAAGTTTCTGTATCCACCGTTTTTCCTTTATTAATAGAGGCTTTTCCTCGAACCGCCGATCTACCCCGAATCGGACTAACGTCATTAGTTCCCTTTTCATTATTTTTCTGAACTTACTTGTGGTTTCACCTGACGACAATGATTGATATTATGTCCGATGATCTGACAATGAACACAAAAGTCTGGAAAATTCTTATAGCTAAGGGAAACAAATGATCAATGGCTCACTCGTTCCACCATAATACACTCTTGAAACGGCTTATTTAAATCAATCTCCACCAAAACCCGGACAAAATAACCCACTTCGTCGGACAAAGATCGAGTATCTATTTGAATCAGAGAGAACTTTCAATCTTATAAATCAAAGAATTGTGTCAATATTCGTAACTTAATTCATAGATTCAAACCCAAACCTAGGCCACTGAAGTATTTATCTTGTAAGGATTAAAGTCTGGGATCCAGTTCATAAGATGAATCATCCCTGGTTGTAATTGCCATGTTCTTTTCGAAAAAACCTTGTTCCGTTCATCCAAATTATCAAATTATATATTGTAATATCCTCTACCCAATGTGACCAACCTCCATGGTGTTGTAATTTTCCAAACAGAACTTAATTTTTGCTTGAGATCTTCAAAAGAACAGGGTTTTGCACCTTTAGGGAAAAGAATACGCCTGATCAACAAGTTACGTAACTCCGCCGTCCGTTGTTGGTATAACTCATCGTCCATAGACACGGAGAAATACTCACCTTTCTTAACTGGCCAGAACTCCTCTCCATTGCTCATGGTTTGTACGTATGATTTGGTTTGGCCCTCATGCACAACATATGTTCGAGAGGTATTGATATCCATGTTCATATTGATTTTTCCTTGGGTTTTTGGGTATAAAACTGAATCAAAATTATGATTAGGGGACATGTAATATTCATGAGGAGTTGCTTGAATACCTGCATGTGCCGCGGCATTGCGAATCGTGGAAGGGTTTTTTGTATTGGTGCAATTCTTGTCCAAAACCCTAGGAATTTGAGATTCCATTTCCAATGAAGATTGCGATCCATCTGGAACTAAAGTATCTTTACTCCGTCCTGGTTCTGATGGGGACGAAAAAGTTTCGAGCACATATGTGTCGTTGGGTGCATTCGACGTCTACGCAGACTTTGAATATTCACTGAGAGAAATCGGTTTGGTTATTTCAGGGAAACGAAAGTGTCGAGATCCATCGAAGACTTTGATCGGAAAATAATTATCAAATGCCGGACGTGAAGATGTTGGCCATCGTACGCCGTCCGAAAATTTAGAAGGAAACCCTAAATTGGTTTCGGTTTTCTGTTTTTTGATTAAAATGGCTTGATTTGTTTAGATTAAAACGGCTTGATTAAATAGTCTAATATAATTATAAAAATTAAATTAATTACATATAATTACATTAGTGATTTTATTGAAAATTATACACATAAACAACAAAAAAAAAACACTTGAAATGCTCTTAAGCTGGACGGCTTCGTATGTGGTTCGAGTGTCAATCAGTTGAATGTGGAGGCACACAATTGATGGATCATCTGACATAAACCAACTACCACCACCGCTTGTTGACGCGACTGCTTATTTTATACTAATAATTAGTGTCCTTTTCATTTCTTTTTTCCAGTAGAATAAAAAATCCTTGATATGGTTTATTTTGCACGTGCTACAAAATCTTTCCTCAATAATTGAGACCCTGAGAAGGGAAACGGATATTGCCCACACTTTACCAAGAGAGTGTTAAGATGAATTTAAGGAAAAATATATAATACTAAAGATTAAGGTGCGATAGGATAACCTTTTATTCCGTTCATATTTATTTTTTAAGTAAATATTAGTGAAAATTATTTTTGAAAATTTTTGAAACTTTTTGGGAGTTTGATTGCGTGTAGGATAATAATGTGTTGATGATAGTTGATGTAATGATTTTTCAATAAAATATTGTTTGAATGTGATAGATTTTTTGAAAAATAAGAAATAATAAATAGTATATTTGTGATATAATTGTGTAAGGATTGGAATTGATAATCATATTTTTTAATAAAATAATAATTTAATGTGGCTGATAATTGAAAATATGAAAATGAGTGAATAGTGCATTTTTTGGGAAAATATTCAGAAGCAATTAAATGTTTAGCCAATAATATTTTATGATGGAAAATTTTGCAAGTTATTTTTAACAACCAATCGCATCCTAAAGAGGAGTTCATCCTTTTTTTTAACTTTCTTCTTCTTCGTACTATTATAGAAAGGTAGGTTAAAAGGTGTAAAAATATCTAAAAACCTCTTTAGGCTATGCTTAATTGACTTCTTCCAAATACAATTCATTCGCAAAACAAAATTAAATATAGATGACTTATTTTTAATTAAAATTATATCCTCTACTAAAACATATATTTTTGTTGAGGCGAGAAATTTACCCCATCTAGAAAGCCCGATCTCCGATGTCTGTTCCGCTTTGACGCCTGCAAAAACAATAGTGAGAAGGGGGTCGGAGAATTTTTCCAGCGTACCCTCTCCGACGCTTAAGTCAGAAATATATTCAAGGAGAATAATTAAATAATTCATGTAAAGAGGTAATATTGTAAAAGAGAGGATGATAGAATACTTCCTTTTCATGGAAAGACATATTTATAAGAAGATTAGTAATTAAGATAAGAATTACATCTCATCTTGTGGATAAATATCATTTTCCGATCAAATTAGATATATTTGGTGTATTTATCATATAATCTTTAATATAAAATAGTACCAATTATGACCCTAATAGAGTCTATATTTGTATTTGAGCTCATTTATAATATTGAGGCCCAAATTATATTTGTGCAATTTAATATGACAAATTAGGCCGTATCAATTTTGAATATATCACATCAAATGGTGTTCTTTTAACTTTTCAAAATACATATTTTAAACACTTTTATCTGTAATGCAATTTATTTTCATTTTCAAAATCCTTTCCCAATCTATATATGTATATATATATATATTACCATCGTTTTGTTTAAAAAATAAAATTATATATTGACGAGTATTTTCATTTTCCAATCAGCCTGTGGACCAGGGTCGGGACTAGGCATGACTTTTAATTTGTTTTCATAGGCGACGTCTTGTTGAAAAATGCATGTAATAATTGAGAACAATAAACCGCCCATTTAAATGATTGAAAAAGATGGGTATATAACAGTCTGGAATTTTGTGTAGCAAAGTCAAATAATGCGGGATTTTAATATTATGATTACATTAGAAAATTGAAGAAATCCCATTGAACCTTCGCTATCACGTGAGTTGTGAGTCATTACCGTACTTACAACTCACCCGCAACAGTACAGTGCATTATTTAATCTTACGTTAGCCCTGGATTTGTCTGGTCTTAATATATTTAATTACCGAAAGAGAAATGGTGGTCTTACCAATATCTCATCAAATTCTCATTTCATATTCCTTATATAGATAATGAACTGTGGATATGGAAAATTTATGTCTATATATTATAATTTGGTATATGTAATATATTATACTGAAATACTATACTATATGTCAAATTAAAATATTTTTGAGATAAAATTGCGTTTAATTATGGAACTGAATACCATCTTTCATTAATTTAAACCCAGATTATAGTTTTTGATTAAGACAATAAATGACAATCAAATCATGGAGGGTCAACCAAATCTCATAGCTTCACCGAACAATTATGGTAATAGTACCTATTTCACAATTATAAATGAGGGTCATCTCCAAGAACATAAATACACTTTCATGTGGAGATAAAAGGCAACACACAAGAAGGTTGTAGATAAATTCCTTTTGACTTAGATTTTTCAAATTCAAAGAGATTCAAGGTGTTTAAGACGAATATCAAGGCATTCACTGCGGACATTTCACATAATATTGTTTAATTCGATATTAAAGTGATAAAACTTCGAATTAACGATGTTGGAGGTCAAATAATCCTTAGAGTAGATCTAAGGGTTTCCATCAACAAGTTTTCAAATCAAAAGTCAAAGTTCTTGTAGTAATTATGTTTTAATTTGTGATTGAGTTGTTTAACCATTGAACGAGCGTTATGAAGAAAAAAGAAATCAAGTTCAGAGAATATAAAATTGACGATTCTATCTTTCAAGCTTCAAATTCCAAAATATATCATTTTTGAGTAGAAGCATCAGAGGAACTGAGGAACACAGAGATTGTACTCATTTACATCTTGTGATTCAATTAAATTTATTCGTACAATTTATATTGTTTGTAATTTTTGAAGACAACGAAAGTTGTGTTACAAAGTCTGACATGCTCAGTGAGACAATCTCTGCCTCTTATCTGTTTCTCTTTGCCAGTGAAGTTTCAAGTTAAAATGGATATGTAGGATACATCCCTTTTCACAAATCTCAAATTTCTTGCATCAAGTCATCAATTAATGTTTTGAGGGGCAAAGTGCAAAAATGCAGATGGTGTTCCATATCTTCATTCAAATTTCAAGCAAACAGAGCAATGAAGATGGTGTTCAATGTCTCCACTCAAATTCCATTCGAAGGGGCCAACTGGAGGTCGCGTTCTAGGTCTACACTCAAGTTCTATTCAAATTGAGCAACAAAGACAATGTTCCATATCTCTATTCAAATTCCATTCGAATGGGGGGTGGGCAAAGGGAGACGACGTTCATGTCTTCACCAAAATTCCATTCAAGGGATCAAATGAAAGTGATGTTCCATGTCTTTAATCAAATTATGCTTAAATTGGGGAAAACATGAAATCAAAGCTGATGAAAGTCAAATCCCATAAGTGAAGCTGATGCGATATCGTCACAATTTCAATTTTCGTTCCTTATTGATACGAGCATAAAGTATCAATAATGCTCCTTAATACGATTATAAACTATCAAAGCTCATTCATACGAGCATAAATTATTGTTAATGCTCCTTGCACTATCACAAAAAAGTGGATTTTACATTAGGCCTTTACATCGGTTCACTAACGAACCGATGTAAAAAAAATCCGGTGGTAAAATTGTTAATATTTTGAGTTGATTACATCGGTTTTTGACACGAACCGATGTAGAATAATGAGATTTTTTATCTACATCGGTTGTTAAACAGAACCGATGTAGAAATATAAGTTTTTTTTAACTACATCAGTTGTTATACAAACCGATGTAGATATCAGTATATCTACAACGGTTCGTATAACAAACGATGTAGATATTTTTTGAGTTAAAACATTTTCTAGTTTTGCCTTAGCCTTAACCCTTTTGACAACCCCCTCTTCACCTTGTATTCACGTATCATCGTTTCACTTTACCTTAACCTTAAAACACTGTATTCCAATTTGGATATCTTCTTCTCTTCGAATTCGTTGAAGTCACTAGCGCCACTTCTGGACAAAGTCCGCCACAGAGTCCATATCTCTGCCCACCACCAGCAGTGCGAATCCCGGGATCCATGACTTGTAGTTCGATTCCATCACGTCGCAGAGCTGATCAGTCTCTTCCTGACCGATGTAAAAAAAGACCCCTTTTCACTACATTGGTTTCTACATTGGTTGAAAAACTGATGTAAAATGTGTCACAGAACCGATGTAACAAGCCTGTTTTGTAGTAGTGTTAATATGAGCATAAACAATCAACTGTTGTAATTGTGGCACAATATTTGGCCCAATATTGTTATTGGCCCAATTGATTTATTATTTATCCATGCCCCAAAATCCCCAAATAAGACTTGTTTAATTTCCACTGATTCGGTCGTGTGGAACCCGTGTGAGAAACAATGATCCTTTGTTCTTTTATCATGATCGTCCATTTTAGGGTTTTAATCTCCACCTTTTATTTGACTACTTAAAGTACCTCACCAAACCCTAACTGATGGCCCCCTTAATCTGATTCCAAAACTCAACGGCACTCTTCTCTCTCTCATTCTTCAGTATGCTCTTTTTCTTCTCTAATATTTCTGGTGTTATCTCAATCGATTCTTTGTGAATCATTGAGAGTTGTCTTCAAAGAAATATTGTGAGTGTTCGATTTGTGCATACCTACATGTGTTTGTTTGATTCTTCGTCATCTTCCTGGGTTTGGGTGAGGTCTGTTTTTGGGTCATCTCTTTGTGGGGTTTCCAAATCGGTTTTCCGGTGGGTGTTCTCCGGTGGCGATTGGGCTGGGGTTATATTGTGGCCACGTGCCTTGGCTTGCTAGTGACAGTTTAGGGATCGATTTTTTCAACGATCTGAGCCTTTATCCATCTCCGACAGCCTCAATCGACTTTAGTCCGGGATTTCTTGTGTGCAAGGTCCGGTTTCGAAAGGCCGGCGTCGATCCGTGTGTGTTCACTTTGTTTACTGCAGTTCGCGATACCAATGGTTTTGGTATAATCTGTATCTATTTCAGTTTCTGTTCTTTTTTGCTTTGCTTCGTTTTGAATAGGGAAAGTGCCTTCACAGTTGCCTTCGTGTTGCAAAGTATTAACTTTTAATTTATCGCTTTTGTTTAGTCGGATTGTAATCCCTAATTCCATAGGCTATATTTTGTAATATTTCTATTCGTTAGATTATTGTAACTATTCAGCTATATATGGCATTCGGGCTTAACAGGAGGGTCGATACCTAACATCAACAATGCTCATTAATACAAATTTAAACTATCAGCGAATCTCAAATTCAAATAAATTAAAGACTCGTGTAAAAACCTTAGCGGGCCAATTCTTGGGTTTACGGAAAGGATTGAGATTTCCTGTTCAACTTTCTATTCCATTGCAATGGATGAATAACACGTGTACAAGATGATGTCATAATTGTATACATGTCTTTCATCCAATATATGGAATATAGAATGGAACGGAGAAAGTGGAATATGAGATCTCATTCCATAGGAAAAACCCAACCTAATGCATTTTCTAGTTTTTGGCTATTTTGAGGTGTTTAAATGAGCTGAAACAATAATTCTAATTTTATATAAATTCAATTTCAATCTTATTTAATTTGGTAAAAAAGCAAAAAAAAAAATTTGTCTTATGCACATAATGCTCAAATTTTTGTTTTCATTCATCAAAATTAACAAAATTTAAATAATATAGTGACTGGAATTCGACTTATTTGAAAATCGATAAATTATATATGTAATTCATAGTTTCTTTTTTAGCATATGATTAACTTGTAATGTTGAAAATCGATAAATTTAACTTGTAATGTTAAATTATGACTAACAAAATAGCATATGAATTTGTGATATTTAAAAAATGAAAGAAAGGAAGGAAGTGTTGGAATTTGATTGCAAAATAGGTGTTGACCTAATTTTGACCAAATAATTAAGTGGTTTCCATTAGTGAAAAATATAATTAAATTATTTGTAAAAATTCTACTAAAAGAGTTGATGAGAATAGCATTTGGAATTTCTTAAAACCAATTACGGGTGAATGAGAAATTAATGCTAGAAGTCAGCCACTTAAAACTAGAAAATGATATGGAAAATGGAAAATTTGGGGAAGGAGAAATGTTTCATCCCACATAGGAAAAGGAAGCAAAGTTTGCTCACTTAATATATCCCAAGTTGGACTTATGAGTTTGGGCCCTTGGGGGCACCCAAGTTTTTAAAGGGGTGAGAACTTACATGCTCGTGGGTTTGGTTCAAACGCACGCACACACATGCGGCGCGCCACGGGGCTTTCGGTCACAGCCCCGGCCGGGTCGCAGTCGTGGGCTTGCATTTGGGCTTCAAGACCCTTATTCTTTTTGGACCAAAAACCTTTAAAATTATTAATTAATTAATTTTTAATTAATTAATTAACACATTTTCAATCGAAGTGCTTGGACGCCGCGACCGTGTGTCGGGTCGTGCATCAAGTCGAACTTGTTCGCATCTGAGCACGGGCGAGCACACGGCCTGTGTGTCAAGTCAAGACTTTGTCATTTTCATTCGCATCCATACACAAAGCCGCGCGCTCGGTCGTGCGCCGATGCGAAAGGTTGAACAGATGCGTTTGTTCGGTGTAAACATGTCTTTTCGAGCCAAAAGACATGATCTTTCCATACGGGCACCTGATGCCTATATAATTCGAGCCCCTGCAGATGAAATGACATACGAATACACGAAAATCATCAGATAATAAACGATCCTTACATTCGAGCATATTGACATTCTTTCCCGTTCTAAAGATTGAAAGTCTCAAAATCTTTTGTTGTTCGTTATAGTTCCAATTTTTTCAAGTGCTGCTAAATCGGAATAGTAAAATTGTTGTATCTTAGAGACGAGCGTTGGAACCATAAGCACTTTTTATACGGGGGGCGTTTGTCGTCTTGTGGAGACTGAATCTAATTCTGGCCTCAACTCAACCAAAACACTTAGCCATATTCTGAAACAGAAACCTTCCTAAATTAACCCAACAATCGCAAGACGAAAAAATTACGTTTTTGTTCAAGACGATGGCTTCAGTTTTGTTCACTCCGATTGCTGCTACACTTTGTTCACGATGAAAAGCCACCCAAGTCCTCCAGCATTGACTTCAAACGCTGGCAACAAAAGATGCTGGTCTACCTTACTACTTGGGGCTGTCTCGTTTTCTGAAGGAAAACCCCTCTACCGTTGGTGATGAAGAATCCGACAACCAACAAAGAATCGCTGTGGATGCTTGGCATAATAGTGATTTTCTGTGTCGTAATTACGTTTTGAACGGGCTAGACGACACCCTCTTTAACGTCTATAGCACGTTCAAAACATCCAAAGAGTTGTGGGACTCTTTTGAAAAGAAGTACAAAATGGAAGATGCCGACACAAAGAAATTTGTCGGCAAATTTCTCGAGTACAAGATGGTTGACACCAAGGTGGTGATCAGCCAAGTGCAAGAAATTCAGATCATACTTCACGACTTAGTGTCTGAAGAGATGATTTTGAGTGAGTCGTTCCAACTGTCTGCGATTATCGAAAAATTGTCACCATCATGGAAAGATTTTAAGAACTACCTCAAGCACAAGCGAAATGAAATTGGGCTTGAGGATTTGATAGTTCGACTTCGGATTGAGGAAGACAATTGTGATTCCGATTGGAAATCGACAATTGTGGGGGTGTGACCACACTTTTATGGAACACTAGTGGAGTTTGTGTTGCATTTTTAAATGTAACAGAAGGTGTTGCCAAAAGTGTTGTGGGGCCAAAAGTGTTGTAGGACCAAAAACCACAATTGCATGAAGTATTGCCCAAAGTGTTGTAACACTAGAGGTAGACACACTATCAAGTTAAATCCGAAGTGTTACTAAAGATGTGTTAACATCAAAGGTTACACACCTTGTAAAAGGTGTTAATGAACTAAGGTCTGAAATCTGTTAGAACGAGATTTTAACTAGATTATTGGGACAATGTTCTAACATAGTAAAAGGAAAGTGGCCGAGAGACATAAAAGTTATGGATAATCTTGTGTTGAACAAGGATACTAGAAGTTAGAAAGGGAGCTTTACTTTTTAGCAAACCACACAAAGAAAAGAGGTAAGTCTAGACCTTTTTGTCGTAGACACAATACCAATAAACAGTTGATTTCGAACGGGGTTATTTCGGTTTACTACGTGAAGTCAAAAGAAAACCTTGCGGATCCGCTTACAAAAGGCATAAATCGAGATCAATAGTATAAATTGTTAAGGGGAATGAGTTTAAAATCCACAAACTAAAGAATGTTCATAGCGGTAACACAACCTTGTGAATTAGAGATCCCCAGACCTTGGTTCAATGGGACCGCTAAGTTATGAACGTTCAGCTGAACACTTGGAAAATGTGTTAGCTCATTCTCGAAACATCCAAGTGAATGAAAAACCTGCTGAATATAGTAAGGTTAAATTTAAGACTTTTAATGATTCCTATACTGAAAGTTGGAGTATGGCAGGATACTCTTTAATTGGAGATCACCTATATAAGTGAGCAATAATGGTCGCTTGAAAGAAACGCTTATGAATCTAAGATATGGTCCATGGTCGAAATGGACACGACGTGAGAACGACAAGTGTTAGAATTGTTATTGTGTAAGTATTGTTGTCTCGGTTTACACGGCTGAGTAGTTCAAGACATCGCGTCACTAAGCAACTAGTAAATCTGATAGTATTTTACTAAGGATGGTTCAAAGCCACAAGCTACCTATCCTGATGCAATAACAGTTTGCCGAGACTTTCAAGCAAATCTGCATACACGGATGCATTAATTTCATTCATGTGAGGGATTATTGGAATTTGGTTGCAAAATGGGTGTTGTCCCAATTTTGACCAAATAATTAAGTGGTTTCCATTAATGAAAAATGGAATTAAATTATTTGTAAAAAATCTACTAAGAGAGTATATGAGAATAGCATTTGGAATTTCTCAAAACCAATTTCGGGTGAATGAAAAATTAATGCTAGAAGTTAGCCACTTAAAATTAGAAAATGGTATGGAAAATGAAAAATGTGGGGAAGGAGAAATGCTCCATCCCACATAGGAAAAATAGGCAAAGTTTGCTCATTTGATATATCCCAAGTTGGATTTATGGGTTTGGGCTCTTGGGGGCTGATGGCTCGGAAGCTACTCCTAAAAACGGCCTAGGCAAGTGCACCTATCGTTTATAGCAAAGCTAAGCGAGTATCGAGTGTCATTCCCACAAGGACTATGATTACTAGTAATTACCGTCTTTTTATTATCTAGCCTACAAATTCGCCAAATAGTTTGTTGCAAAATAAAAATAAACGAAAGCAAATAAAAGTGGAAGAGGCAACTAAGAACACGAAGGATATTAGATACACTCGGATTGGAAGATTATGGATATATATGTGCTTGAATATGAATCCCTCTAGAACGTCTTTGTGATTTTACCAAAATGAATACAACCATAACCCTTAAGTTTTAACCATCCCTTAACATATTTTCATGTTTCATGGACCGTAGGCATTCATAAATTAAGTTAAACCCTTTCTCAAGGCGAAAAACTCCTAATCTCAAGTTGATTAACTGAAATCTCTTTCTAGTTAAAACCCCCAAGATTGCATTAACGGTTTGTGAATTCTCATATTAGGTTTGACCCTAATCCGGAAGATTTATGTCGCCCCATATCTAGGATTGCATGCAAATCCTTTCACTTATGTTGTTCTATTTCACCATGAATCTCTCGATTTCCTGAAAAATAAACTTCAAATCAATATTGCGCATATACCAATTCGAATAAACAAGCATAACATAAGCGACTCGCATAAAAGCATAAGAAAATATATTAAAACATTCAAACCGATAATCACAAATAAGTTCTAGGGTTCATCACATTCAAACACTAGCGATTTAACTCATGATGGATTTGAGAATGAAAACAACAATTAAACAAGAAGTTTCTTTCGAAATCAACATGAATACTTGAAGTTAAAACTTCCAAAACCAACATAAGACTCCCCTGTTGGAAGTATGATGATGGAGTGGTGGAGTTCATCTTCTTCTCCGAGCGATCCTTAATCCTTGTGCCTTAGCGCCTCTCCATGATGATCCAAGCCTTCTAACCCTCTTCCTCACCACAATGTGTTTCTCCTCTCCAAAATATGAACTCTCATCTCCAAAAATCTGATTTTCTATGTATGTGAAAGAATATATGGATGAATGAATCCTCCAACCCAAACTCTTGGATTTTATAGACATTATTTTGGAGAAAGTATTCCTTAATAATGTCATCTTTTGGTAGTTTAATGCTCCACTTTATGAGTTGGGTTGTTAGAATCATTATTTTCATGTGATCATGTGGGAAAGTAAGGAATTAGTGAAGCATAATGAGGTGTAAATCTGCAAAAAGAGTTGTCAAAAGGCTTAGTTGAAGTGTTTTCCCAAAATACCCTTCAAAAATCGTGCAGAAACAATCCAGAAGCACGGCCATGCTCGAAAGCACGGCCTGACCGTGTTTTTCACGCTGTTTTGGGGCTGCCAGAAGCACGTCCGTGCTTTAAAAACACACCCTGGCCGTACTTTTTACGACATGCCATTTTTTTGCTCTTTGGCTGATTAAAAGCATGGTCGTGTTTTAAAAGCACACTCTGGCCGTGTTTGTCTCGAAAGGCTCCGGAATGACGCGTTTAGCTTGGGATTTCGAGTGTTTTTGCATCCATAAACCCCGGGATATGTTTTGACATGAATTGATGGTCCGAAATCCACCAAAAATAGCTCCGAATGATCAATCTACACCAATAAAAGCACCTCACAGTAATATGAACTATGTACAATCAAAAACTCATGAAACTAACAGCAAAATAACTCAAATTCTACTCAAATACACACATAAAACATGCATAAAAAGACCCTTATCAGGGGCACCCAAGTTTTTAAAGGGGTGAGAACCTACATGCTTGTGGGTTTGGTTCAAAAGCACACGCGCGCACCGCCGCCACCCTCCCGTCGGCCGGGTCGTAGGTCGCGGGCTGCGGGCTTGGGCTTCAAGGCCCTTATTCTTTTTGGACCAAAAACCTTTAAAATTAATAATTAATTAATTTAAATTAATTAATTAACGGATTTCCAACTGAAGTGCTTCGCATTAAGGCACGGGAGTACGCACAGCCCGTGCGTAAAGTCGAACTTGTTCGCATCCAAGCACGGTCAGAAGCACGGCCCGTGCGTCAGGTTGTGCGTCAAGTCGAGACTCTGTCATTTTCGTTCGCATCCACGAACGGGCTGTTTGCCTGGTCGTGCGTCGATGCGAAAGGCTGAACAGATGCGCCTGTTCGGTGTAAACATGTCTTTTCGAGCCAAAAGACATGATTTTTCCATACGGGCACCTGATGCCTATATAATTCGAACCCCTGCAGATGAAATGACATGCGGAATATACGAAAATCATCAGATAATAAACGGTCATTTGCATTCGAGCATATTGACATTCTTTCTCGTTCTAAAGCCTGAAAGTCTCAAACTCTTTTATTGTTCGTTGTAGTTTCGATTTTTTCAAGTGCTGCTAAATCGGAATAGTAAAGTCGTTGTATCTTAGAGATGAGCGTCGGAACTGTAAGCACTTTGTATACGGGGTATTTTTCGTCTTGCGGAGACTGAATCTAATTCAGGCCTCGACCCAACCCAAACACTTAGCCATATTCTGAAACAGAAACCTTCCTATATTTATCCAATAGGAATGAGAACCTTATAAAATATTCAATGAAATTATATAAATGATTCAACAGAGAATGTTGTTAAAAACGCTAGACGCTAGTTGGGTGGCAGGTTGGGGCCTAGAACTTTAAGCGGAGTCTTGGCGGGTCCTAATTGGAAGAAAAAAAACGTAAGCAAATAAGAGAAGTCTAGCCCCCAGGCAATGACTAATCGAAGTTAGACGGGGATTTTTACCACGGGGGCTACAAGCAGCGGCAGATTTACGTCTTTGACTTGGGGGTACAACTGTACCCCCAAACTAAAAATCCAATAATATTTTTTAGTAAAAAAATTAATAATAAATTTGTACCCCTATTTTTACAAAAAGAATTAGAAAATTCAAATAAAACCACAATAAAATTTCAAAAATTAAAAGATTGACTTAACAACTTGAATAAATAAACCACACAAAACTAAAAATATCAAAAACAATTCTAATAATATCAATAATGTTACCAAAATTGTATTATGTTGTCTCTTGTTAACTTAATTATTCTAATTATTTCTTTTATATATGTGTATTAATTTTTCATGTGCGGTTATATGATCAACTTTTATAAAATTTTAAATATCGTTTTGTTTATGACTTAAAACATTAAACAATAATTATATAACATTTTTTTTTAAAAAAATTATCGTACCCCTATTTCAAAAATTCTGGATCCGTCACTGGCAACAGGAAATTATCCCGAGTCATTAAAGAAAAATATTCCAATATATTGTATTCTCGGGAAGATATGGAATATGGATGGGAGGATAAGGTGTGGATAAGTTTTAACATTGTAATGAAGGATTCTGCTGCAACAGAGGACGCAATACCCACGTGTGTCTCCTTCAATACGGTCTGGTGCACGTGATAATGTGCTCTTTTGCACATGTAATAACGGTTGAGCCGTTGGGGGGATAAAATCCGGTTCAAATAAACAATGAAATTGTACGATGGACAGCTGTGTCCTGCGATTTCCCATATCCCGCTTTCCTCTCTCTGTCCTTTTCCACGTACTTTCCGTTTTCTCCGTTTATGAGATGTGTCATACAATATTAGAGGGCGTCCATTTGTGAGGCGACTTGATAATTTGATCGAATTCAACAAGAATTTAGCACTTTGCGGGTTCAGGTCGAACGCGGGAAAGAAATAAATCAGGTCAACTCGACTCGCGCGTTAGCACAATTAACTTATTTCACTACAAAAAATTTCAGTTTATCGATAAATTCACGATAAAATGATTTTGTCATTAAATTTTACTGATTAACTAAAAATTAATATACCGAAACGAAATAAAAAATATTATTTTCCCCTAAATTATACCGAAATGATTACCAACAATGGTTTTAGATTCAAGGTAAATATTTTACCTACAATGATTTTACCTACAACAATTTTACCTATAATTTACAGTTTTCTTAAAACTTACCTACAGATTTTTCTGTAGGTAAACTGGTTTTTTCTTGTAGTGTTTAACTCATTTGGTTGTATAACGAACATGTTATTTTCATACTTTGTGATGTTTTAGTTGATTATATGACGTTGAACAAATTATCGAATCCATTTTTCAGTAGTTTAATATATTTTATTTGTAAATCTAGTTTTTCTCTTTTTCTTTTTGAATTTTTCATGTCAAAATTCTATATTATAAATGTATTTCGTATTGTGTCGAGTTACCAATGTCATAAATAAGTTGTGTTTGTGTCTTTTATTTTGACACAAATAATTAAACGTATTGTGTTTGAATTCATAAAAAACGTGTAATACTCGTATTAAAATACAACCTGCCAACACAAAACTCGACCTAATTGGCAGGCCTATCTAATATCCAAGAATGTTGTCTGCTTTTTACCCAATTTTAGCCTTTTAGTGTCATCTTTAAATATTTTTCTCATTAAATTCCTTTACTTTAGAAAAGTTTTGTGTCATCTTACTTTCTAATTTTTTATACAAATATGTCATCGATGGATGTTATTAGACCAATTACTTATCTTTTTAAAGAAAAGGTCCACAAATTTCTCTTTTTTTTTTTCAAAATTATGAAATTTTATAACCCTCTCTCAGTTAACTGAAAACCCTCATTTTATAAAGATAACGTGAATCTCGATGAGAAAAGATTACACCAACCTGCATTGGAAAGTTGATACTTTACAGTTACACCACATATTATTCAATCTTAGTTAAATTTTTATTATTTAATTCCTAAGTACTTTTGGCAGCAGCTAACATACAAGTATTGGTGGAACTAGGGCAAATTGGTGAAATAGGACAAAAATGGTATCAAATTATTGAAATATGATGAAAATTGGGGGAGTTACCTATATAAGTGTTGGCGCAATTGTATAAAAAGAAATTTTAAGATTTCTATCCCAAATCTTATTTTTTTTTAAATATGCGTTGGTTTCAGTCCACTGAAAATTTGCAATCATTATTAGGCGCCAGTTGCAATGGCACATACTCCCCTTTTACTTGTATTTGAAATATATTCAAATATATACGATTCAATTCGAATATTTGTATTCAAAATTCTAATCTATCTTTATTGATTATTTAGAAATTATATATTTAGAATAAGAGATATTTTCTTAGTAGGAACTAAATGCATTTTCTTTTGATTCTCTTCAACTTTCGCTTAGTTCAAAATGATCAACCCTTATTTATACTAAGTGTTTTAAATATCGAATCATACTAGCCGGTTGAACCGGTTATACCAAATACTGGTAGTCGGTCTGATGCGATAAAATCATAAATACTTTTTATGGTTATACTAGTCAGAACCGCGCGTAATCGATCAAAACTAGTCAATATCGGTGAAGCCAAATTTTCACTATTTTTGTTTGTTCATTTTTTTTTTCAACTTTTCTTTTAAAAAAATTAAAATTATAAACATAATATTTAATATGTCATAGTTCAAATCAACCATATAATTATATTATGATTCAAATCAATTATTTATATTTTATCTGATCCAAACAAGAATTCTAATCAATTAAATTATTCTAAATTTGGACAAACCGCTATAATATAGGCATAGACAATCAATCAAATAATTACATAATAAAAATTAAGAGATTTTATATATATAACTTCTCTTTTTATATAAATATATTACATTAATATTTTATATTTTATAATTAAAAATATAGTTAGTTTTATTAAAATCGGCAAAATTGATGGTTGAATCGGTCCGACCAGTTGAACCACTTAACGGTGGCTTGGCATCCTCTTCCTACTAAGAGAGAATATCTATTATTCTAGATATATAATTTTTAAATAATCCAATAAAGATATGTTAGGATTTTGAATACGAATATTTGAATTGATTCATATATATTCAATAAATTTCAAATAAGGAACTGGTGCCGAATGTGGTTTGCAAATTTTCAGTGAGCACTTGTCAAACCAACCCCAATTTAAAAAAGGAATTTGGTATAGGAATCTATCAGATATTTTTTTATAATTGGCATAAGCAGTTATTGCGCCTCTATCATATCTGAATGGGAGGCACAAGTAACTATTTTGCCCACATATAACAACTTGGATTTACCAAAATGTACTCAACAAGAAATGTGTCATGCATTTGACAAAATCCCACAATCAAGGTGATCTAGATGACAATATGTAAAAACTTGTGTAGTTTAGATAATGAAGTATAAAAAAAAATCATCATTGTATGGATGACAAATGTTTTTTTCTTTATAGTTTTGGTCCTTAATTTTTTAAATATACTCTTGCCCGTTTATATTTTTTTTCGGAGATCAACTTTGTACTCTATTGGTTGGGACGTGTATTGTAAGGAAAATTATGAATTGACCGTAGTTCAGTCCCGTACTTTGTAATCAAATAGATACTTGTCCACGAATTTGTCAAATACTAAAACGGAAGGGACTAATTCTCATAAAGGCTAAATTGAAGGGAATAAAGTTTAATTAAAAAATAAAACAAAAATATTTTTTTACCTGTTGAAATTTCAAAAATTAGGAAAGAGAGAAGTTATTCCAAATCAAAAAATAAAAAGTAGAAAAGGGCACCATTATCCAACCCCAACACCCATATAAAAACATTTAAATAAGGCATTAGTAGGACATATACCAGTAACATAAAATCGCCCCTTTTATCATATCTATCTTCATTAATTTGTTGTTCTCTCCACAAAATGCCTCTTTAATTGGTCTCTATTCTTGGCTCCTTATATACAAATCATTTATTTTCTCTTATTAAAAATAAGTGACTTGACACATAAAATAGTTCTTCCGAAAAGAATGACGTCTTCACATTTTCAAGACTAGTATCCTAAATTACTTTAAATATATCATTTTCTAACTATCATTAATATCTAATTTATTTTGTTCGAAAGCAGAATTTATGATTAATTAACGGGTATACTATGTATCTTGCGATTTTTTAAAACAATTCTTAATAAATGAGTTTTTTCCTTAAAAATAATTTATTTAAACAAGAAGGAGTATGCCAAATTCTTTGGGAAATGCTATAATACTTATTTTTAAACAAGAAAATTTAAATTGAGGACCTCTTAATCATACGACATAATCTAAAAAATAGAAAAACACTAATGGCTTGTATGAATGTATTTCCAAGTCCAATTTCCAGTTTCTAGTGTTGGAAAATAAATTTTCAAAGTTTATTGATTTTCATGGTAGAATTGGAAATATGTTTGGTTTGTTGTCTGAATTCCTGTTTGAAAATGAGAATATGTTTGGTTATAGATTTTCAAATGTATTTTTGACATAGGTTTGCGTGATTGTAGTGTACTTTTACATAGGTTTGCGTAATTGAAATGAAAAATTGTTTGGTTGTATTTTCAAAAGAATATTTTCCATAAAAAGTGAAAACTGAAAATAACTTCATTTTTACTGAAAATTTTTGAAACAAACGTAAACTTATTTTTCGGAATAGTTGAAAAGTAGAAAAATATTGTTAGAAACACAACCATACAAGACCGTTATTTTCAGAAATTAATTACTGTAATTATCATTAAAAGGAATAAACGGGTGAGAAGGAACTAGGAAGGTAGTAGGAAAGCGTTATACGCTCTTCGAAATGCGTGCGAGTGGACGAGGGATTACCCGAATCCGTACAGGTAAGGTTTAATATAAAACAACAGTTACGCCCTCTTTATTCAAAAATTTTGGTAACCGACTCACCGGCTAATCCCGGTTAAGAAAAAAGAATGATATTTGCAAGGAGAGTGGTTAAAAAGTTTACAGGCTGGACTGACAGGATTGCAGAGGATTCGTCCTCCGATTCGGCGACCAGTCTTGTCGTTTTGTGCCACGTCAGTATTTCCGTGCGGCCGTTAGTTTTTTAAATCTGTTTTCTTATTTATTTCAGGAAGGAAAAAAATAATAATTAAATGATTAAAATTCTCTGATAAATCACTCTCACCCGAAAAGTGAAATGCTCTCCAGCCTGGCTTCCTCTCTCCCGCTCTCTAGTCAAAGCTGGTAGGCGCTCTCTTAAAAAAAAGATATGACAAAAGGATATTACAATATTCTTTTTATTTATCAATAATGAAAGGTTTCTTTCTCTGAAAATAATTATAGCAATTCTATTAATGCTACTGCGGTTGATATTATAAGTTCTATTTGGTATGTCTAATCCTCTGGTAGTTAATTCGCGTATCATACCCGTATAGTATCCGTACGTACGAATAATTGAAAAATATTTCCGTCTCCCGTACAGATTCTGAAGCAGCGTTAAATACTCCGTATTTTTCAAATAAAACGTTTAATACTCGCATTATTATTATCCGTATAATACTTGGCGAATAAAACTTCATTTTAATATTTTTATAATATTTAAATAAATCAAACAATCATTAAAAATTATTTATAAGTATAATTACAATATTAGAAAATAATAAATAATAATATTAATAATAAATAAGTGTATTAATAATTTAAAGTAAATTAATAAAGTACCTAAAATTAATTTTAATATAATCTAAATATAAATATGAATCACAATCTATGTAAATATACTGTTAAAATAAGCCGTATTATTACTCCCGAATAGTTATTTTATATTCGTATTAAACCCGTACGTCTATGGTTCCGTATTTTAAATATTTCCGTAATTTTTGCCGATTTTTTTGCCGTAACTTTCAAAAAATATTCATAATATACTCGTACGTACTAAATAAAGAACTTTTCCCGTCCCGTATTTAACTAACAGAGGTCTAATCCACTGATAATTATAAAAAATATTATGAACATTTTATTTTTACTTTTGTGAAGTAATACAAAAACAAAAATGCAACGATGGCTGATAAGCAAATATTGTGATGAATCTTTGATATGAAACTGTTAGGGAACAAAAATATAAATTCAAATGACAAATGCTTGATTTTTACAAGATAAAATGTCATAATTAATTTTTAAAAGAATAGTTTTTTTAGTACAATGAGGAGGGGGGAATTTGGGAAGGGGACACATGCACTCGTATGGGATCGAACCCGAGTCATTCACCCTTATGTTTTTAGAACACATGTCTCAATTATTAGAGCACAAGATTGATCCCGAAAAGAATAGTTAACAAATACAATTTTCAGGAAAATATATTAAACAATTAAATTTAAAAGGATGAAGTGATATTTCTCCAACTTATGTTTTGATTCGAAGGTGTCCAAAAAGTCGTGTAATAAAGTAATAGTAAAAAATATCTGCACAAAAATGATTTATTCAAAAATGTTTTCCATTAAAATATTTGGTACAATTATTTTTTTTATTTACTCAAATACTTTTCATTTCTTTTGACATCAAATACTTTTCATTTGTGATACTTTTTTTTTAATAAGTTGGGAGTATTGGTTGGAGGAGAGGGAATAAATTTCAAAGAAATTGGAAGATATCGGATTCGAACCCCGGTCAACACATTTACAAAAGATGAGTGATACAATATGAGCTACAAAATGATCTACATTATATATATAAGTTATTTGTCTCCATAAATATTTTCAATCTTGTCATCCCTCTCTCAAATATTTTCAATTTCGCCCCCAAGTTACATTTTCTGTGTCCGTTCCTTATTTTTTTATTTACATACAATTCAATTTTCATCATTATCTGATTTTTTTATTTACATACAATTCAATTTTCATCATTATATTTTCATCTCATATCTAATTACGCTATCAAAATTCATCTTTTGTATTTTGAAATAGAAAAACATAAAAATAGAGAAAAATGAGAAGATATAGCCAAAATGGGAAGAGCGTGAAGCTTACACCACAAAAAGGACAAGTGTTTAGAAATAACAATGTTTGCATATGTGTAAATCAGTGCAAATATTGCTCAAAAAAAAAAAATCAGTGCAAATATGGGTTACAAAAGCGTCTGTTTCACCAGCTGTACCCCATTTCCAACCGTTTCCCATCTTTTTGTTTCCCCCAAGCGCTTCACATAACGCTCCTCCTCTTATATATACGTACAAAATCCCTTATAATAACTCATCTCTTTCATCTCCTCCATAGCCAACAAGAAAAAAGAAAAGAAAATAAATTCAATTCTTGATTCCCTTTTTTTCATGTTTATCTGAAGTAAAAAAAAAATGGCAGGAAATATGGATCGGATAAAGGGCCCATGGAGCCCCGAGGAAGACGAGCTTCTACAGCAACTGGTCCATAAACACGGCCCACGTAACTGGACCCTAATCAGCAGATCCATACCCGGAAGATCCGGAAAGAGCTGCCGGTTGAGGTGGTGCAACCAGCTTTCGCCCCAGGTTGAGCACCGGGCCTTTACGCCCCAAGAAGACGAGACCATAATTCGGGCCCACGCCAAGTTTGGTAATAAATGGGCCACCATAGCCCGACTTCTATCGGGCCGGACCGATAACGCGATAAAAAATCACTGGAACTCCACTCTAAAGCGCAAATGCGCTTCTGTCGGCTCCGACGAGGACGATTTTGATAATAATAATAAAAGGCCTTTGAAGAGATCCGTCAGTACCGGGTCGGGTGTGCAGGGGTCGGGTCATTACTTGAATCCGGGTAGCCCTTCCGGATCTGATGTAAGTGATTCGAGTTTACCGGTGATGTCGGTTTCGCGGGTTTATAAACCGGTGGCAAGATCCGGCGTCGTTTTGCCGCCACAGATCGAAACGGCGTCGTCGGAGAATGACCCGCCGACGGGGCTAAGCCTATCCCTTCCCGGTGTGGAGTCAACCAGTCACAAGACTGAGTCAACTCAGTTGAAAACTAATCCTATTCGATTGCTTACGTCGGCGCCGGCGCCGGCGGCGGTGGTGGTGCAGCAGCGAGAGAAGGGTTTGATGCCGTTTGGTGCGGAGTTGATGGCGGTGATGCAGGAGATGATAAGGGCGGAGGTGAGGAATTATATGGTGGGGATAGAGCAGCAACACCGGCAACAGTATCAGCAGGAGATGGGGATTTGCGTTCAGCAAGCTAATGTCAATGAGGGATTTAGGAATGCTACCGTGAAGCGCGTCGAAATTAGCAGGATTGTTTGATTATTATTTACTTAAGGGTTCATGGGAATCAAAGAAATTTCGGAAATGGTGGTGATGAGGGAGATAAACGATGTTTGTTAATTTCTTGTTTAGTCGTTAAACTGTTAAAATTAAAAAATGGCCAAAAATAAATAAATTTTTAGTATTGTACAGTGAGAGAAAAATGAGATGAGAAGAAGAGTTGAGGAATGAAGCTAGGGTTTTATTTTTGTTATTTTAATTTAGGAAAAAAATGCACCAAAAGGTTAACAAAAAAAAAAGAAAATTAATTTTCCTGAACTCTTGTGTTCATTTAACTCATTTTCTCTTTTATTGGCCAATTTCTCTATTATTATTATTATTATTATTATTATTATTATTATTATTATTATTATTACCACCACCAGACTTCATATAGCTATTTGGGGTAAGTTCAAGAATGACCTCTTTTCATGTTTCGATTCTGTTATCCCTTATTATTAAAAGGATTTAGATATACACTGTTTGAAGTTTCCATTATACCCTTTATAACAGAAATAAGGAAATATGATTAATTCGTACCAGATTTCACAGAATACGAACACTTTTCAGTTTCTATTTTCTGTTTCATTTGTGGCATTGTTACACCTACTTAGATCCAGTCTCCATACGGAGGTTTTAAAAAGATCATGTCATGTTTCCAGACGATAAACTTAACAGTCATAGAATTTAAAAGATGTTCGATTCTATGTTATCGATTCCAAACTAAGGTTTACGGTGAAAATGGAAATAGTCAATTACGACCATATCGAAGCTAACATACTTCCATAAAATTAATAAATCCCTTAAAATTCATACCTCTTTTGACCAAAATAAGACCGGGTTAAGTGGTTTGCAACGCCACCACGTCGGAAAATTACGCCTGGATCGTTTGACAAACACTCCTCACTGTTCAACCTCACACTCGGGAAGATGATCTCGCAAGTTATCCGACTCCTTCCGTAAATCGCTCGGCCAGACAAATTGGTTCGTTTCTACTCCAAGGCGTAAAGTAATTCTTCAAAGGGGATTGATCAATAGTACATTATGAACACATGTTGAACAAACAACCTTTATTTTATTAAGAACTTAAAGAAAAATTTATTACATCGCAATCTCCTTTTCTGGAGGAGAAAACATGTTTAGCCTCTCATAAAGGCTATCACACTCTTGTACATAAAATTAAAAAACTGAAAACTGAAAACACTGTGGAAATTCTAGACTCACAACAGAAAGAATTTTACAAGAAAGTTTATTGTAAGAAGACTAAGAGAAATGTTCGATGTCTTTAGCCTTCTAAAACTCTTGTTTATATAGAGAATGGGTCGCTCTATTTCTTTCTTGGATTCTTCATCCACTTGCTGAAAGTTAGTGGATGCTTTCCTATCTTCACATGGCTTGACCTAACTTGCGGTATCCAAGGCAAGTTGATAAGGCTCCAAAGCCAACTGACTCTTCCTTTTCCGTCTTTTAGCTAGATGGAATCTTATGACATCATTCTTACGTCATTGACTTGAATTATCAAAGATCTTGATGAGTTGGATGCCAATTACTAGATCGACCCACCTTTTGTCTCTTTCCTGAGTGGGTTATCCTCAATCACATGTCTCCTTTAACTTTGTCGGGGAATCTACTTTTTTGGTGGTCCCCAAACTTTGATACTTCGTGACTTTTCTTCTCTCGTCACGGTCTTCTCCGATCGACTTTTGGCCGAATCCTTTGCCAAATTCCGGTTCCTTCCTGTTTTGACATTCGGGACAGACCAAGTTCCCAATGGCCGATGTGAGCCATATTGCGATATTCCGTGAGTTTTTTACTCCCCGTGACTTGTTTTTTCCCACGTAAGATTTCTTTTCTTTTCGAATAGGTCTTCTGCGAATCTTGTAGTTTTTCTGTCATAGTATTCAAGAGGAATGATCTGTTCACCGAATTTTGATAAAACTTGAACGGAAACTTGACTTTGTCCATCTCGATGAGACGGACCCACAATCCCCATGCCCTTCTTGTAGTAACGATCTTGATGAAGGTCATGGCCAATTGTACTTCTTCCGAACTAGCCTCCTTGATATTTTTGAAGGCTCTTTCATCCGTCGCGGCCTGATGTAATGGAAGGCTTCATGTCCACCTTTTCCGATGGGCTCTGTTCTTTGCACTTATGAAATACGACTCAATGTATCCCCTCGTTTTAGGGTTTGTCATTGTTGGACCAAAGACTCGTATAATCGCTTCCTCGGATCCATTTTGGTAATTTTGTGATCTCCGGAAGCCTGGTGAAGTAGTATAGATCGAGGCCAAAGCCCCAAACTCGTACCATCTCTTCACTTCTTCAGGGAATTTGGTAACATCCAAACCCTTGGATATTTTCGAAAATATCAATCTTTATTTTTTCCGGAGATATCCGCTTGCAATGTCGTTTCTCCCAATTACCCGGTATTCCTGCCAAGAAGAATAAACTTTAATCTCGTTAATATCAACCTTAAAAGTGCCCATCATAGGCCTAATATTGATCTCTTCGTCCTTTACCCCGGACGTGCTGGGTTGATGTGATAACTCGGGATTTGACTCAGAGTATCGCTTTTCCTTGGGCAACATTTTTACGCCGACTTAGGACTTGTGCTAGAGGTATTGGAATCCTCTGCTACAGGTTGGGGAGCCCTGCGCTCTAAACGCTCCGTTTGCTTATTAGCGGCCCGGAGGAGTGGCCCTTGAAATACCGTTCTCAGCTGAGAGTGAGACCGGACACATGCTCGTATACGATCGGTTACTTTGTCCCGATCATTCCTTTGTAATTTCCCGGCCAAATCAGCATTAATGACCAGGGTATCAAATTCTCGGAGTAGCATTTCCAACTGGTCCCCAAGATGTCTTGATGCAGTGAGGATGGAATCAACTTCAATTCCCTCCATCTCTTGTTAGAAAATCTGCAAGAACATTTTCATGAGATTTTATAATGACAATATCATAATCATAATATTGACATTCAGCTTGCCATCTAAGTATCCTAGCTTTTTTCGGTTTTGATTCAATTTTATTTTTCGAAAAGCTTTGACACTTGAATTATCAATTTTTAAGATAAACTTTTTAGCCATAGAAATAAAGGCCATTTTTTGAAAGCCTTTTGATCGCAAAAGAATTCTTTCGTTGATATGCCACCGAGTTGCTTCACCGTCGTAAATAGACCGTTTGTAATATCTACATGACACTTCTCCGTTTGGTGTGGCTTTTGTAAGAATCTGCCGCCCACCAATAATCACCGCATCGTGTAAAGAACCGATTCATCTTCATCCTGTGGAATTGCAAGTTTCGGAAGCTTTTTGCAAACTTCTTTCCGCTTAATTTCTTCTTGATGTTCATTCTCCCATTTGAATATTGCATCTTTTTTTAAGCAATAGGCTAAACACCTTTCTCGTAATGAGCTAGATTGTTTATAAACATTCCAAAGAAAAGTTAACAACTCCAAGAAAACTCAAGCCGCTTCTTGTCTTTCAAAGTGTATCCGGAAATCCTCGTATCTTTTCTACAATGTGACTTTGTAGGATGATTCCATATTCGTCGATCTCAATTCCTAGGAATTCAATCTGTCTTGTTGTAATCACTGCCTTCTTCTCTGAAAGCACTAATCCTTCCTTGTGACAAACATCCAAAATATTTCCAAATGTTTAAGATGCTCCTTCATGTTCTTTGATTCGATCGAATGTCATCGATATACGAACATGAAACGAAATAATCTTTGAAGAGATTATCCATCTTCCTTTGATATATCCGGGGTGCGTTAGCCAATCCCATAGGCATCACATTCCAAATATAGTGTCCTTGTGGTGTAGAGAAAGTTTGTGAACTTCTTGCTTTCTTCATCCATCTTAACTGGTAAAATCCGGACTTGCAATCGAACTTTGAGAATATCTTGGCACATTTGATACGATTAACCGGATGTTCTCTCGCTTGGGATATAGTATCCGTCGAACTCCAAAATATTATTAATTCCTTGTAATTAATAACAAGTCTTGCTTTCCTCCTTTGATTTCTCCATGGTTTTACACTAAGAACTGGATCATTTCTGTTACTTTATATTTTTAGCTTCACCGCAAGTGTACGGTGTACGTTATCGAATAGGGTAGCAAGGTCGTATCCACGGAGACTAATAAATTAATATGCTAAGTATTTAACCAAGATAGTCTTATTTTTATTTAGACGATCGAAATTTGATGATTGTTGTTTTGAGATTATGACAATTTAAATCACTAAAACACAAGAATAAGATAACACAAATGAAAGAAGTATCAAGATAATGTAATGGATTTCGAGTTAAGGTTTCGATTAATAATCCTCTTGTTGTCCTTGGTTTAATCAAGCCACGTTATTATCAATATTCCTATAAGACGATCACAAAGCTATTTTATCCTCCATCTCGAGATGCATATAAAATGTAGATTGAAATACTTATGCTAGCATCTCTACTCAACACAAAGCATTCAACTCCCGAAAGCACAAAAGATCAAATATCCTCACAAATATTTACAAACCTCTCGATTCATGCAAATATTTGTGTCGAGTATTCAAGATCTAATATTGAAACTCATCTCTCGAATTATGAATCAATATATCAAACAAGTTAAATCATTGATCAAGTGATAAAACAAGAATAAGCTCAAAATACTCAAATAGGCTTCAAGATAATAACTTCAACTAAGATTAAAACATCCAACAAGAGTTCATTAATCTACTTCCAAAACCCGGAAATCTCAAGAGTTTAGCACATGATTAAACAACTTATACACAAAGTGTTCAAAGTCATTACAAATGAAAATACAAGATTGAAACTAAAAGAGAAGCAAGAAAACTTAGGAACTTCGACAATCTCTCGATATATCTCCGTTCTTCAAGCTCCGATGCAACCTCGATTGTCTCCTTGATGTCTCCTTCCAAGAGTTGACTCTTGTCTTGTGTTGTAGATCCCAAAAATGCCGAATGTCCTTGTGTGCGCCAAAAGCCTTTTTATACCCACCATCAAGTTTAGGGCTTAATCTTTGCAGATTATGGGATTCCAAAGCCTGACACGACGGGTGGTGCACCCACGCACGGGTTACCCGTGCGTCACCCTTGGAATACCCCAACTCTCTGTAGTAGGGCGCACAGTGGTGCGTCGGAGCACGGCCTACCCGTGCGCCACTCCGGTGAAATAATTCGATCCTCACATGTAGGGCCTTGGGGTGGTGCGCCCATGCATGGGCTACCCGTGCGCCATGCTCTGCAGCCTCTCAATAATCCTTATACGGGGTGCACGGGTGGTGTCTTGAGGCACGCCCAACCCGTGTGCCCCATGTCTTTTAAAGTAAACGCTCAACTTTCGCTCTTTTAGGCTTCACTTTTCGTATATCCACTCAATTCTCCGTGTTTCCACTTTGCTTTCCTCGTATTCGTATTAAATTGGCTTCAAATATCATGAAATTCCTACAAAATAAGCAAAGTGTAATATCTTTTCCACAAGGAGTGAATATGTAACATTTAACGCGAGTATATGCATGTTTACTCATCATTATAGCTCGAAATACGCCTCAAAATACATGCAAAACTCACGCCTATCAACTGTTGTATGGAGAAACTCCTGGTGAAATTAACTTAAGGTCAAGATGTTCCTTAAGTATCTTCTGCATATCCTCACGATCCTCCTGGTTCATAAGGATTGGTTTGAATCTTACGAACTCATACTCCTTTCCAGGTTTAACCTTTAAGGAAGTTTTAAGCTCGTTCTTATCCCACCAAGCCAAAGGATCTTCATTGTAATTCCTTTGGATCTTCTTCTTGATATCCTCGAGTGATATTTGCTCCTCTAGGGTCCCGTCACTCTGTGGATTCTCCATTAGACTCATCCATAATACCGCAATGGCTTCTGGAGTAACTTTTTCTTCTCTTTGTACTCTGAATGAATACAAGTTATTATCCCATATCTTCTAATCCTTCTGACTGGAACCAAATTGTCTATAGGATAATAAAGCTTCACCAAATTTCCTTCGATCTGTCATTTTTGGATTGCGAAGTTTGGCTTCATCACCACGCTTGCTGCGAAAAGTAATGGGCATTTTTCTGTAAAATGCTTCCCGCAGTCTTTGGACAATAATCTTATGATCACATAATGTTGTGAAAATAAGTCTTCTTGTCTCGTTCTCCTGTGTAAATCGCTTGAATGATTGTAGGAAGTTGTTTCCTAGCAAAATATCTGCACCTGTATCATGGAAATAGATTGGTGGCGTTTTGACCTTGTACCATGGGGTACCGCCTGCGCCTCGGATCATGATTTCTGCTTGTTTAATTCCCCTGTTAAGGATAAGAATCTTTTTAGAGAAATCTCTTCCTGCAATAGCTGGTAAATCTTCTCCAATTTCATTAGGAAAAACATCCGGCTTTGCAGTACATATTCCGGCACCTGAATCAATATAGGCGGTGAAATACTCGTCCTTGTATTCAGCATATAACATTCCGATAGAAATGTATATGGAGAATGGACTAGTGGTCATCTGATTCTATATCTTTTATTAGCCACTGTGAACTCTATTCCGTCTTGTAATCTTTCCCAAGGTTTGTGATCCTCAAGAAAATCAATTCCCAGTATTAATTGTTCTGGGATCTTCCCTGCAACTCCTGTGATAGTAAGCTCAATTTCTCCTATCTTCAGGCTTCCTTGATACCTTCCAACTATTGGTTGTTGGAGATAATATAGAACATCACAAGGAAAAATATTATCCTTTTGAGTGATGTCGAATATTACTTCCACTTCTCACCATCCTTTCGGACATTTCGGCTCTCCTGCTGTTTTGAAAACATCTGGGATACGCTGAACTGTACTTGGTCTCCTTTCTTCCCAACGGCTGCTACTCGTCATTCTGTCCTGTTGGAAAGACATCCTTCTTGGCTCAACTCTAAGACTTCTACTTTTGTTGAAGACTGGTTGATCTTGTATTTTCATATCGATCTCCTTGATAGTTGGAGACTCAATAATCTCTGGTAAAACCACCCTGGCAAAGTCCTCGAAGATTCTTGGGACTTCAATAAATTCCTTTCTCAAGAATACTTGAATGATGTGTATTCGAGAGAGCATAGGATATCTTGTATGTGATCGAGTAGTGTCTTCCCTTCTTTCATCAACTTGACTCTTTTGAAATCTTGATGAAGGGTTAGGACTCTACTAAAATCTCGATCTCCCAGTTGTATGCTATTCTAGGATAGACATTAAATGCCAATTTCGAAATACAAATTTCTCAGAATCGCTCCCAGGCATGAATCCTTGAGGTTTAAGATTCGCTTGTCAAATATAGCCGATTGAGTGGCGAATCTATTCCTTCTTTGAATGTTGCATTAATAATGACTCTTATGGCTCCAATATGAATCCATGAGAGTGTATTTGCAACTTCTCTTTTAACTCTGTTTTTGATCTCCTGGATTTCTCTAATAGGGACCAACTGCATCTCGATCAGGTTCCCGGTAAACTCCATCGGAATGGCAAATTCTCCGGTTGTTACCCGGTGGATAATTTGGTGTTTTCTATTACGAAAACCAATCTTATCCAACGCCTTTTCCATCGCTCCAATTGTAAATCCATCATAAATTTGAAGCTTTGGATCTTCTTTCATAATTCTCATAAGAGTCTTATGAGACACCGTAGTGTGAGAGAGGAATCCTGACATATCCTCCCTGACCGTCTGTTGAAGAATTTCTTCTTCACTCGATTCTCAATCGGATTCACTTCCATCATCGAAATAGATCTCTTCTTCATAGATGCTTTCATCCGAGGGAATATCCTCAAATTGATACACCCGTATTAAATCCACGATAATAGACAAACTTCTTCGATTTACGTGTAGCCTCGAACTATCGACTCCTCGTTTTTGATTGTTTGGGCAATCCGTTGAGATATGCCCTCTTGCTCGCATGTCCAAAATTACTGATCTTTGAAACTTTCATTAGCTCGGTGTGAGCACGCCTCGAAAGTTCTTCTCCTGGATTTCTGTTGGTACCGCTTGATTAGAACCTCGATGATGAGGCTCTACTCTCCCGCTTGTTTGGTCTTTGCCCCGATTTATAACCGGGCTTTTTGTTTTGACGAACCTTCTAGGTCTCCATGAAGACACCTTCTTTTGTCTTCTTCCTCGGCGGTATGGATGGCTTTGCTCCTTCTTCCTTTTGTGCCGCCTTGGTTGACCTCCCCCACAATCGTTGGGATATCATTATCCACGCAACATAGAGGAACTGTTTTATTAATTCCTCTTAATCGTTTGTAATTCTTGTATAGAGTCGCTTGGTAACACCATTCGCATAACTTGGCCTTTAGGAAAGACATTTTTCTCGCCCACGCTTTCTACTTCACTCCACCCTTGTATTCCCCGATAAGCATTTCTCTCCGGGACTCGGAATCTTGGCAAAGAATAGTTGTGCGCTTCTTTTTCCTCAATCTTGGATTTCCACCGTATTCGGTGAACAACTTGATATATTCGCTATATGACAAATATCCAAAGAACTTCAAGCTATAGAGGGCTTGTTTATATCTCTTTCTTTTTTCATCCTCTAATCCTCGAAATAACTCGTGTCGATGAATTTGGATTTTGAATAGTTTTGCCAGGACCATCGACAATTCCTTTAAGTGATTCCCCGATGTGACCGAACTTTTCGTACTAGCATAGGTCATATCCTGGCAATCTTCATCGATCCTTCAAGACTCATTTCAAGGAGTAAAATGAATGAATCCTTTGTAAGATCGAGGGTTCTCACTGAAATTCTCATAGTCAAGCCCATTCATCAATGAGAACTTCTCTATTTTTAAAATCGGATGTCCAGATTTAACATCAACCCATATGGATGTATTGGGTCGAGGTGCGATCTTCCATAAGGCGTCGATAAACATTCGGCCTTCCTAGGTTGTCTAGTTCTGCAAGAGGTTTCGACCTCCTGTTCTGAAAGTGGATCACTCCCGGTCGTGAAATCCCGGCAAAGATGTGGCATCCTCTCGTCCCGAGCTCCATGATGCGAACCCGTACTTTCTTCGACGTTAGGATTAATCGGTGGCGGTGGTGGTGGAATTGGTCTACCTTGTGGGTCATAGGTAACCAAAGCGATTCTCACTGCGTTCATCTTTAAATCTACAATACCTAATCCCGCGAATGATTCTCGCCAGTCATGTAGATCTTTAAGATTCATCTTTTCAATATCCATTTTTTTTTAAATTTTTGATGGATTTTCCTTTGATTAGAGCAATGAGCTTTTCCTCATCTCATCTTTCGTATAACTTCGGTTGGTTTCCCTTTTTGGTGTAAATAGGTACCGTCCCAAAATCAATATGTTTCCTTCCTCCGGGATGAACTCGGCTGTCCTCCGGTTCTTGACTCATTTCTCAATATCATGAAGGAGTTCAAGAGTTTCCTTCGACGATATTTCACCATCGTCTCCGTTCGAGTTGGATCGATGAACTTGTCTTTGTAGATGAATATGGCGGTTGCCATAATTACGCACCGTCTTCTGATTTCTCTAAGATCTTCGGAGATCTTAGATTTGTCTGGAAGTATCTCGTTCCTCTCGGTACTCCATCGGGAATCATTGTTCGATGGGAATTTTCATGAACCGTTTCTTGAAGGTTCATCAAGTGAACATATAGGTTTGGTTAAGCATCCAAAACTGCCTATAATATTCTGCTCGTATTTTGCATTGCCTTAAGGTTTCCCCGTCGGCTCCTGCATGTTCCTTTTCTTCATGTTGGTATTCCCAATATGAAACCTGGTCAAGGTGTTCTTGTGCATACATCGTCAATATTTGACGATATGTCCTTTAAGGGGTACATCTCGGACATCGGTCCGGATCCATAATCTCAGAGTAATTTCTCCTCACCAATTGTTAATTACATAAACATAATAAATTTAACTAAAAGTTCTTAATAAACCTAGGCTCTGATACCATTTTTACGGCCCTTAAAACCTTTAAAAACCATTAGTTTACCTTTATTTCAATATAAGGGGTATTTTGGGGTTTTATCAAATAAAAAGGCTATTTTTGAAACTTTTGAATAAGTGAGGCTAAAGTTGTAAGTTGGCTTTAAATTTAGGCCATTTTCAATCTTTTCCCTAGCTATTTGTCATTGGTTAGCAGGCTGAAAGTGCCATACTGATTATTCTTATCCCTCAAATTCACTTTCCTAGTGGACAGTTTTTGGGCTCAAATTTACTGTATAAAACAGGCAGCAGAAATGAGGCTAATTTAACTAATTTAGTTTTCAAATCAATTTAACAAATTAATGCAAAAAAAAAAAATTAAAAAAAGAGGTGAAAACAGAGTTGCCAACTCTGTTTTCTCAAAAAAACTTTTTTTTTAAATTTTAATTCAAAAAATGATTTATATGTTTTTCAAACCGAAATTGAACCGCAATGCTAGAAAAATCGAACCGAACTATTTCGGTTTGGTTCGGTTCGATTTTTCGGTTTGGGCTTTATTTTGGGTCTTTACGTTTTTTGCTAAAAAATATATTTTTTTATATTTATTTAACAATTTAACAATAAAATATTATAGAAAATTAAAATAATAATATAAAAAATATAAATTAAAATAATAATATAAAAAATATTTAAAAAAATTTATGGACCAAAACCGAACCGAACCGAAAATTCATTCGGTTTAACAATTTGTTAAACGGTTTGGTTCGTTTTTTAATCAAATAAACCAAATGGATTTTCGGTTTGGTTCGGTTTTGGTCTATAAATTTTTTTAAATATTTTTTATATTCTTATTTTAATTTATATTTTTAAATATTTTTTATATTATTATTTTAATTTTCTATAATATTTTATTGTTAAATTGTTAAATAAATATAAAAAATATATTTTTTAGCAAAAAACATAAAGACCCAAAATAAAGCAAATCAAAAATCGAACCAAAAACCGAAACATTCCGTTTGGTTCGATTCGATTTTTCTAGCATTGCGGTTCAATTTCGGTTTGAAAAACATATAAATCATTTTTTGAATTAAAATTTAAAAAAAAAAGTTTTTTTGAGAAAACAGAGTTGGTAACGTTGTTTTATGCTGTTTTCACCTCTTTTTTTTTTTGCATTAATTTGTTAAATTGATTTGAAAACTAAATTAGTTTGTTAAATTAGCCCAGAAATGAGAACTAAATGCACTGTGACCAATAATAAAGACTAATGGGATCCAAATTGCACAGATGTCAAAATGCCTGAGCCGGGCCGATTCATCGCGCCAAAAGCAAAAGTTATGTTGGGTCGGGCCATATAATAACTGGGTCACTAAAATTGGAGCCTAATCCGGTGCAATCCCACAAAATTACATTATAAAATTCGGGCTAATAGGGTATGCATTGTTTTTCTGGCCTAATGGGCAGGGTCAAACAGACCCATTCTTTTTGGACATAAAACGTAGTCCGTCTCGGTAAAAATATAGGGTTGGCCCATGAGGTCAGGCCATAATTGACAATTCTACCAAATTGTACAATATACAACATTAAAAACAAACAAAGGGAGTTGTTCATTGTAAACCGCGAGAATGCACAATGGCTCTCGGGTCTCTAATATCCTCTCTAATATCCTCAATTACCAAGCACAAGGAGTCGTTTCCAAGTGATTGCTCCATGATAGACTCCATTCTATCTAGCTGCAGGTTTCCATCGAGTTCCAGCCTACAATACTGTCGCTTGAAGTCCTCAATATTAATTGTTCCATCATTATGGCTCGTATTGTTCCACAATTGTGTGGGGGGCTTGAACTACCAAATTGGTCAAGGATCATTGGGTAACAAATTCCAACACTTTGGGTAACAAATTCCAACACTTTGATAAAGTGATTTTGGATAATATATATACATATTCTGGATCTTTAAATTGTTAGATTAATTTGTGTACATAATTATAGTAGAATTTTGGGAAGAGGATTTCATAGATGAACTTGCAAGAATGACAAGTCTTTTTAATGATACAATACAAAACTAAATGGAGGCTTGAACAATAAATACACAAACCCTAGCTAATGACTAATAAAGGGAAAATACAAAACTACCCCCATAATATAAATACAATATAACTAACATCCCCCCACAAACTCATGATGATGTAGTAGAAATCATCGAGAGTTTGCCAACCAAAAAACGAAAGCGCGGAAGCGGATGAGACTTGGTGAAAAGGTCTGCAATCTGTAAGGAGGATGAGATGAAAGGTAAGTTGAGGGTCCCATGTTGTAGATGATGACGAGTAACATGACAATCAATCTCAATGTGCTTTGTTCTTTCATGGAAAACTGAGTTGTGAGCAATCTGAATAGCACTTTGGTTATCGCAATGCATGGGAGTATGTGAGGACAAATGAACACCCATATCTGCAAGAAGCCAACATAACCAAACTATTTCAGTGGTAGTAGACGCCATTGCCCGATACTCTGCTTCTGTGGAGGATCGAGAAACAACATTTTGTTTCTTACTCTTCCAAGAAATAAGAGAGTCTCCAAGAAAAATACAAAAACCAGTAGTGGATTTTCGATTAGCAGGATCACTAGCGCAGTCTGCATCAGAATATGCCCTCAACTCTAATACAGATGTGGATGGAAATAAAAGACTCTCGAAAAGAGTACCACGAAGATATCGCAAAATACGAGTAACTGCGGCCCAATGAATTGTAGTGGGACAAGTGATAAACTGACTCACAATATGAACAACATATGTAATATCAGGGCGCGTAATGGTTAAATAAACCAAACTACCAACAATCGTGCGATATAAGGTAGGATCAGACAAAGGTGTGCCATCGGAAGGAGAATACCTAACATTAAGTTCGAGAGGGGTATCAACGATCAGAGTATCGAAGACGGGCTCGATCAAGTATATCGAAATGTACTTGGGTATCGTGAAAGAAGATAACCTCGAGGGAGCGGGCTACCTCAATACCCAAAAATATCGCAAAGGTCCCGGATCTTTCATTTCAAACCGAGAAGCTAACTCAGATTTCAACAATGCAATCCCATCAACATCATCACGGTGATGATCATATCATCAACATATAAGGAAAGAAGAATAATACCAAAGACATGTACGCTTGAAGAAAGGGCGTAATCATGGTTCTTGGAATTAAAACCAAGTGAAGTAAGCACGACAGAGAATTTTTCAAACCAAGCCCGTGGAGCTTGTTTGAGACCATACAATGCTTTCTTAAGCTTGCAAACTTCGCCCTGATTATGAGGAACTCCAGGTGGTGGGATCATGTAAACTTCTTCTTGAAGATCACCATTCAAGAAGGCATTTTTGACATCCAATTGAGATATGTGCCAATTTCGGATAGAAGAAACAACAATAAAAGTACGCGGTAGTCATCTTTGCAACAGGAGCAAATGTTTCCTCATAATCCATACCATCTTTATTGTGAGTAACCTTTAGCAACCAAACGTGCTTTATATCGCTCAACTGAACCATCAGATTTGGTTTTAATTTTATAAACCCAACGCGAACCAATTGCTCATTTACCGGGTAGTAAAGATACCAAGTCCCAAGTGTTTGTTTTATGCAAAGCGAGAAAGTTCTTGGTCATAGCATCTTTGCATAAGGGATCGAATCGCCTCTTTATAGGAGTGTGGTTCGAAATATGGTGAATAGAGGACAAAAATGAAGCAAAGGCGGGAGAATAAGAAGAATAAACAAAGCCTGAGTGGACTTACGTGTACGTTGGGGATATCGAGGAGGCAAACGATCCACAATTTCAGGAAGCGATTGGGGTGCCGTAGGCGTAGACGGAGCGGAAGATGTCGATGAGTCACTATCGGTATTATCCGAGAATGGATCAATATGAACAAGATTAGTTTTGGAGATGTTATGAGACTAGAGGGAATAGAAAAGAATGGAATATGCTCAAGAAAAAATACATGACGAGACACATATAATTTTTTGAGCAACAGGATCAAAGCAACGATATCCCTTCCGACCTTCTCCATATCCTAAGAAAACACAAATAGGCTGAGCGAGAAGATAATTTCTTTGCGTTCAACATGAGGATGAAGGACAAAACATGCACAACCAAAGACTCGTAAAGACGAATAACTAGGGGTGGAACCATAAAGTCTCTGAAATGGTGATAAATCAGATGTAATGGATGATGGAATCCTATTTATACAATGGACAGCGGTAAGAACGGCTTCCCAAAATTCACTTGAACCCCAGAACTAGATAGTAAAAGTGAGCGGCGGTTTCAATGATATGCCTATGTTTTCTTTCAAAGAATACCATTTTGTTCGGAGTATCTCATGCGAAGAAGTTTGATGTAAAGTCCCATCCAAAGCAAGTAATTCACGAAAATTATTAGAGGTGTACTCCCCACCCAAGTCACATCTAAAGCATTTTATGATAGCAGAGAATTGAGTTTTTACAAAAGCTCGAAATGAGGTATATATGCTCGAAAAATCGAACGATGCTTCATAAAATAAACCCAACAATAACGAGAATAATCATCAATGAAAGAGACATAATATCGAGAACCCCCTTTGTGGAAATGGGAGCAGTCCCCACACATCGAATGAACCAAATCAAATGGCGCATGAGAAGAAGAAAACACTTCGATTAAAAGGTAAAGCGGAAAATTTTGCCGCTTTACAACCACTACAATCGAAATATCATGAGATGACAATTTTCCTAATGAACCTTGTAGAAGCCAAAATCTTAAACGTGAAGACGAAACATGACCCAAACGAGAATGCCACAAATAAAAGCTAGACGACGAAGGACTTAAACGAAAAGAAGACAAATCAACGGAGAAGTTGCGATAGAGGGTACTGAGCTCATCCAAAATGTATAACTCTCCTTGCCTACGGCCTGTCCCAATCAGCTTCCGAGAATGTGGATCCTGCACACAACAAGAAGTAGGATAGAATGATACTAAGTAGCCGAATCACACAATTGGCTAACGAAACAAGATTTAAAGTAAGTTTGGGAATATGGTAAACATGTGGAAGAGACAGTTGAGGTGTGGCTACAGATCAATTCTGCTAAGGGTAACAAAGTACCATCGGCGATAATAACAGTCTAGCATGTGTGGGTGAAATGGAAGTGAAACATGATATATCAGGGGACATATGATGAAAAGCTCCTGAATCTAATACCCAAATAGAGGAAGATATACCTGATGAGCTCGGAGTTGACAAACCTGAGGCAGACAAAGCATGAGATGATGCAAGAAATTTACGAAATTGTTCGGCAATTGTATCCATAGAAGGCCGATTGAGGTAAGAGTTCCGGCGTCACGCAGTCGATGAGGTAAAGGTGCGAACACGAGTTGGTGGGGGCGGCCTAAAACCACGTTGATTTGGGTGAGCAAACCGATTTTGTTGAGGCGTGGAAATTTTTGTTGAAAACGTTGTTGCCCTCCTTTATTCAACTCGGGACATTGAGAGCTTCCAATGTCCTGGTTGTTTACTGATAGCTACACTCATTATCAACAACCTTTGGATGGGGCCTCGAAAGGAACGAGAAGATGGACGAGGGGGCACAACAAGAATTGATGAAGTAGGAACATGAAGAACTCCTTTCCCGGCTGAGACTTTAGGCGTAACTCCTCTGCTAGCAATTCACGACAACAGAATCAACGGATGGTAGAGGAATACGATGCAAAATGTTTCCACGAAGAGACTCAAAATCATCGCGAAGAGCCATCAAAAACTAAACCAATCGTTGCTCTCCCTACGAGCAATATGGGGCAAATGCGCGCTGCTCGGGAGATTGATGAAATTAGTTGATCCCAAAGGTCGATCATAGCGAGAATAAAATTCTTGCACATGATCATGTTTTTTTTTGAAGAGCCCGAATATCTATTTCAATTGGTACTTGTTTAGCAAAATTCGATTGAGTATATAATCGCTCCAAATGATCCCAAACTTCTTTTGCAATATCATTTTAGCCAATTGCATACCAATAGAGTTCTCCATAGAATTGTTAACCCAAGTAATAATTTTCGAGTTGTTCACCTCCCAAACCTCCATTTCTTCAACAAATTTAGTATTATCTTTTTCAACAGGGATATTTTTTTGTTCCGAAATATAACTCCACAATTTTTTTCCTCTCAAAAATTTCTCATCACATAATTCCAATGAATAATTTTTTCCGTTCAACCGTACACTAATTGATTGCAACGAATCATCTCTTTCGGACCATAATTAAGGAAATAAACACAAACACCAACCAACAACAAGATAGATCGATACAAATATCCAACAAGTCAAAGCAAATCTACCAACAAAACCTCTGCAAATATCTGATTCTTGAAACTAAAAGATGAGGGCAAACCCAACAAGTGCTAACAGATCGAAAATCGAATGAAAACAACACAAAGCTGCAACATACTCACTGTGACACTGGTACACCCACCGGACTGACACTGGTACACCCACCGGGAAAAGTTAGATTAACTTGTGTACATAATTATAGTAGAATTTTGGGAAGAGGATTTCATAGATGAACTTGCAAAAATGACAAGTCTTTTTAATTATACAATACAAAACTAAATGGAGGCTTGAACAATAAATACACAAACCCTAGCTAATGACTAATAAAGGGAAAATACAAAACTACCCCCATAATATAAATACAATATAACTAACATAAATAAATATGGTTAGGTGGTTAGATCTGTCAGTGGACACAATTAAAGCTCATATAAATATGGAGCAGCATCTTTTTTTATTGATCTGAAACTGAAAGTACATATTTTAACTGGTTCCTTCTTGTTAGCCTTTGCTGAATCGTGATGAGTGATTAAATGAAAAGGCTGCAAGGGAAGTGCAAAATATATATCTTTTGATGAGTGAAAATGAAATGAATGCATGGAATTTAATTGGAGAATCTTCTCTTTTTTGGTGGTTTAGATTGAGACGTTGATTTAATAAGGCATTACCACTTTCGCAGGTGAACATTCCCGTTCTAGTTGCTTGATTTCTATGGTTTCATGGTGGTGTGGTGGTTGAGATTTTCTATTTTCATTATTATTCAGATTTTTGAATTGTATTGATTTTAGTGTAACGATTGAGAATATTTTTGATAGAATATTTTTAATAACGAATTTTATGCAACAAATCAACCGTTAGAACTAAAAATATGTTTGGTGGTGTTTCAATTTTTTTTTTTATAAATATACTAGAAAAATACCCGTGTATTACACGGGATTTGTGCTAATTTTATTGAATTTGAGCTCTTTCTTTTTTTTAAATTTTTTTTTGTATTTTGGCTTTTCAAAATAATATAATTTTTTATTCTTAATTACATTGTTACGGTCGTTTTCACATTAATTTTTCACAAATTAATTCTATATTTCAATGACTGATATTTATTTTTGGCGTTTAAAAATTACTTAGTTAATTGTGCTAATTTTTTTAATCAAAAGTATCCAATAAATATATCTTCTATATTTTAGAGTAGTTTACTTTTTTAGATTATTAGATAGATTATTTAGATTGTACAGATAGAAGCTTTGATTTTCTATTATTATTTATCTTTTAGATTATAACAAACTATATTAAATAGAATCTTTGACTTACGAAAAAATAGATTGTATAGATAAAGTCCTTGATTTTTTTGATATTTGTTATTTTTTAGATTATATATAGAAATATGAAAAATATATGTAGTATAGGGTTGTCATATGGATAAATATTAAACCTCCATATGGAATTGAGAGAATGAGAAGTTGACACATGTCTCAGAATAATAAGACGATGACATGTGTCATTTTTTTTTTTCATTTAGTATATAAAGTTGATTTATTGAGTTGTAATAGTTGGGAAGGTGATGAGATGGTGATATGATGGTGTGGATGTGATTGAATCAGGAGTAGCCACGGTTCTGGAACTGTCGGTTCTAGTTCTTTCTAAATGAGGAACTTGGTTCCTCCACAGTTTCGGTTTAACCAGAACAACTTCTTTTTTTCATTTTTTTGATAATTTTTTGAATTTTGTTAAGAAAATAATTTATCAATTTCAGTTAAAAGAAATAGAAAAGTAATTGGACTTAATACTCATAATAATATTAAGCTCAAACTAGATATTAATAATAACATTAAGTTGCCTATGTATCTATTTATGGTATAAAAGAATCAAAGTCCACGTAGCTCACTTACAACACTTGGTTTAAGATATGTCTCATTCATTTGCGAATATAACATCATAATAAATATTTAATATTTTTTTAACATATTTTACTGTAAAAAAAATATAAAATATTGGTTTTAACCTTGAAACCGATAGTTTTAACCGACGATTCTACTCCGGTACGAACCGCCGGTTCCATGATTTTTGACACCGAGGAACTAGCCTACACAATTTTGGTTCCAGTTTTGGAATTGGGTTTTGGTCAATAATTTTGGGAATCGTTGACCACAATTCCGATTCCAATGTGGAACCAGATTTTGGTTCCATTTGGCCAAAATTGAATGACATTATATAGGAATATTTGAGTCGAATAAGTTTTGAATTTTGGGGAATGTGTAAATAGTGAATTTTTCAGAGAGAATATGGATTTAGAATTTGGTTATTTTCCGTAGAAATAGATCAAAGAAATATCTTTGTATATTTATTTATTTTTTTGAAATATCTTTGTATATTTATGAATAATGTAAAACTGAAAATAGATGTTAGAAAAATGGGAATACACGAGCCCAATATTTGCTGTTATTTTCCAATTCTTTTGGGCTTTTCTTTACAGAATTTTGGATTTGAATTCTTTAGCTTCAAATTCATCAAATGGAGCATTAGTTAATTTATTTTAACCCTTAAAAGACTACCAAACAATTCTCTATATTCCACCATACCTGATCAAAATTGTCATGGAGAAAACGAGATTCATTTAAATATTTTCTTTAGTTATAACTGATGAGAATTCAAACAAATCTATTCACAATTCACCATATCCTCTTAGCTAAACTGAACAAAACCAAAAAAAGAAAGAAAAAGAAGGGAACGAGGATCTTTACAAGTTACAACAACCTATCTAGGAACCATAAATGAGAAAAAAAAAAAGGATTGACAAAAAAGAGAAACAAAAATCTTTAATATAACTCCATGAGACATAATTTAAATAATGTGCCTTTAACTATTATTTTGTAACTAAAACACTTTTACATAATATCCAAACAAATTCTCCATTTTTACACAATTCAATATAAAGGTAAATTTTCAAAAAAAAAAAAAACATATATAAAGAGAATCTTTAAAGGAAATAAAACCGATCCTTAATATTGCAAACTCATCTTCATATTTCAACAACCTTCATAACAAAAGATATTTCATTTTATGTCACATCAATATTATGTGGATCAAAATAGAAATTATTGACAACAAAAGAACCAACGGTTTGAAATTCATTACCTTTTCAAATTTCAACTTTGAATGGAAAAAAAAACATCTCACAAATAAAGTGCCAAAAAGAGACTTCCTTTTGATGCAGTGCCATTGCCTTTTATATTACCTCATAAAAATGGATTCTGACATTCAGTGATAGACACGTTTCTACGGGCTGATCTTCTATCGCAAAATAGTATTTCATCGCAAAATACCATAATTTATGCTCGAAAATATGGTAAATCTTGAACACATGACAACAATCCATGTGGTGGTATAGGAGATGAAATACCATCCTAAACTAAAACGAGCCCTATTATGACATCTAAAATTTTCTCCTGTAATATCTTAATTACACAGATGCAGCATGAACCATTCCAACCAATGCTGAAAATTATCAAATTAAAAAACATGAACAAGAGAGTCGATTATTGAAATTTTCTATAAGAATGCAAAAACAGAGTGAATTGTTACAAATTTTAGGCAGTATTAACACAAAGTTAAGAATCATGGTTGCCTAGAACATATGCAAAGTACGAAAGGAAGAAGAAAAGAAGGAATATATGGTTACAGCAACAAATAGCTCTTTATTAAAGAGCCTATAAAAACACAAACACACTAGCTTATCCAGCAACTATACTAATGCTTTTCTGCTAGACCAAATATAAAAGCTACAATTACAACAGGCATGCAAATCAATTGAGTCCATTAATCCTTACCCTTGCCACTTCCTTCTGTAACTTTAGGGCCGTCGTATGAAGAAAGGAAGAAAGTGCTCTCGTTATTTTGCAGAAACCTACATTAAACATAAACCCCAGGTAATACGGTAAGACATTGGTAAATTAAATGTCGTTCAGAGAGGAAAGAACAGATTGAAACATTGTTGTCCTCAGAGTGTGCAAAAACTTTTGCTTTTAGAAGAAGTGATTCATTGTAGCAAAAGTAAAAGTAGTTGAGAATCAGAAGTTACTAGTGTTTGCAGATGTTGATAGTGTTTGGTGAAAAAGTTGTAAAAGTGCTTATTTGTTTGTAAAAGTGAAACCAGAAGCAGAATCAGAAACCTAAAGCACTCATCTCTCTGATTTTAGATTCTGATTAAGTGAAGTAAAATCAGAAGCAGAAGTTGGCATTTGCAAACACTAAGAAGTGATTTTTTTTAGCCAAAAGCAGAGAACAACTTTTTTTTAGTGATTGCAAACACTCCCTCTATAATCGGTGTAGACTGAAATGGCAGTATGGTGCATAGCAAATAAATTTGTTGTTAGCAAGTATGATAGTGAGGTAATAATAGCTCACTGTTTCAATAGGTAAATCGTCAAAAACCATCTTATACTCCTAGAGATGCCTCATTAAAACATAGACTAGCCAAAATATCACCTTTTTGCTAGGGTTATACGTAGAAATTCACCACAATTTGGCAGTATCGCGGTCTCATTGGGAATTATAGCAAAAGCAAAGAATATTAGATTACTTTTCTGCATGGATAAATATCTAATAACCGAACCAGAGCAATAGGCAACATGAAATTAAGTAAAAAGATCAAAAAGCTTATACTTGAGAAACTCGAGCAATTTCTGCTGCATTCGAAGCAAAGTCTCCTCTTCGACTTTTACATATGCCAACAATTCCGGTAACTTCACTGCAAATAATAGGACTACCAATAATGACAATTTCCAAAGCTGATACCAAAATGAAAGGATAGAGCATGTTTTCAAAAAGGCGAATCTTCAAAGCATAGTTAACTTTTCCTATTATATTCATGAAAAAATATACAGATTACATAACACGACATGGAATAAAATTCTAAAAATCACAGGTGTCCATGAATAACACAATTTGCTCAAATTAAAACAAAAGATAAGCATACCAAAGAGGCGCAACAAATGTTCAGCTCCGTATATACTTGATGGAGAAGTATTATCTTGAATTGCTTCTCGATACTGTTGGCACTCCTTTTTGTACAAAAGAATAGTCGGTAATGCTTTGTCAAAATAACATCGTATCCCATTCAAAATTTCTCCAACTGCATCAATCATCCTGTATCAATTGGAAAACATTATCAATGATCAATAACCAGGTAACACCAACTTCTCCTAAGATTGAACCTTCAAAAAACACATTCTCTCAACTCAAATTGGATATGTAAATATGTAATGCCAGTAGCATATGAGAATATGGTTCATCTCCAGCATCACTATATACACAGTGAAGTACTCGAAGACCGATATTTACCAGGTGCCAACGAGGACAGAAAAGTCAAATTACTAGTGAATAGGGGATAGAGCCAATCAAGGGACTAAAAGTGACATTTTTTAGAAAAGATATTACTAGCCATTCCAAAATCCAGTTCGGGTTTTCCTTTTCCCGGACTTCCTCGGTAAATTTTTGACAAGAAAATAAAGCAATGAAAACCAAATTTTGAAAAATTGGCCTTGCATCTATCTGTAATTCAATGCCTCTAGGCTAATGGATAGAATGCCATCAGCTTCCATCTTCATGGTGTTATTTGTCAACACCACCCCACCAGAAAAATAAATAAATACTATATAATAAGTACTAAAGTTTTTTGCTCAATCATCTGTCTGGAAACTGCAGGTCTTTATGACATAAAAAACTAGAGTTCTAAAAAAGCTCACACATATTTCAAAGACCACGACGAATTACAATATACACCACAAAGATTTTGGAATCCACAAAAAAGTGGCAGATAAGAAACTCACTTTCCATCCTTCTTGGACCTGTATTCAAGATATTTAGTTAATATATCATCAACACTTGGAGATCTTGGGAGTTTCACAAGCTGCAAGAAAAGGAACCTTTAAATGTACTGTTTTAGTTGTAATATAGCACAGATATTACAATTAAACCCAAAAACCAGGAAACACCGGAATTGCAACCGGTGTCTAATATATGTGTAACGACCAGGGGCTATCCTAAACGGGCTTTTTCCTTGGGCTTTCCATCCGCGTCGCACTCATGGACTTTCCACCTCTAGAAGTGGGTTTCATGCATTTCCTCACACTCTTAGAACTCAGTACTTAAGTCTGGAGGTCCTGGGTTCGAGTGTGGGGAAATGCATGAAACCTACTTCTAGAGGTGGGAAGTCCATGAGTGCGACGCGGATGGAAAGCCCAAGGAGAAAGCCCGTCTGTTTACAATATGAGTCCACGTTAAAGGCATGTTTACATTAAGACCAACAACAGCATTGCAATTCATATTGCAAGAGAGATGAACAATGGTGCCTTATGTCTTGCACAACAAATTTTAAGTAACATGATGAAATCTTATCATAGGACAGGAATGAGTGATAGTGCAGCAATACTTTTCCACCCAAATTTAAGTTGAATAAACTTACCAGGATAACACACACAATCAAAAAAGAAAAAAAAAAAATTGCCCGAGCACACAATCTTGTCTGAGGGCATGGACCCTGTGGCACCAGAGTCCAGATTCATTCAAGTAGCTGGTAAACCCACAATAAAGAAAATCATTTCAATTTGGGAAACAAATATTCAACTTAAAAAAACACCATTCTTTCATTCTTATTCTTAATATTGCAATTGTACATTTTAAACTCAGTCCAAACAAAGAATAATCAAATTGGCGTTGTTGAAATAACTAATCTTCTTCAACTACCAGGCAAATGGAAAGCTTGTTTCAACTTTTTCTTTCATAGACATGGATGTTCTTCATTAACATTTTCTTATTGCTAGCCTTTTTGCACTCGTTTAACGTGTTTTATTTTTTCCTTTCAGAGAGGAGGGTGTCTATAGCTAACAAATACACGTACCTTGTTCTGCTGAGTGACAAACTCCCAATCATCGACTAATTGCTTCTTCAGATTTGGCGGAATTTGGATCTTGATGAATTTTTCTGTTGCTGGATTGTCCTAACAATGCAAAGACCAAAGCTAGGGCCATCATTACAAAAATAACCTTAACAAATTTTTGTATTTGAAAGTATCTCCAATATTCAAAATTCTGATGAACAGCACCTAAAAAACTTAACATTTGAAAAGAGGATGGCAAATTAGGATGAAGCTGAAATACTATGAACTCTACACTAAATTAAGCTGCTGCTGCAGCTGTAAATGCAGAGTAGCATAACCATGTTCAGAAAATTTAGCACTAGAGAGAGGACAAGAAGTATCAATTTCCAACAGTTGGAGATATAATATTACATTGATATAATTTCTCTGCAAGTCTTATCACATTACGCAGATCTTAAAGTGATGATGGGGAGAAAACCTATAATGTGAAAGCACATCCAAAATCCAAGCGTCTCTCTTCCATTAAGTTTATATTGACTGGTAAGGAGGCAGGCAGAAAAAAACTATGCATGAAAAAAATAGACGAAGCTGAAAACAGCATATGCATGTGCATGTATATGTGTGTGGATAAAGTCACCTTGAAACAAAACCGAAAATATGTCAACTACAGTCAGAACAAACCTCAATGCCCGAATCAGCCTTTCTTTTCTTCCCCTTTGCAACTACAAAATCATGAAGAGAAATAGGTTTGTCTAGAGTACATGACTATTAGAAAATAATAAAGACTGCCAAACATTTTATCATTCAATCAAGAGGGTGACTACACCTACTATGACTGAATGCAGTACAGAGCTGGCAATCTAATCTAGCCAACTCAACAAGGCACCAAGACAATATTCTGTTTTATTTCAATGTTAAGATGACCCATCAAAAGCCACATGATTGAATACCTTGAATTTGCTATATTAGTGGTCCCACTTTTGATAGTTAGAAGAAGACTAACCACATTAAATGCAGTTGTGTCAAAACAAAGAAAAAATATAAAAGGACAATACAAAGATGGTAAGAGCCGTAACTGGCTAGTTAGTATAAGCAATCAGCCTTCTCAAATGATATGAAGATGACAAGTGGAAAAATACAGAAAATATAGAAACTAGAAAACCGCATACCTATGTTCTTTGTCTCCTCTTTATCCACTTTGGCATCTGCAAAATCCACAAGACCAATAACAACTATGCTACTACAAGAACATGATCATACAGAGTTATTTGACCAAAGACAAACAGAAATACCAGCTGAACTTTTTGGCTTTGTTTGTGCTGAACGCCCTGATTTAGTATTCTTGTCCACACCAGCTTTCTTATCAAGGGCCTGTTGCTTCAATTTATTCTCTTGAGTATTTTTCATCAAGCGATCCATGCCTACCCATTCATCCCAACTAATTGGCAAGATATAAGGCTTTAGTCAGTGATTCTGTATAATACTAAAATAACCACCACCTTATTCTTTACTAGAGAACTTTAGCAGTAGAATATTTGATTATAAAATTGAAAATCACTACGGATCATCATAGTATCTTTTATTAGACTCTTGATCTGGCTTGCCCTTTGGCAAAACAAATCTAATTTTTACCGGAATAAAAGAAGTAAAGGTTTCTTCAGCATTCTGAAACATAAGAAAGGTCTGTTTGATATGGATTGGGGAACTATTACAGATCTATATTATAGTCTGTTTGCAGACAGGATTTCCCATCACAAATGTGAAATTATTAAGAGGTAGGAAAAGATATGGGATAAGAAGCAGCTTAAACCATATTTTTGCTGGAAGTACTAAAACAGTTTGGAGGTAACCAGGTAGCTAGCCGAAGAACCAACCAACGCACCAAAAAGAAAAACTCAGTGCACCAAGACGAACCTCTGGCACATGAAAACCTCTCAGAGGATTCAATGTGCATGAGACATCAAATATTGCTTTCAGTGAATATCAGCCTACAACTTAAACGCAATACGGAAATACAATTTAGATTTTGCACAGCACACAAGTGAGCTAACTAAATATGGCTACTTGTCCACACGTATGCAACACAAGCCAACACAATATTTTTACCTTTTCAACAACATGAAACTAATTGAGAACACGAGTATGTTGTGACACAATTTAGATATCCAATGCGAAAATACAAGTAGCCATTCCCCATACTTTTGAAGACCATCTTTTCATTTGCTTCTCCTTTTCCTAAACACAAAGCATCTAAATGAGCAATAGAAATCCTGTTTCACTATAAGACACATGACTAACTCGATACTCTCTTAACCAATGATTCAAAAATTAACCTAAACTTGGCAGAGAACTTGTAGATCTGGGCACTATAACCTCTAGCAAGCATCTCAGCTCCATGTGTAATGAAATTATTCAGAATATAGAATAATGTGAGATATGCAAGCAATTTCATGTGTTTGATGCCTAAAGAATACAAGAATGATACCTTAAAATGTAATCTTATATATGTTTGGAAATGGATATATGTTTCGTAAAGTAGTTTTGACAGGAATTTAAACACAAAAGTACGTGAAAAAATAAAATGATTTTGGTTTGTTGTGGTACTATTTTCAAAATTGAATGCATATAATAATTTGAAGTTGTGGTGGAGTCCACTTTCAATATTTAATTTAAATCTAAACATTTATTGAAAGATTTGTAGGTAGTTGGTCTCATTAGATAAATATAATAAGAAAATAGTGACATCTACATAGATATAATTGGTAGTGATTGTTCCCACTGATATAATTTGAATGAAATGATGGCAATAATGATTGACAAGTGATAGATTAAGTTATGTATAAGGTTGAAAATTGAAATTATAGGTTGGTGATGTTATTTTATGTGGAAAAGGAGAAATTAAAATAGGCATTTTCATTGACAACAGATGAAACATACAAGATTTCGGATTTTGGAATAGTAAAAATCTAAGAATGGGCTTTGAAAATGAAACTATGCAAGGCCTGAGTGGAGGTCATCATAATCACCACATTAGTACAATACCGAACTTTGGATTCAGTACCTCAGAAATAAACTATCTAGTGACCTAGTAATTTGCAAAAGACACTTTAACTTGTATGAAATACTCTTTCATGCCAGAACAGTTGATCATATACCTTATCAACCTAAAAGTGCACATATTTTCTGACTTACAAATACCAAGTTAGTCACCAACCTGAGTAATTTTGCGCATGATTTCTACTTATCTTACCAGGAAATATCATAATGACAAAAAGACCCTACACAGCTGAAATTTTTCTATCAATATAAAATGATGATTCAGCCTAATGTATCACCTAGCAATGGTAAACTTCAAATGCTTGACTATATTTCCACAATAACATCATGTCATTCATAACAGAATAGGTTTCATAGGTACGTAAAAGAAGCATATGGCGCGGATCAGAAACAACTCAAAAATCTGTAGAGAAAAAAATGTTTCACGTATTATTCACTCATGAAACCAGTTCTGGGACTTCCCTTCATGAATCTTTCCTCAGTTTAAGTTGTTGCGCCCAAGTTCATGAAGAACCTAAACACATGATCAGTGACTTCCTCAAGAATTTGTCACCAAGTTCTTTCTCAATAATCCATCTTCAGAATCTACTCAATTCTTTCCTTACAGAAATTGGATAAAAAAATTATCTGCTTGTTTCTTCAGTTCAACCTTAGATTTTCGTTCTTAGTGCTAAATGCTAATCATCACATATCTAACTTTCCTCTGTCGGAATCTTCTCTTACTTCACCCTGACCAATTGGTGCATATCATCTCTCATATGCATAAATGAAACTTATGATCCAAAAGACATACAGCTAAGTTGTTTTTGAACACTTTCTAGAGAGTATGAAAACTTGCACCTGATTGTTTGTCATATAGACTATAAAGCCGAAGAAAGGAGATATATATATATATATATAACAAAAAGGAGAATGAGATTGGACCTTGATGTTTGACAAACAAAAAGAAACCAAGAACAAGAGGGGCGTAGTGTTGCCCCTATTTTCTCATCTGCTTCGAAACTAAAAAACATTTAATGTGTTGCACCAGTATACTCACTTTTTATTCCAACCCTGAAAAAATATAGAATTGATCAGTGTATGCCATGACAAAAAGAAAGCACTACAAGTCATTTTACAGATTAGGCCAGGACAACAAGATATTAATTGGCCGGATAGAAGACACGGAAAAAGCATCATAAAGAAAGTCACAAACACATGATACCAGGTAATGTTATACACAAATCAAATGGTCTAGAGTGACCAAAGAATAAAAAAAGTAGGTTATTAACTTACAAGGTAATGGACAAAATATCTCCATTCATTCTTCCGGAACTCTGCTTTTTGGACCTTAAATACACCAAAAAGAAAGTAATCAAAAAATACTATTTTGAACAAAGAAATATATGAAGTAAATATGGCCTAAAAATATCTAGCAATAAATGGTACATAAACGCTAAAACAAATTGAGATCCTCAATAATGATCCTCATACATGATTAATAATTAACAGCAGGAAGAAGATACATAAATCAAATTTCAGGGTTACTCCAATTAAGAGATGCAAACCATTCATGCAAGATCTTGGCAGGAGCACCTACATGAATTTAAGAATTCCATCTAACTTACCAAAAAAACCTAAAGTCAAAATGTCTTCAAAATTCAGTTAATTTAGGTGCCTCAAGAGTAGCTCTCCAAAATTTTGAACATGCGAATGTGATAGGAAGCTAAGACAATCATTAAATTGTGATGAGCCATGATACTCTGTACAGAGGACTGAATACCCTCAAATAGAAGAGGATAAAATGAAAGTTTTAAAACTGCAAATAAGCAAATGGTCTCTTTCTAGAATTCATGCTTACAATGAGTTTCTTAGTTCCAATTTCCCATCCCAGATTTGACAGTGAACCTTTGATAACTTGTTACCAAATGCCGAAAAAATGAGTTTTCTCAAAGGGATAAATTCAGAACATTTGGACGGTAAAACTATATGGGGTAAGAAGAGCAGAAAACTGTATTGACTTATGCCCCCAGAAGTACATAGCATAATGGCATTAGTTTAAGGTTAAAACTAATAAAATCTATAATAGCCTTCCACATTAGACATCACAAATACACATCTTAGTATCACAATCATTAATGCATATATAATTTGGAAATCAATATAGGCCAGAAACTATACAAATGACCAGACATATAAACACGTGTCCTGGCAGAAATGGAGATGACATGCATATACATATATAAATATCCAGGTCATGGATACATCTACAGTGCATCCACACAAATACTTCAGTCAGATACGCAAGTCTCATTCTCTTTCCCATATAGAAGTGGTTCATATCCCAGGTGCGCTCAAACAATATGCTAACATGTAGCATGGGACATGCATTCAACACTAAGACAAAGAAACCCAGAAAGTAACTCGAACACATATTCTACACTCATCACTGATACATGTCGGTGCTATAGGAAACAAAAATATCAATTCTCATACAAGATTTCACGCAATATTGGCCTGAAACAAGACACAAGTGACGGATATACGAACACGCGTGCAGGCACATACAGAGATGAACCAACATACTTAAATATAAATCTTCAGATCATGGATTCATTATATTTACATGCACAATGACAAATATCTTCTAGTAAGATATGGCGGCCCCTATTCTCTTTTCTCTCCAGAAGTGATTCATAACGTAAAACATTCAAACAAAATAGTCATCCATAGCATGGAAAATACATCCAAGCACAAAATCACATAAATCGGGCAAGTTTTATCAGCAAAATAACAAAAAAGATTGACACTAGCAATTGCAACAACTAGAATCATAAATGTTTCACTACATTATAGTAACTCAAAAAAGCCTCATGGTGTCCAAAATGCAACTTCAACAGCAAATCCTCTTCCAATAAAAGAGAAAGAAACCCAAACCACACCACCTTTAGTAAAAGAACCCAAGTACTTTACCCCCCACATTTTTCCTACGGGCTTCTTCGTGGTCCATGATTCAAGCACAAAATCAATAAGGCAATAACGTCATAAAAAAACTCGCAACATATATTCCATACTCATAAATCACAAACGCTGGAATTAACAAAATATAAATATTCAATTCACATTTGAGATTCAGTTTGCCATCACACTGATTGGCAACGGTCAAATCATATAAAAAAGAAAGGAAAAAAAAGCCATTGAAGTTCACTAAAGTCGGTATAAGAAAAATGAAATTAAATCAAATAAAAAAACCATGAAGTATTTCAGTTAACCAAAATCCAAAACCCTAAGAATAAAACCGATATTAGGGCATGCCTTGGCTTCGTAGATGCGGGGGCCATGATAGGCAAGAACCTTCTCCCCTTCAGAGAATAGGCTCTTAGAGTCGGATTCCGTCGCGTCGCCGGAGGAATTCTCGCCGTCGCTCCCCGACTCTCCTTTCGAACTGCTCATTTTCTTTCCTCGAATTTTGTCTTCTTCCCCAAAGATACTCTCTCGGAAAAGTTATTTCTCTTTCCTATGTACGAACAATACAGACTCAAGGAACAACTCTCTGCAATTCCTCGGCAAAATAGGTATGCAGACGCATGTTTCCCTCTTCTTTGCCGGTTTCAAATTTGTAACGGGCGGAGCAAATCTTTATATATATGCCGATAAGGCGATACTGATAGTCTGTGCCCAGACCCGGATAAAACCCGACGGGTCTGTGATCTTTATGGTTTATAATTTTTTATTGGGATAATTACGAAAAATATCCTTGTGATTTGACATAATTACGAAAAAAACTCAGATAAATTTTAAAATTACAAAAAATACTCTTGAGGTTTTATTCAGTGTTAAATTTAAGGGGCTAAATGTAGTATTTTTATAAATATGAGGGGGAGATTTTGAAATATTTTTTGCTTATGAAAAGGATAAATGTTGACAAAATAAAATCTAGGGGGTATTTTTTGTAAATTTGAAATTTAGTTGGATTTTTTTGTAATTGGATCAAACATAAGGGACTTTTTGTAATTAACCCTTATTTATTTTGATAGGTTATGGTTTATAAATTAAATATTGATCATATTTAAATTTTGTAATGTGAACAGTGTAGTCATATGTAAATAATTAAATAAACTAGAATTGGTTTCCTTTTTATGCTAATCGAGTTAGCAAATAAAACTTATGATTTTGAATAAGATCAAAGGATCGAACTAAAGTTATCTAGATCGTTAGAAGGCAACTAATTTCTCTTTAAATAAGTATTGTCGTAGAATTTAATAGGAATTGCATGAAAAATTGAGTGATTAGCCTAATATATAATTTATTATTTATTATAGATAAAAAGTACGCAAAAACAAATTTATAGATAAAAAAAATGATATTCATACCATATTTTATGGAATTATGTGAAATATGAATTGATGAGACTTTAGTGCATGCAAAAAAAAAAAAAAAAAAAAGAAACATATAAGACAATGTTTGGAAGTTGATTTTAGATAAGAAGAATAAAATAAATATAGATTTTTGCCATGTTTTTTATATTTTAATAAAATACGAATATTTGCTCAAATTCTTCATGCATCTATTAATCTTATGTTCAACTATATTGCCTAGCTAAATGTTATTGATCAATATGAGGTGCGTTTATTTTTAATGGTCCGAAGCACGACAAGCCTGAATGACCCACTGAAATATACATTTGTTAGGTTGGCTTCGCCACAAAATATATAGCTCGATGAAATTTTAGCCCAGTCTAACCTAATTTTTTTTCACTTGGCTCATCGGGCTAGGCATGGGCTGGCCACCCAACCCATTGACAGCTCTAAGTGTTTTTTTCAAATCAAAAGATTCTGACAACTCTAAGTGTTGTTTCTAATCAAAATATTCCGACAACTAAGTGTTTTTTATTTTAAATCAAAATATTTTGTTTAGTGATTGGGTTGATTGAGGGAAGTTTTTGGGGGAAAAGGAGTTTGACATGATGTATTGAAAAACATGTATATTAAGTATAGAAACGCATTGAGAAGCGTAATATATGTTTGGTTGGTGATTGCGGAAATGAGCTGAGAAGGAAATGCTTCTGGGAATCGTAAACAAACATACCATAACGGCATGATTGGTATGAATGAATAGAATTAGGTTGGAATGGAATGTAACTTAGAAATGGAATAACATTAGGAATGGAATGATGTAGTATTACTATTCTTATGATTGGTATGTACAAGGAATGGAGAAATGAATGGATGACGATTATTTACTTGATTTAAATATCTTGATTTGTAATTATAAATTAATGATAGTAATTGAGAAAAATAATTTTAAAGTATCAAATTCTCTTAAATAAGATTTTTTAAATAAATTTTATTAAATATATTATTCGTAAATTGATATAAGATTATTTTAATGTGTGCTAAATAATATATATATATAGAGAGAAAGATTTATATCTATGATATCAAAAATATTTTATATAATATTTTTTAGGGATAATTACAAAAACACCCCTGAGATTTGGGCTAATTACAAAAAAATCCAGAGAGGTTTTAAAATTACAAAAAATATCCACCAGGTTTGATTATGTGTTAAATTTAAGGGGGTAACTATAGTATTTTTTATAAATATCAGGGGTTTTTTATATTTTTGTTGCTTATGAAGGGAGAAAATGTAAGATTAATCAAACCTCGGGTTTTTGTAATTTTAAAAATCTCCGGGTTTTTATGTAATTATCCCAAACCTCGGGGTATTTTTGTAATTATCTCTATTTTTTAATAAGAAAATTTAGAAAATCAACAAAAGAATTATATATCAAAATTTTGATTTAAGTGTTGAATATTTATAGAAATTGACTATGATTTATTAAAATATTAAATATAACTTATATTTAAATTATAAATAATTTTTTATTTATAACACTACTTTTCGAAAATATAGATTATATCCAACATTTTTGGTCATTTATAGAAAGATAATTTTATTAAAAATAAAATTTGAGTCATTTTTTATGATTGGGAATAGCTAAACCCATGGGGGAGAGGAGGAATGGTCATTCCCTTAATTTTGGAATTAGGGATTCCCATGGGAATGAGTATTCTTATTACTAAAGATACCAAGCGCGTGAATGAGAATGAAACAAGGAATGGTCGTTCCATTCCATTCTACCACATTCCCATCTGCAATCATGTAAAGTAAGTGTTTGGTGTATATTGGTTTTGTGCTTGGTGCTACATTAAAGTTTTTAGTGGGCCTAAATGATCCCAACGGGTCCGATATCATTGGACTAGAACAACCCTGGCTCTGTTACATGGCATTAGGGTGCATGGGTGAGTCCAGTCTCTCTAGCTAGATATGATTAACTCGAATGTAACTAGCAATGGAAAATCTTAAGAGGTATTTATACAACACAAAATGATAATATTGCAATAGAAAATGTTCTTTATTGAACATTTTTTTTTTGCATTAATTTACACATTTCTTAGAATGTGAAGTCATATTTGCATACAACTCCATGATAAAAAGAGAATGACTACAAAGAATAATAAACAATATAATCTCATTTGAGAATACATATCCCACTGCCCAATGCGTCAGATCAACAAAATAATCTAATTAAGGTTGTCCCCAAAATCCCATACCTCCAAAAATAAAAGAATTGATGATATAATTACCCCTACATATGTATGGTAAAAAATGAAGATATCAAATATATATATATATATATATAAATCTAGTTTCCTGCTAAAGGATCATTGTCGAAACCTAGTGTCCAGCCCCAGGACTTGGACCCGAATCCTTGATTCCTCCGAGTGTTTTAGCATTATTGTACTTGTGTCCTTCACCGGGGCTCGGACCAGACTCCTTAATCCCTCCGAGTGTTTTAGCATTTGTGTACTTGTGTCCTTCACCAGGGCTCGGACCAGACTCTTTAATCCCTTCGAGCGTCTCAACATTTACGTATTTGTGTCCTTCACCCGGACTCGGCCCAGCCTTGACGGCGCCTATCGAAAATCCGTGAATTTTCGAACCGTTAAGGCGACGAGCCTCTGTCGCGAAGAAAACCGAGCTAAGCATCAGAAAAATGATCAAGATCAAATCAATGATTTTCATTTCCCTCGACATATATAATAATAATAACTTTAAACGTTTTAATTTCGTGTGAGGAAAAAAATTAGAGAGGGAGCTATAGAAATGTAAAGATTGTTTTTTGTGTGTATTAAACGGCTTATCGAAATGTATTATTTATACTATAAGATTTATTGACCGGGGATATGATGGAGGCTGTTTGATTTTAGGCTATTCAAACCGACGTCAGAAGTAGAACTTAGAATAGAGAGATATTATTTTAGAGGGAACTTGCATGGGAGGTTCTTGATTTTTTGAAAAAAAAAAACAAACAAATAAATAAGAGATTGCGAGTCTAAGTTGGGTGGCATTAGTTTCTTGAGTTCTAAAGGCTGCATGTGTAATATTGGCGAATATTTCTCCAATCTTCATGCAAGTCTATATTTGGGACCATGACTATGTATCTGTTTGAATTCAACTTTTAAATTTCAATTTCAACTGAGTACTATTTCTAGTGCATGGTGGTGTATTATTTTTTTTAATGGTCAATTTTCCACGAGTGCAATTGCAAGCTTGGAACTCAAGCCACTAGACCACGACTTGACAATCATAGGGAATTCTTTATATATTCCCTTTAATTTTATCGGGGCAAAAACGACATTTAATTATTTAATATATAATAATCCGATTTATATATTAATTAAGTATTAATTGCACAATGTACTCTTAATAAAATAATCCGGCCAAAGGAGTTCGGGACTGGCCCATAAGCCGATTTCTCATACACGGACTAGCTCAAGGCCGATTTCTCCTATACGGCCCACAGAGCCCATCTCTCAGGTATAAAAAGGTCTCTCCTATTCAATTGTAAGTACATTCTCACATTCTGATAATTCTGCTTCGCATTTAATTCCGTATTCAATAACTGTCTTCATTATTACTTCGTTCACAGTGCCGACTTGAGTGTCAGAGGGGCCTCCCTGGGACAACCCTCGGGGCCCTATAACATTTACGCGTGTGTGCAGGCAAGTTCTCGGTCGAAGAATTTTCCAACTTCCGAAGAGAAAGACTTGAAGACTTCCTTCTCGGGAGGATTTCATCTACACCGTTGACTTTGAGTGATCTACCCTAAAAATGAGCATCAAATTCATATTCCATCTTGTAATCCAACTATGTTGGACGGATGTCACGTGTATAAAATGATGTCACAATTATACACGTAATATTTATCTAGTGTATTAGAACATAATATGAAATAGAAAATCTCACCCGACACACAAGTTGTGCCTAGCTACCGTACGAAATTGATAATATTTTCTATTGCAAATTATATTGTAACATTATTTATTGTAGAGAATATTACAATTTTACTCATGTACCTATAGATGTGCGACAAAGTTGATCCTTTCTGAAATTTTCGTTGATTTTTCGAGTATAAAGTGATCATACTATGTCAAGGGGAACTACTAATGTAATTTTGTTACTTGTTTCCAAATCAGTGACAATCGTTAGATCTAATAGTACGCATTATGTATATTAGTAAAATGAAATATCTTCTGAATGATTAAGAACTGGATTTAACAGACTTTGGCCGCACGATTTTCTTCCCTCTGGTGAAGCCCTTGTTGGGTTGTTCGTCGTCATGGAGATCGATGATTTCTTGTTCCTAGAAATCTCCTCTTCCACTTCGTTTCATACACTCTCTTTTTTTGTTTCCCACGTCAAATGTTCGTACTCCTTCCAACCAACCACGTCAATGGTGATTTATCCATAGATAGTGATTCCACAAAGATTCTTCCAGTTTTGCAGTCTCCTCTAACAGTTATGGACGCTCAGCCATTGCCCAGGCTACCCTCCATCGGAAAAACAAGCATCTCGCAAAAACCCTAGTCTAGGTAATGACAGTTGTACTGTGGTACAGGCTATGCGTATCGTAGTACACATTACAGTTCAATCTTTACTGCGGTACATCCTCCACGTACGTACAATGGTACAAAATAATGGTTGGTGGTCCAGTTGACTCATATCACCATGTTCTTGCGAGCAATGCTCCCAAGACTCATCTCCAAACTAGTCAGCACCTACAACCAATCCAAACATGTCATGTTCCCACGACTCCTTTCCAACCCAGACAAGTTATACACCCAGTTCGTAAAGGTAATATCTTTACGTTAAAGATCCATGAGGATATTTATGCTTCCCATCGTAAACTTTGTGAGCAGTCTTTAATTAGTTAAACTCAGGTCCGTGCCTACCATGAGTCAAATGAGGCCATGGACTCAGGCCCAAAAAAAGTTTGTAAAATTAGGGGCCCAATAATTTTATAAATTAATACATATATATATACATGCCTCGTGATATTTTAGTAGGGAGCTTTAAGTTTTAAAAGCCCAAACAAAAAAAGCAACCCAAAAGCCCAAATAAAAAGAGCAAATTAAGCCCAATTAAAATGCATATCATAAAAGACTGAAGACAGATTGAAGACAGACGAGGACTGGACACGGGTTAGAAAACAAAGGGAAGAAAGAGGGAAAAAGAAGAAGGAAAAAGAGAGAAATAGAGAAGAAAATAAAGAATTTGAGGGAGAAGTGGAACAAATATGTATCTTCCACAATAAAGATGTCCTCCACAATTTGATTTCTTCTTCCAATTTCAAGTCATGTTGAGAGTGTCAAAGCTATAAAAAAAAACAAATTGTGCAAATAGGAGATGCTTTACTTGACTTGACACATGATACTGAAGATCCAAAGACAAAGAATGAAGCTGAATCATTGGCATTATATGAATTCGAGAATTTTGAGTTCTTGCTCGGTGTAGTAATTTGGTATAAGTTGTTATATGCAATCAACACAGTGGTAAATTTCTTCAATCCGAGGATATGGATATTGATGTTGCTATCACTCTGTTGCAAGGACTTATTTCATTTCTTGAAGAATATCGAGAATATGGTTTCATAAGTCCATGAGTGAGGCTAAAGAAATGGCAAGTAAGATAGGCATCGAAGCTGTATTTCGAGAAAAACGTAATATTCGGAAAAAGAAACGATTTGATGAAAGCAATAGTGAAGAAGTATCACAATCAGCAGAGGATTCTTTCAGAGTTAACTATTTTCTATTTATAATTGATCAAGCTCGTTGTTCTATAGAAACTCGATTTCCATAGTTTAAAATGTATGAGGAAATCTTTGATTTTTTTGTTCAATTTGGAGAAGTTGCAATATGCTGATGATGAAAGCTTATTGAGGTCTTGCAAAAATCTTCAAAATTCTCTGACATAGAATGGTTGCTCTGACATTGATGGTAGTGATTTATTTTCAGCGTTATCATTTTTGAAGTGCTCTTTACCAAGAAAAACGAAATCTGCAATTGGAATGGTGGATTATTTGAAGAAAATGGATGGTTGTTTTCCAAATGCTTATATTGCTTATAAGATTTTGTTGACAATACCAGTTATTGTAGCAAGTGCAGAAAGAAGTTTCTCAAAGTTAAAGCTCATTAAAATTGTTCTCCGATCAACCATGTCACAAGAGAGATTGAATGAGTTAGCTATGTTATCAATTGAGAAAGGAATTATTGAGCAGCTTGATTATACAGACTTGATTAATACTTTTGTTGCCAAAACTGTGAGATGAGTTGTATTTTAATATTTATTTTGAACATGGTTGCCATATTATTTAACTAATTTACATTATAGAAAGCTTATTTTTTAATATTAATTTTGTTGTCTTTAAATTAGTAAAAAGAAGGCCCATTTAAAAGTTTGACTCAGGCCGAAGAATTGCTAGGCACGGCCCTGGTCGCACTATATACCATAAGGGTTCTAAATTGTTTACTGTGATTAATTTATATGAGAAACTTAAATCTTTGTGGGGTTTGTCTTCGACTTTTCCCATATCTCTTGGTAAGAGTTATCACAACTTATATTTTGATAATCTATTGGATCGAGATAAAGCTTGGAATAAGCAAATTTGGTCCTTGTCCTCGGGTTCATTTTGACTCCAAAGTGAATGTTTGACTTTGATTCGAAAAATGTTAAATCCAATGTTGCTTAGGTTCGGGTGCACATTCATGGGCTTACTTGGGAATATTGACACCCAGACATTTTATTGGGTATTGTGTGTGTGTGTTGGGTACTCCATTGAAAATTGACACTAACACACTGAATGGTATGATGGGTCACTACGCTCGGGTTCTTGACGAGGTGGAATTATCTTTGCATTTATGTGAGAAAATAATCATTGAACATACAGGTCATTCAAGCTTTATTTTTTTCTAATACGAACGGATTCCAGAATATTGTAGACATTGTGAGGTAATTGGTCACTCTTTGTGTTCTTGTCGTAAGGTCTCCAATACGGTTATTCAGGGTCGCAGTCGCTCCAGATATGCCCATAAAGCTCCTTCTCCTTCCCATCATGCCAACCATGGGGGTCGTCCAACTAGGCCTTCTAGGGGACATCGCCAACTAAGGTTGCTGGGAGAATTTCCTACTCACAAATGGCACCTGACTGCTTTGCGCCACCCTCTGTACAGTTGATGACTCAAAAAAAATTGCCACTCTATGCCAGTTGCATGACGGTGCAGTAGAGGATTCAGAAGACTCGGTGCAAATTTTGAAATTACCTCTAGTTGTTTATCAGTTTATGGATAACCGGACCTTCAATATTGAGTCGAACATTGATAACTTGAATAATCACTTGGCTTTATCTAATAAATAGGTTCCAACTGTTGATACAATGCAGTCCGCCAGCACTTTCGTTCTTTCCATGAAGGGGAAGATTCCTGCATGGATCACACACGCATACTTGTTCGGAACATGATATTTTAACCACTAAGTTGATGATCCAGTCCAATTATGTGGAGAAAGATACCTCACCTGCTAATTCTTTATCTCAAATTCCGGTTGAGACTATGATGAATACACGACGGAGTTCAGTCGGTAGCACCCCACATCCAAGAACCAAACTCTGGAACAGCAGGCAGTTATCAATATTTGGATTAATGTCTCCAGGGCAGCCGTAAGAGTTGCTTCGGTTAGTGAAAATTAAAGCCATTACAAGCATTAGATCTGATTGCCTCTAAATCTTTGGCTGATGAGGTAGATGATGATGACTCTTATACTGAAGAGTTTTGAGAGTCCATGAGAGTGGACTATCGATACACGATACGCATGTTTATGGATTTTTTTGGTCCTCGGCTCTAGATTTTTCTTTTGTTCCAACTATGTAATCGGCTTGTGGTTATTGTATTCTATGGGTCCTTTTGGACATTTATTTCAGGGTACTATTTTCCTCCCAAGGGTTTTTTCCACAAGGGTGGGTTTTACCTTGAAGGTTTTAATGAGGCCCCATTGTTAAGCTAGCTGATCGGCCGTGTGATCAGCACTTTTTTCTCTTTTATTTTATTTTCCGGCCTTGTGCCTTTACCTCAAATAAAATGTAATTTTTTGTTACTTTGAAAATATATACTTTTTAGAGTAAAAAAGATAATTTGTTTAATAAAAATGATACTTTTGAATAAGATTGTATATAACTTTACAAGTAAATAATCAGTTTTCTTACTTTGAAAACGTATATTTTTCAGAGTAAAAGTGATATTTTTTTAATGAAAAGTGAACCGTTTTAAATCTGAAGTGGTATAATGCACCATAAAATAATTCAAAGTTGACACTGAAAAAAAAAATACTTTGTAAACATATACTTTAAGAGTAAAAAGTGATACTTTTTGAGTCTAAATTGATACTTTGCCATCACATAATATTTTAAAAATACCACCACGCCCTAGAGATGTAATCTGCCGTCCAAATATTACAGAAGTGTCAATGTACCCTAGTAATACAGTTTCACCTTATATTATTAAAATGGAATGACCAGGTTGATCAGGTCGGCCCGACTTTCTGGGCCTAATGGGTTGGCCAAATAAAATAGAAAGTCAATGTTTGATAATTTAAATTAAATGCGGACAATTGTACCATTTTGGTTGAAATATGATCCAAATCTTTCCAATTATATCGACACAATATTTAATTATCAAATTGCAATTCCTAAATTAGAATGACATTCATACCAAAATTGAAAGCGAGAGAGTTAATGATTTATGTTAATTATTACAATTAAAAATATATTGCGGTAACCATGCAATCCTTTTTCTAATTAAATGACATCGAAACTCGTTTTAGAAGCATGGATATCTGATTTTTTTAATTATAAATTATGCCATTAATTTTGCAATGCGCGATTATTAATAAAACTATTGAATAGAATTAAATTGGAAGACTTATTTTTTGATACATCATAATATATTGATTTTCTATTTATGAATACTTTGTGAATTTAGTGTTAACTAGAGGAGGCCCCTGTGCGATGCACGTGCTATTATAATAACAAGTAGAGTTGTCAAATGGGTCGGCCCAGACTGGCCCACTGGGCCAAAAGAGAAAAATCATTGGCTCGGGCTAAAATTATGTATAACTGCTATTTTTGAGATCAACACGATCCACCCCATGAAAATTCACATGAAATGACCAGGCTGATTGTGTCGACCAACTTTTTAGGCCTATTGGGCTGGGTCAAATAAGCACGATATTTTTAGGGTCTCCAAATTACAGCTCAAACAGGCTTTTTTCATCGGCTCGACCATCATATTGTGCCTAGTTTGACACCTCTAATAATCAAGCTTTTGTATTCATATTAACATGTACTTAATAGCCATAATGATGGTGATCAGTCCCACAAAAATGTTGCATCATCAATAATAGATAAGCTGTGTTGATGGTGGATGTGAGATTACTGTTTGATAAATGGTTTTATCATGATTTTGATGATTTTGTTTTTATACCAAAACAATGTTTTTAAAGGTTGTCCAAATACTCCTAAATGATTTAAAATGGTTTTAAATATTTTCCGTAGTATTTCTTCAAGTCTATTTTCGACAAAATTGGACAACGCTTTTATATGATTTTGTGTCAAGTGTTTTTACATCAAAACAATGTTCCTGAATGTTGTCCTAATACTCCCGATTGGTCTAAAGTGTTTTTACTATTTTCGGAGTATTTCTTGAAGTTTATTTTCGATATAAAATTAGACAACACTTATGTTTCAGGCTCGACCGGTCGCCCTATAGGGCAACCCGTAACTGTGTTGAGTTTTGGAATAGAAAAAGGGACGGAGGAAAACTTGAGGGGGGCGACCGATCGACCCGGGGGTCGATCGATAGGGGCGACCGGTCGACCATAGGGCGATCGGTGCCTGGGAAGCCCCCTCAAGGTGCAGTCTTCTCTGTTTCATTTTTTAAAATGGAATGACCATGTTGATCAGGTCGGCCCGGCTTTTTGGGCCTAATAGGCTGGCCAAATAAAATAGAAAGTCAATGTTTGATAATTTAAATTAAATGCGGACAATTGTACCATTTTGGTTGAAATATGATCCAAATCTTTCCAATTATATCGACACAACATTTAATTATCAAATTGCAATTCCTAAATTAGAATGACATTCATACCAAAATTGAAAGTTAGAGAGTTAATGATTTATGTTAATTATTACAATTAAAAATATATTGCGGTAACCATGCAATCCTTTTTCTAATTAAATGACATCGAAATTCGTTTTAGAAGCATGGATATCTGATTTTTTAATTATAAATTATGCCATTAATTTTGCAATGCGCGATTATTAATAAAACTATTGAATAGAATTAAATTGGAAGACTTATTTTTTGATACATCATAATATATTGATTTTCTATTTATGAATACTTTGTGAATTTAGTGTTAACTAGAGGAGGCCCTGTGCGATGCACGTGCTATTATAATAACAAGTAGAGTTGTCAAATGGGTCGGCCCCGGAGATCGCCCACGGGCCAAAAGAGAAAAATCATTGGCTCGGGCTAAAATTCTGTATAGCTGCTATTTTTGAGATCAACACGATCCACCCCATGAAAATTCACATGAAATGACCAGGCTGATTGTGTCGACCAACTTTTTAGGCCTATTGGGCTGGGTCAAATAAGCACGATATTTTTAGGGTCTCCAAATTACAGCTCAAACAGGCTTTTTTCATCGGCTCGACCATCATATTGTGCCTAGTTTGACACCTCTAATAATCAAGCTTTTGTATTCATATTAACATGTGTACTTAATAGCCATAATGATGGTGATCAGTCCCACAAAAATGTTGCATCATCAATAATAGATAAGCTGTGTTGATGGTGGATATGAGATTACTGTTTGATAAATGGTTTTATCATGATTTTGATGATTTTGTTTTTATACCAAAACAATGTTTTTAAAGGTTGTCCAAATACTCCTAAATGATTTAAAATGGTTTTAAATATTTTCTAGAGTATTTCTTCAAGTCTATTTTCGACAAAATTGGACAACGCTTTTATATGATTTTGTGTCAAGTGTTTTTACATCAAAACAATGTCCCTGAATGTTGTCCTAATACTCCCGATTGGTCTAAAGTGTTTTTACTATTTTCGGAGTATTTCTTGAAGTTTATTTTCGATATAAAATTAGACAACACTTATGTTTCAGGCTCGACCGGTCGCCCTATAGGGCAACCCGCACTGTGTGTTGAGTTTTGGAACGAGAAAAAGGGGCGGGTCGACCATAGGGCGATCGGTGCACAGGAAGCCCCTCAAGTGCGATCTTCTCTATTTCATGTTTTAACTACCCCCAACCGCCCAACATGAGGGCGACCGTCGCACCCCCCCGACGGTCCCCCTGTGTAAAAATTGCAGAGTTTTCAATTTCAACTTATCTCTGCGCGACCGGTCGAGCCCCTCGTTTGACAACAAACTATCCGTGGAGTTTGCAGACAACTTTTCCTTAATTTGAGGGGTTGATTTCTAACAGTTCTTTTCTTCATTTGTCTTGGTATTTTTTACAGAATTCATGTCCCCAAGAGGAGCCTATCATGTACAAGACATCTTCTATAAATAGAGGAAGAATTGAGGTCTAGGCTATTCTTGATGACACTTGCACTCAAGAATACACTTGTTCTTACATTGTCTTATTTCTTGTTGTAATTTGCCTAGCTATTCACTTTCACATTCTTGAGGTCTAGGCTATTCTTGATGACACTTGCACTCAATTGTATAATTCATTATCGAGTTGTAATCTTGAATTTTTGGGTTATCATTCAACACAAGATATCCTTGTGAGTGTTCTTGTGGTAAGAACACACTTGGGTGATCTAGGTGTTAGGTGTAAGAAGATTGTGGTAATCTTCTTGTCGAGGTGTTGAAGAGTGTGGTGCTCTTCAAGGTTGAAGATTGTGGTCATCTTCACAAGGTGCCGTTGGAGATTGTGGTAATCTTGAAAGAGATTGTGGTAATCTCAAAGGTGGTGTTGAAGAAGAGTGTGGTGCTCTTCAAGGTGTTGTTGTAAGTTGGTGTTGTATTAATTTTGGTAATTAATAAAATCTTTTTTTTTTGAAATCCATCCCGGATATACTGGGGTGGTAGAGGATTAGGCCCTAGATGGGTTGAACCTCTATAAATCGACATGTGTTGTTTACATTCCGCACCTTTATTATTGTCTTTGAGCATTCGGTTTGAAAAAGAGGGCAAAATCGAAAAGATGGAGATAATCTATTCACCCCCCCTCTAGATTATCGTAGCCGCTTGGACTTACAAGTGGTATCAGAGCCAAACTCTTTGGCAAGCTCGTTTCACATCGCAAGTGAAGAGGAACGATCGTCGGCTACGAATGAAGCTCATCTATCCGGTACCTCCACCACCAAGCCACCACTATTTGATTCCAAAAATTTTATATTTTGTAAAGAAAGAATGGAATGTTATTTACAAGGTTGCGGGTTCGATATTTGGAACATCGTCATAAATGAAGAATTCATTCCGATGAAAGACACACCACACACCTCCAAAGGCCTCAAAGAGCTAAATGATGAAGAGAAGAAAATCATCTCCTTAAACGGTAAAGCTCTCAATATTTTGTATTGTTCACTTACTAATTTGGAATATGAACATATTGTAGGAATTCGATCGGCACATGAAGTATGACAAAAATTAGAAGCCATCTATGGAGTATATGCAAATGAAAGGAGTCAAACAAAAGCATCTACTTCTCAAAGAGATACAAGTTCAAATCTAAGGAACAAGCCTTTTACAACTTCCAACTATGAAGTAGTCGAACAATGTTTTATGGGCATCAAAGAAGAAAACGAGGTATGTCTTAAACCTTCTACTTCCTATGATATTGTTATTCAAAATGATTATAGTGATTTGCAAAATGATTTTGATGATCTTCAAAATGAATTCCAAAATTTACTTGTTAAGTACAAAAATTTGAAAAAGGAATTCAATGTTTTGAAAAATGAAAAGGATAGTTTATTTACTTCCTATGAATCACTATCATGTGCTCACACCACCACACTTGACAAGGTTAGAAACTTTGAAAAACAAAATAGTACTCTTGTTGAGGATATTAATTGTATGAAAAATGATTTATCAAAATCCAACTTGAGTACCGATAAAATGACCAAGATTATTGATATTTATAATTGTGATAAAGGACTTGATCATAAGCCTAGTGTTGTTAATTATGTGAAAAAAAATCAAGTCCCTATGCATGTTGGTCATTATGCTCCAAAAATTATTACTTGCTTCTATTGCGGTAAAAAGGGTCATACGGTAAATACTTGTCGGGCTAGAAATAGCTCTAATTATTTTTGGAGACCTAAAAGTCTCAAGACTAATCCCAAAGGACCCAAGCACTTGAGGGTACCACAAAACAATGTTATATTAGGTACCCGACAAAATAATAATCGAAGAAAATTCACATCGCCTAGAAGACATTAAATGAGCGTCTCATTTGATCAAAGGAGAAGATATCACCACAATGAATTTCCAAGAGAAAGACACTTTCAAAAATGGGAAGGCCACAATGCTTGGAGATGGAGCAATTGGAGAAGCCATCATCAACAAGATAATTTTCAAAGGGGAAGATATCATCAACAATGGGAGAGGCACAACCCATGGAAATGGCGAAATTGGTAAACCGTATCTCCCTATTTAAATATGCATTTTAATTTTTATGCATGTTTGTATTTGTGTCTAAATTGCAAAATGAGTTTTCATAATTTTAAAATTAAGGTCTTCAATATATATTTATGGTTTTAAAATTTTTTGAAAAAGGAGACCTTGTATGATGCTTATTTTAAACTCTTGTGTATTTGCTTAGACTTAATTGTTTTATCATCTCTTATGGATTTTTATGGCATGAGCTTACTTGTGATATCTCTTATTGTTTTAGCCTACACTTGTATCATATTCGTTTTGTGTTATACTTGTTAAGATATGTGTAGGATATATATTTCCACATCCTCTTCAAGAAATGCTTGAACTATCGAGGTACGCTCATTATTATTATTCATATCATAGACTCGATACATGTTGTGCCATATGCCTATGTGCTTATTTTATACAAGTGTCATTAAGAGGATGTTTTGATTTTTTGAAAAGGCATTATTTGACATAGCTTGTTTTATCCAAGATTTGTAAAGGATTATATTTTGTTTTGATAAAACAATTGATCTACTAAGTTATGCATTTTATTGCACTTATAAATGTCATTAATTCTTGGATGCTTATGTCAAAGCTCTTGTTCATATGATTCTTGTAAATGAAGTCTCAACTATGTGCTCTCGTATTTTCATATTTCAAAAGAGACCTTATATAGTTTTCTACAAGCTTATTTGAAGTTACATGTTGTATTATATTCTTGATGATTTTCTTTAAGCATAGTATGTGTTACTTGCTATAGTGTCTCTATCATTCGATATCACTATGCTCTTGTACAAAATTCTTTGTTGAGATTTTTCAGAAATCTTTGGTATTTTGGAACAAGTTTGATGAACAAGGCAAGGTTAGTAGCTCAAAGGTATTGTCAAGAAGAAGGTATCGATTTTGATGATTCATTTGCACCCGTAGCAAATTTAGAAGCTATTTGCATTTCACTTGCCCATTCTTGTTTTTAAGAAAATTTCAAGCTTTACCAAATGGTTGTTTAATCCAATTTTCAAAATGGTTTTATTCAAGTAGAAGCATATTAGGGTTTGAAAGATTTTTATAGGCCAAAATGATTTCTATAAAAGGCCTTGTTATGTTTTAAACAAGTACCCCTTGTATGGTTTGATAGACTTTGATATTTTCTTTTGCAAAATGATTTTACAAGAGGTAAAGTTGACACTACTCTCTTTGTTTTTTGAAAAGGAGCAAGAATGCTTACTTGTACATATTTATGATTTCATTTATGGTGCTACTAATGAAGTTTTGTACAAGATATTTTCTAAGTTGTTGCAAGGTAAATTCAAGAGGATCATGATGAGGGAGCTCAAATTTCTTCATTGGAATTCAAGTTCAACAATGCCAAGAAAGTGGTTATAGTCCACACTCAAAATATACAAAAGAAGAAATGAGGCATTAAAGAACAAAGAACCATCTCAACCTCTATGACTACCATGTAAAGATTGACAAAGGTTGAGAAAGGCATATCAGTCGACAAACAAATTCGAGGTATGCTCATTCACTTTTATTACTCCCATAGACTCGACATTCCATATGCCTTACGTCTATATGGTCGACTTAAAAAACTATCCCAACGAATCTCATTAAAGTGCCGTTAAAAGAAATTTTCAAATATTTGAAAGACATTTTTTCTTATGACTTGTTGTATCCAAAGTCTTAAAACGTTCTTATTTTCGGGATAACAAGTCCAGTGATAATAATTTTTCAAAATATAGTTCGTCATAATCGAACTAAACATATTGAGATTCGATATTTTTTTAGGGATTGCATGTTTAACAAAAACTTGAGACGAACTTTTTAATTGTTTACCGCCGAGTCTTTTACCTCATTTCGAGCTTGATTAAGACATAATGCATATTGAATGAGGTCTACGTTTGCATTTTGCACGTTTTTAAAACTTAGGGGCAAATAATCGGATTTTTGGATAAAATTTCAGAATTTCAAAACAGGACGGTAACAGTGGGCTGCCAGGGTCTGGGCCGACCGGTCGCCCACTTGCTCGACCGGTCTCCCATACCCTGGACCGATCGCCCTAAGAGTTTTTTGGGTTAAAATCAGTTCTGTTTCTAGGCTTTTGCCATTTTGGTGTTTTTCTTCTCTATTTCGACCCCTTTGACATTTTCACACACAATTCACTTCAAATGTGTTTTGTTGCATAAAATTCATATTTTGGGAATTATCTAGCTCGAATATCATCATCATTGCTCGTCTTCACCGATTAAATGGTAAGAATTCTACTCCTTTATCTCAATTGGGTTGAACCCTTGAGAACTTGGCTTATATGTGTATCTCTTGATACAATTCTTATATATTTGTGTTGAGCATGATGATTGTTGATGGATGATATTTATAATATTGCTTTTGGTGATGAAAAACTTGGTTTGATTACATTTACAAGGGCTATATACATCTTCTTTAAAACTTGACGCCCGCCAAGTGTTCGATAAAATGTTTCGATGAAAAATTCATCATCTACATGATTCTCTCAATTTAAAAAGTCTCATATATTTATAGAGATCATGTTTTGCAAATCAAATGAGTTTTCATAAGCTTCTACAAGTCGTATGATCGACTTTTTCCTCCTATTTGGTCTATAAGCTTCAATGTTCAAATAGCTCGATACATCGGTTTAGTTGCGCACTTTGATATGATTATATGATGTTTTTATCGTGCTAACATTCTTTTTGATGATTCCAAAGGGGGAGAAACAGGTTATAAGCTTATTAGCTCATAAAAGCTAAAATAATCTCGAGAAAGAAGCTATAAGTTATGGTTTCTAAAAGCCATAAGTTGTGGATTATATTTAGTCCATTTATTGTATTATGGACTTATATACTTGTCTAATGATGTTTTGTTGACAGGGGGAGCTTATAAGCTCTTGTACTTAAAGAGCAATATGTAAAAGCTAAAGCTTTTAGCTTGTGGTTCCTTGTGATTACATTACTCTTGTTGTGCATATTGATAGGGGGAGCTTTTGCTATATGTTTTCGAATATCTTTACTCCCATCCTTGTGATTATATTGCGTGGAATGTTGTCGCTCACAACGGATAGTTCTCTTTAACCGGTAAAATTGTTTTGCTTTCAAAATCGACCTTGTTGAATTGTTTTGGTTTGTAATCATCAAAAAGGGGGAGATTGTTTGATAAATGGTTTTATCATGATTTTGATGATTTTGTTTTTATACCAAAACAATGTTTTTAAAGGTTGTCCAAATACTCCTAAATGATTTAAAATGGTTTTAAATATTTTCTAGAGTATTTCTTCAAGTCTATTTTCGACAAAATTGGACAACGCTTTTATATGATTTTGTGTCAAGTGTTTTTACATCAAAACAATGTCCCTGAATGTTGTCCTAATACTCCCGATTGGTCTAAAATGTTTTTACTATTTTTCGGAGTATTTCTTGAAATTTATTTTCGATATAAAATTGGACAACACTTATGTTTCAGTTTCGACCGTCGCCCTATAGGCAACCCGTACTGTGTTGAGTTTTGGGACAGAAAAAGGGACGGAGGAAAACTTGAGGAGGGTGACCGGTCGACCGGAGGTCGACCGGTAGGGGGCGACCGGCCGACCATAGGCGGCCGGTGCACGGGAAGCCCCCAAGTGCGATCTTCTCTATTTCATGTTTTAACTACCCCAACCGGTCCAACATGAGGCGACCGGTCGCACCCCCTCCAACCGGTCCCCCTGTGTAAAATTGCGAGTTTTCAATTTCAACTTATCTCTGCTCATGACCAAATGGTCGAACCCCTCGTTTGACTTAAACTATCCGTTGAGTTTGCGGACAACTTTTCCTTAATTTGAGGGGTTGATTTCTAAGAGCTCTTTTCTTCAATTGTCTTGGTATTTTTTACAGAATTCATGTCCCCAGGAGGAGCCTATCATGTACAAGACATCTTCTATAAATAGAGGAAGAATTGAAGTAACACAACAAGAGAGAAAACTACAACACAACAAGATACACTCAAGAGTACACTTGTTCTTACATTGTCTTATTTCTTGTTGTAATTTGCCTAGCTATTCACTTTCACATTCTTGAGGTCTATGCTATTCTTGATGACACTTGCACTCAATTGTATAATTCATTATCGAGTTGTAATCTTGAATTTTTGGGTTATCATTCAACACAAGATATCCTTGTGAGTGTTCTTGTGGTAAGAACACACTTGGGTGATCTAGGTGTTAGGTGTAAGAAGATTGTGGTAATATTCTTGTCGAGGTGTTGAAGAGTGTGGTGCTCTTCAAGGTTGAAGATTGTGGTCATCTTCACAAGGTGCCGTTGGAGATTGTGGTAATCTTCAAGAAGAGATTGTGGTAATCTCAAAGGTGGTGTTGAAGAAGAGTGTGGTGCTCTTCAAGGTGTTGTTGTAAGTTGGTGTTGTATTAATTTTGGTAATTAATAAAATCTTTTTTTTTGAAATCCATCCCGGATATACTGGGGTGGTAGAGGATTAGGCCCTAGATGGGTTGAACCTCTATAAATCGACGTGTGTTGTTTACATTCCGCACCTTTATTATTGTCTTTGAGCATTCGGTTTGAAAAAGAGGGCAAAATCGAAAAGATGGAGATAATCTATTCACCCCCCTCTATATTATCGTAGCCGCTTGGACTTACAATTACTTTCGTATAATATAGATTTGAACATAACATAAATATTTGACACATTAAAATGTATTGACGGTGAGTGGAAGATCATTCTCATAAACATAGATTTATATATAACATAAACAACAGATACATTAAGATGTACTGATGGTGGGTTGGAGATCATCCCCTCATATATTGATTTCTATATAATTGGTTGCTCTCAAAATACTCCTCTTCCACAAAATAGCCTTCTAGCCGAACTCCGTCGTGAAACCTGCACAAAGGGGGGCTGGAGGGGTGCTTCGGCGTACTCTCTCCGATGCTTAAGTCAGAAACTTGGAAGAGAAGCAAGAGGCAAAAATATAATGTGAAAGTAAAAATATGATTAGGTCAAGAATGAACCTGGACTTGGGCTTTTATAGCTTAACCTGGATTAGGATTTCCGTAAAATTCGGGATTCTATTACGATTTGGTAACAGAATCATGATTAGGATAGGATCGGATCTTCTAAAACCCTAATTTGCCTCTTAAAGGTTTAGGACCTGAGCTAATCTCTAGCACCTCAGACCATCACACCAGTGTTCCTGTTTAATCTTTATCTTATGTACGTCTTGAGCATCCTTACTCGTGGAGTCGAGCTATAATAAACCCGCCCAGACGAGCCAACGTATTTCAAACCAAAAGCCTCAGTAGATCAGCTCATTGAGTAGATCTCAATAGATTGACTAAATACATGGTTCCCAACAGATCGGTCCAATACCTCAGGACTTACCGAGTCCAACCATCCCTGAGCTTGGAAGATCGGCCTAATGTTTAAAGATCAGCAGATAAGTCCATTGCCTTGGGCTTAATAGATCGGCCCAATACTTAGGGCTTAGCGGATCGGCCCCCTACCTAGGGCTTAGCAGATCGGCCCAATACTTAGGGCTTAGCAGATAGGCCTAATTCTTAGAGCTTAGCAGATCAGCCCCCATACATAGGGCTTAACAGATCGGCCCAATATTTAGGGCTTAGCAGATCAGCCCAATGCTTAGGGTTTAGCAGATCGGCCCAATACCTAGGGCTTAGCAGATCGGCCCAATACTTAGGGCTTAGCAGATCGGCCCGATCCATACAGATCAACCCGAACCATATTTTACCCTTATAAATAACATAAATAATAACATGTTAAGCTTTATCGGTGGTAGAGAGATCCTTCCCGCATATATATTGTAATTATTTTGGAATAAATTTTATTGCATAAAAAAAAAGATGTTCCGCATTTTAATGATTTACTTAAATTTGCACAGCATTGCTGGTTGATTCCCTCTTATAATCGGGTTTCTATGATTTAATTTTGATTACATATAATAATTACAATTTATTGAGATATTGATTATTGCATGTAAAGAATTTTTTTTTTGCAGCTCTATTGTCAATGTAAATCATATTTATCTGAACTGATTAGAAACTTTGTTAGAATTGTTTTCGAGAATTAAATAATGCTTTACAAAAAAAATTGGAATGCACTAGTATGGAAAAATGATTTTTATTTATTTGTGATTATAATCATGTTTTCACCTTGACTTTAGTATGAATATCAAAATTAAAAAGTCAAACATGTTTAATTTTTTCTTTGTAATTAAAATGGAAGGAAAGATAAATCCTTTTGTTTCCAAAAACAGGATAATCTCACATTAAAGATAAAATTTATAAAATACGGTTGAATTTATAACAATTAACAAGTGCTTTTAGGCGGGAAAATAAATTTGTAAATATGTTTGTTGTTATATATATAGATTATCTCTCTCTCTCTCTCTATATATATATATATATATATATATATATTATATGTATATGTGTGTGTGTGTGTGTTATTTGGCCAACAATTACTAGGGGTGTAAAAGAATCATATTCTTTATTCGATTCGCAATTCGAATAAGAATATAATTTTCTATTCGTATTCTTTTCGAACTCGAATAAGAATACCACAATATTTGATTAGAATATTAAATAAATATTTGAATAATATATATTTATATTATATATCATTAATAAACACACACACACATATATATATATAATATAGTAAATGATATTTATATATATTTCATAATTACTATGTTAATTTTATTATAATCTAATACTTCTTTGATAAGTTTTATATTATTTAGATTTAAATTTATATTGTAAATTAATTATAATTTGAAGAAAAAACTATATGAAACCATTACAAAATTTCGAATACAAATATTCGAATCGAATCAAACATATTCGAATACATTGGTCGAATCGAATACGAATCTATTTTTTAATTCGAATAATAAATAAATACGAATACGAATATTCATTTATTAGTCGAATTCGAATCGAATATTCTAAATATTTGATTCGATTCTTTTACAACTCTACAATTCACTCAATTTACCTTTTTTTATTAATTATTCGAATAAGGAAGACAATATATATTGATTAATATTAATTAAATGGAAAGTCAATATCTAATAACTAAAATTAAATGATTACATTTGTATTTTGGACTAGTTTTCTGTCAGACCATCTAACGGATCTAATCCATTAGACGGATCCAAATACCCGGTACGCGGTCAATCCGCCTATTGGCCCACACAACCATTGACACCACAATAATAATATACGTTGGCGTTACAAAAATACTTTTTGGAAGGGATACTAATACTTTTTGGGAGGACTACTAATACTTTTCAGGAGAAATTACTAAAATACCTTCAATCAAAAAATCTAATACTTTTCAACAAGAGTATTAATACGTTTTAGGGGAATACTAATACTTTTCTTTGGAAAAATCAATACTTATCATGAGAATTACTCTAAAAACTGTTCAAGGGGTTACTAATATTTTTCCAGAGGATTACAAATACATTTCCAAGGGATTGCTAATACTTTCTAAAGGAAAAACTAATACTTTTGAGGATTGCCTAATATTATGTCACTGCATAATACTTTTTAAAGGAACAATTAATATATTTTAGGTGGATTACTAATACTTTTGAGGCAAAAAATCAATACTCTTCATGAGGGCTACTAAAAATATTATTCAAGGAGATTACTAATACTTTCCAGGGGAAAAACTAATACTTTTAATGGCCCCTAATATTACAAAAATTCCATCGGTCTGTAGATCCTATGATACCACCCCAAAATATTACTAAAATTTCATCGGTGCATGAAATTACAAAAAAACTGGGCCGGGTTGGATCCGTGTAACGAAAAAGACCCGTTAGACAGTCTAACTCAAGTTTTTGTCTTGTATTTTAGGATCATGATGAAATCTGGTATAAATTGTATGATTAGTATATATATATATATATATATATATATATATACAATATTTGATACGAAATAGAATTTCCTAAATTCGATTAATAATCTTACCAAAATGGGTGGATATGAAAATTTAATGATATATGATAGTTACTACATTTTTGGATATATTGTCAGCCAATTTTTTTATTAAAGAAAATATGAAAAATGGTTATTAGCTTAGGCGGGAAAATAAAATTGGAAACATGTTTGTTATTATATACATATATATATTTATAGATTTTGATAATTTATATTTATTATAGTAGTTTATAATATCTTGTCAGATTTATAGGTTGATTAGTAGTATTTTTATTTTTATTACTGTTATCTTCCATATCTTCTTGATTTAAGGAGATGAGAATCAGGAAACTTATTTTCCATATCTCATTGATTTAAGGAGATTAGGATCATGAACTTATTGTCCAATTCTCCTTGATTTAAAGAGATTGGAATCAGCAAACAAGGAGTCCAATTCCTATATAAACTGATGTACTATAAGTTTCTTCTTAAGCAGAAATAAAATAAAATTCAGTTCCCTTTCTTTCTTCTGCCCTATTTTCTTCTTACACAATAGTTCTCTTTATGTCTTATGCCCTATTTCTTCTTACATGGTATCTGAGCTTAGGCTCGATTTTCCAAATCCTAATTGGACTATAGGCGGGCACTGATTGGCCAAACTAGAGGCGACAAAAGTAAAGACGCCCACCAGACCAATGCTCAATCTGTCAAATTTGTCATCGACTGCATAGGAAAACTTGGATATTTAACCAGAGAAAATTGTAATTTCCAAGCTAAAGTCACCGATTTAGAGAATGAATCCTCTCAGGGAATGCAACCCTTGATGAAGGAACAGATAGAGCAAATTTGTAAAATTCTTTAATCTCAAAACTCCCTTAATTCTAATCTTTCATGTTTTTTGGCTAAGAAATGTAATCACCTAGTCTCCACGTGTCTTAATGTCGAGTCAAATGTCTCTTGGATAGTTGATTTTGGGGCTACAGAGCATATGACTAGGTGTTCTAAACTTTTTTCCTCGTATAGTCCATGTGCAGGGAATCAAAAGGTTAAGATAGCAGATGGAACCTTCTCGGTTGTTGCTCGGAAAGGCTCTATTGCTATTTCACCTAGTCTTGTACTTCACGATATCCTCTATGTCCCTAAAATATCTTATAATCTGTTGTCAGTCAGCAAATTTGCATTTTCCTCATCTAATTGCCTTTTTCAGGATTTGACTACGGGGAAGATGATTGGCAATGTTAAGCAAGTTGGTGGGCTCTACTTTTTTTTATAACAGATATGACTCAAGTAGCCAATGTCATGGTACTTGTCTTAATTCTATTTCTATTCTCAGTACGAGTGAAATAATGTTATGACATTTTCGTTTAGGACATCCAAACTTTCATTATATGAGACATTTATTTCCAAAGCTTTTTATAAATAAGAATCCATTTTTATTTCAGTGTGAGATTTGTGAATTTGCAAAACATCGTCGATCCTCTTTTTCTGCTCAACCCTATAAGGCCTCAAAACCATCCATTATGATTCATAGTGACGTTTGGGGGCCTTCACGTATTACAACAACAACAACAACAACAACAACAAGAAAATGGTTCATTACTTTTATTGATGATCATACACGAGTCACTTGGGTATTTTTACTGCTAGAGAAATCTGAGGTAGAAACTGTGTTCAAAATTTTTTATAATATGATTCAAACACAGATTCAAATTTTCATGAGTGATACGGTAAATAATATTTTAACAAGATTGTAGGAAATTTCTTTCTTGAAAAAGGAATTACTCATCAAAGTTCGTGTACTGACACTCCACAATAGAATGGAGTTGCCAAAAGAAAGAATAAACATCTTCTAGAAGTTGCTCGATCTTTAGTGTTTTCAACTTTTTTTCCAAAGTATCTATGGGGTGAGGCTATCCTTGCAGCTACATATTTGATCAATAGGATGTCTTCCAAAGTTTTGAAATTTCAAACCCCATAGATAAACTTAAGAGATGTTTTCCTTCTTCTCGGCTCTCAAATGATCTCCCCCTTAAAGTGTTTGGTTGTGTCGCTTTTATGCACATTCTCAGGAACATAATCGTGGGAAATTGGATCCACGGGCTAAAAAATGTGTTTTTGTTGGTTATCCTTCTACTCAAAAAGGGCATAAATATTTTGATCCAATTTCTAAAAATATATTTGTCTCCATGGAAGTTACTTTTTTTGAGCACAAACCATTTTTCCAAAATACTCATCTTCAGGGGAGACATCAAGTGAAGTTTCAAACTTTAATTGGCTAATTCATGAAAGCCTATCTTCTCCTATTACTGAAATTGATTATGTATATAAAAACAATGAATCCAAACAAATGGTATCTGAAACTCCTTCACCTGATCACACTCATGCTGAAAAACATGTTTTGAATAAAGATGTCTCAAATAATGAAAGGGGTATGGATATGGTTCCTTTGAATATGCCAGTATAGGATGACACTCGGAAAGAGAAAAATATGTTTTCTAAGCAAAATGGAATCAATTTTAAAGGAAAAGTCTATGAGGGGAAATATCCAGGACGAGAAAGTAGAGCCATCAACCCAAAGAGCAGCCAAGAATCTGAACTAGAGGCAAATCCAGAGAATGAAGATCAATCAGGTGTGTCTAAGTCCAATTCGAGTCATGATCATATGTCACTTCCTGAGTCATCATTAGAGTCGGATAAATCTGTAGATTTGTCAATTGCTCTTAGGAAAGGTACTAGGTCATGCACAAAACATCCTCTGTATAATTTCATATCATATCAGAGTCTATCTCACTCTTTTAGAGCATTTACATCATAACTATCATCTATTTCTGCTCCAAAAGATATACATGGGGCTCTACAAGTTCCTGAGTGGAGAGATGCAGTCTTTGAGGAGATGAGAGCTTTGGAGAAGAACAAAACCTAGGAATTGTTGATCTCCCAAGAGGAAAGACCCCAGTTGGTTATAAATGGGTCTTCACAGTGAAATACAAGTCTGATGGCTCACTTGAAAGGTACAAGGCTCGGTTAGTTGCTAAAGGTTTCACACAGACTTATGGCATTGACTACTCTGAGACGTTCTCTCCTATTGAAAAGTTGAACACTGTTAGAGTCCTTCTCTCCCTTGCTGTTAACTTGGATTGGGGTCTACATCAACTTGATTTGAAAACGCATTTTTGAATGGGGATTTAGAAGAAGAAGTGTATATGGAAGCTCCCCCCGGGTTTTCTGAAAAGTTTGGAGAAAAAATTTACAGATTGAGAAAGTCATTATATAGGCTCAAACAGTCTCCCAGAGACTGGTTTGAGAGGTTTACAAGATTCGTCAAAAAGCAAGGATACCTACAGGAACAATCAGACCACACATTGTTTATGAAGACATCAACTAAGGGTAAGATAGCAATTTTGATTGTATATGTGGATGATATTATCCTAACGGGTGATGATGTTGAATGAATGGAAGAGTTGAAGAAAAGATTATCATTTGAGTTCGAAATCAAATATCTTGGTCAATTGAGATATTTCTTGGGAATGGAGATTGCACATTCAAAAAAAGGTATAGTGGATTCTCAGCGGAAATACATTTTAGATCTTCTTGAAGAAACTGGAATGACTGGATGCAAACCAACAGATACTCCTATTGAGTTTAACTCAAAATTAGGAGAGGTAGGAGAAGTGTTCCAAAGAAATACTAGTCGTTATCAACGTTTGGTGGGGAAGTTGATTTACCTTTCTCACACTCGACTAGATATTTTGTTTGTTGTCGTCACCCGTGAGCCGTTTATACATGTTCCTTATGAAGAACACATGAAAGCTGTCTATCGGATTCTGAGGTATTTAAAAGTTACTCCTGGGAAAGGATTGGTTTTTAAGAAGAATGAGCAGCATGTAATCGAAGTCTATACTGATGCAAACTGGGTTGGGTCTGTTACTGACAGAAGATCTACCTCTGGATATTGTACCTTCTTATGGGGAAATTTAGTAACTTGGAGAAGCAAAAAACAGAGTGTAGTTGTGAGGAGCAGCGCTGAGGCAAAGTATAGAGCAATGGCCAAATGAGTGTGAGATTATGTGGTTAAAGAGGGTCTTGAAGGAGCTTGGGAGACATGTGGACTTGCCTATGAAGCTATTATGTGATAACAAGGCAACTATCAGTATTGCAAATAATCCCGTTCAACATGATAGAACCAATCATGTCGAGATTGGCCGACACTTTATCAAGGAAAATCTTGATAACGGAGTTATTTGCATACCATTCATGCCTTCGAGTCAATAAATTGCAGATGTTCTCACTAAAGGACTACTTAGACAGAACTTTGAGCATTTTGTAAGCAAGTTGGACATGATCAATATCTATGCTCCAACTTGAGTAGGAGTGTCAGATTTATAGACTGATTAGTAGTATTTTTATTTTTATTACTGTTATTTTCCATATCTTCTTGATTTAAAGAGATGAGAATCAGGAAACTTATTTTCCATATCTCATTGATTTAAGGAGATTAGGATCAGGAACTTATTGTCCAAATCTCCTTGATTTACGGAGATTGGAATCAGTAAACAAGAGTCCAATTCCTATATAAACTAATGTACTATAAGTTTCTTCTTAAGCAGAAATAAAATAAAATTCAGTTCCCTTTATTTCTTCTACCCTATTTTCTTCTTACACATCAGTGCTCCTTCTGTCATATGCCCTATTTGTTCTTATATATATATATATATATATATATTTACAAACCTGTTTTTTTCAAATATATTTTCCCACCTTTTTGCACTTGCTAAAAACAAAATAAGATATTTTTTAATAAAAAATAAAAAAGAAAATAGACATATATGTCCAATATCTTTGTAATTATATCATTAATTTTGTTTATCTTAATTATGGTATGCATTGACATTTTAATTTAGATATGTCTAATTAGTATTAAATATTATACATCTAAAATTGGAAAATTTAGAAAAAAAAAAGGAAAAAATAGTTTGTTGACATATATTATTGTAATTTACCATTAATTTTGTCCATTTTAATTTTGGTATGCATTAACAATCTAATTTATATATGATTTATCAGTATTAAATATTGTATTAAATAAATTCCAAAAGATCTAAGCAAAAATATAAAAATGAATCAGCATTATTGGCTCGATCTTTGTAATTGTACTACATAACTTTATCTCTTTTGTTTTCAAACTATCAAATTGATAAGATTTTATTCATAATCAATGATGAAAATATAATATAGTATTATTTCAAACTAGAAAAAATATGTACGAAGTGTGCTAATATATAAAATATATTAATGAGTTATTATATTTGAAAATTATATATGTTGATTATATTGTAATATTTATATATCTATAATAAGTCAGCATATCTTAACATGTCCGATATTTATGTTACATTCAAATCTATATATACGGAAATAATACAACTTATCCATTATTGATGAAGCAACTTTTTGTAAAACTGATCACCATCATTACATGCTATTAAGTACGAATTGATATGAATACAATTATCTAATTATTAAATGTGTCAAAATGGGCTCGACCCGAGGGGCAGGGCTGTAATTTTGGATGCCCGAAAAGATTGCACCTATGTGGCCCGAAAATCTACATGATCCTGTCATTTCATGTGTATTTTTCATGGGTTGGGTCTCAAAAATAGCTGCCAAATGGAATTTTGTCCTGACCCGACTCGAATTTTCTCCTTGGCCCAATGGATCAGCTCTTGCCCAATGGATCACATTCGCACGGGAGCCTCATCTAGTTGTATATTGAAAAGAATGTGATGTAAATATTTGGAAATAACACATGGTAGGTTGGATTATGAAAAAAGAGGATGTGTGATATGTGTGACGTGTTGAAAATAAAATATCAGGGGCTGCTATTGACACCCCCAAAACTTATCAATACACCCTCTTTCTTAATACACGTCATCCCTTTTTTAAAACTAATATATTTACTTAATACACCCTCTTTCTAATTTATAAAACTTCATTTATAGAATAATTAAAAAATAAAACATTGACTTCAAGACAAAAGAAAAGGATGTCCATCAATAATTTGTAACCTAGGATAGACACATAATGGAACATCATAAACTCTATTGAAATTGAGATTTTTCTTTGTTCTTATTCATTCTTTTTATTTATTTGTCTTCGTTCTTCTTTTTTCTTCAGTAATGTCTTTAATTTCACTTTTTCTTTGTTCTTTTTAAATGTCTTGTTTTTCTTCTTCGATGTTTTGCAAGCAGACATTGATGCGGAGGTGGGTGGAGAGTGGCGTAGGCAAAAATTAAATTGGGAGAATTTTTTTTCTACCCACTATGGATAGTAGAATGTCTTTTCTACCCAATTTTATAAAAACCAACTTTTCTACCCACTATGACTAAAGTACCCTTACTAATGGGGCTGGAGACTGATGGGTACGATCGTACCCAAAAGGACGGTACGATCGTACCCCTGAAATATAAAGGGCTAGGTACAATCGTGCCCAAAAGGCGGGTACGATCGTACCCCTGAAATATAAAGGGATGGGTACGATCGTGCCCAAAAGGACGGGTACGATAGTACCCCTGATATATAAAGGGGTGGGTGCGATCGTGCCCCGAAGGGCGAACGATCGTTCCCCTGAAATATAAAGGGGTGGGCACGATTACGATCGTACCCTTGAAATATAAAGGGGTGGGTACGATCGTGCCCAAAAGGACGAGTACGATCGTACCCCTGTAAATGGGTGGCTACGATCGTGCCCAAAGGATGGGTACGATCGTACCCTCTGAAATATTAAGAGGTGGGTATGATCGTGCCCAAAAGGGCCCGACGGCGATCGCACCCTAAAATATAAAAGGGTGGGTATAATCGTGCCCCGAAGGGCGAGTGCGATCGTACCCCTGAAATATAAAGGGGTGGGTACGATCATGCCCAAAGGACGAGTACGATCATGCCCAAAGGACGAGTACGATCATACCCCTGAAATATAAAGGAATGGGTACGATCGTACCCAAAATGAGGGGTACGATCGTACCCGTGAAATATAAAGGAGTGGGTACAATCGTGCCCAAAGGACGAGTATGATCGTGCTCACATTTAAGGTGACACGATCGTGCTGACATTTAAGGTGGCACGATCGTGCTCACATTTAAGGTGGCACGATCGTGCCATATTGAACATTCCAGTTTTTTTTTTCTTCTCGAAAATAAGTGGATTTTCCTCATTATGCATAAATATTTGAAGCAAGAAATCCATTAGTTTGGTTCAATTGACTTACACTTATTTCCAATCGTATCTTGAATCTTCAAAAATCGAAAACATGAAAGGAAAAAAAAAGATTGTTATCTTTTGAAAGAAGAAGAAAAGAGAAAAGAAAATTTATTTTTTTAAACCAAGAGAGAGAGAAAGAGAGAATAAGGGCTTTTATGACATTTCATTGAAAAAATGGGTAAAAAAGTAATTTTTATAAAAGTTGGGTAAAAAAGTGTTTTCTTATCCCAAAAAAGGTAGAAATGGCCATTTTCTCAATTAATTTCTACACTCTCAGATAAGGCCAATTAAAAAAATAATAATAACTATCTCATTGTTCCATAGTTGTGGTTGATACATTTTGCAAGTTTGTTTCTAGAATATTAATTCTTTAAAAAGATTTGGGGCTGGGAGTTTCTCAAAGAAACTCACTGCTTATAAAAAAAATGATCAACTATTCGCAGTCGTAAGTGAAAATGTTATGATGCTCACCAATGTTTCTATCCATGGCTTACACATTCTTGATAGAAGTTCACGTTTTTCTTCTCTTGAAATTAATTTTTGGCTTGTCATTTTCTATAAATAAAGTTTTAAAATATTATTAGGTATTTAATTGGGGGAAGGGTAAATTAAAAAAGGATGAACCACATCCCCTCGAGGACCCCACGCCTTGTCCTGAGCCGTGGAGGATGTGAAGCGCGGGTTATGCCTCAACTAGTCGGGTCCTTGGGCTGCAAGACGAGTCACCACACAAGAAGTTCTCCTCCACCCTGTAAATCGTTACCAGAAAGATTCGAACAACCACACTGTGGGTACCAACAAGCAGACATCACGTCACCCAAGTCCCTTACCAGTTGAGCTATGCCCCGGGGGCGGGGGAAGGGTAAATTGGAAAAGGGTAAGGGGGGTGCATTAAGTATATAGATGATTTTTAAAAAGAAGATGAGGTGCATTGACAGGTTTGAGGGGGTGTTAATAGCGTCACCCTAAAATATTTTTAAAATGAATTAATTTTGTTAATGTATATCCATATATTGGTTTGAGAATTTTAATTTGTCATTCGGAACATGAAACCAAACAAAGCAGGACGTTTGTTCCTTTTTTCGCCCTTATCACATAATGCTTTTCTTTCTTTCTTTTTTTTTTTTTTTAACTTTTCTTACAGTTTTATTCAACAAAACGCAAAAGTGATATTTTCCTGGAAAACCAGACATGTATGATAAATATATTCACCAAAACAAAACAATAGCTGAAATTTCAACCGGCCAAAATGTGGAAGCAATTGCAGCAAAACAATTCCAAATTGACTACCAATTTTCATGCTCTTACCACATTTGCCCAAACCTTAAATTACCTATCTTTTGCCCCGTTTACACATGTAATTTATTGTAATACGTTAAGGAGTATTTGTAATTTTATAAGATAACTTGATTTTTTTTTATAAAGAGGTTAACCCTTGTGGGTGGCTTTTATAATTACCCCTTAAATATCGAATTAGCGAGAATCAACAACACCAATAAATAATTTACCCATAACAATTATATATCACTAAGACCATCTCCAGCCGCATGCACAATTTTAGTACATATTCTGTACTATTTTAGTGCAAAATCTACACTCAATCCTCAATATTTTGTAATAAATTCTACACAAAAAAGAAATATTTTTTATTATTCGATTTTAGTGCATATTTCCATACACTAAAATTCTTAATTTAAAACTAAAAAAGAACAAGTTTAGCGCAACTATAGAGGTGTGTTATTTCTGGTGCAAAACTTGTCGGGTAAAATATATCTGGTGGAAGGTTTCTGTATGTGAAGAAAAATGGCAGGATAACTGAGTGCTTACGGTTTCGGCGCTCGCCTCTAAGATACAACGACTTTTTACGTCTCGAGTTTACAGCACTTGAAAACTCGAAACACAGCGAACAACACAAGTGTTTAGACTTTCAAGCTACAAAGGAGGGAATGATCAATATGCTTTGTATGCAGAATGATCGGTTATTATCTGAGTATTTTTCGTCTGTAAATTCATCAGCAGGGGCTTCAATAATATAGGCATTGAAGTGCTCGTACAGAAAATAGCATCTGTAGGCTCGAAAAGGCACATTTTCACTGAGCAGACGCACCTGTTCAGGAGCGCATGACCCGGAGCAAGGGCCGTGCGCTGCCCGCTGTGCCTGGGCGCAAAGTCTCGACAGGAGCACGACTGGCCGCACGGGCCGTGCTCGGCCCGTATGCTACTTGAACCTTTGCGGCGGGAGCACGACCCGACCGCACGGGCCGTGTTCACCGCCGTCGTCTGTGGGCCGAAGCTTTCCCAGGTTGAACTCATTTAATTAATTATGGAAATTAATTAAATCTATTTAATTAATTACAAAAATTAATTAAACATTTAATTTTAAAGGTTTTTGGTCCAAAAAGAATAGAAGCCCAGGCCCACGACCCACAACCCGGGCCAAGCCGGCCGGTGGGCGGGCGGCGACGGCGCGCGCACACGCGTGTTTTGAACCAAACCCACAAGCATGTAGGTCCTCACCCCTTTAAAAACTTGGGTGCCCCCAAGAGCCCAAACCCATATGTCCAACTTGGGATATATTAAGTGTGCAACTTTGCCTCCTTTTTTTTTATGTGGGATGTAGCATTTCTCCTTCCCCACATTTTTCATTTTTCATAGCATTTATTTGTATTAAGTGGCTAACTTCTAGCATTAATTTCTCATTCACCCGGAATCAGTTTTGAGAAATTCCAAATGCTATTTTCATCTACTCTCTTGGTAGAATT